>CM041633.1:9471946-9645703 GCA_023333625.1 Bothriochloa decipiens
AACTCATCAAGATCTACATTTCATACATAAGTTATTTCTGTATTTGACAAAGGGTTAGTAAACACTAGTAACATGTTTCAAAATCCAGAATTATAACTTATTATTTACTATAAAACATGGCATGTTTCGTATTTTTAATAAAAACGAGGCATCACCATAAACCTGAAAAAACTTGTTTCACTAGATTTGGACAAGTAAAACTCGAGATATGATTTTCCAAAATTTGATCTAACCCTAAACCAAACTGAGCCATTGACAGGTGGGACCCATGGGTCAAAAGGCCCCACTAGACACCGCACCGGCGCGCCCAGGCAGCAGCTGCAGCCGGCGCGACCTTCTAGGCCCACTGGGCCCACTTGTCTCGCCGGCCCATTAAGGCCTATTTGGCTGTGGCCCGATGCGGCCGTCCAATCCTCGATCGGATGATGGAGGATTCACCGTGGCTAGTTAAAAATGAAGCTGGTTGCCTCTCCAAACCCTAACTCATTTCTTTCCTCCTCCCTAAACCCTAACTCCCGTACACACGAGCACGGCACCCTCCTCCTCCCTCCCTCACCGTGCCCCTCCTTCTCCCTCCCACACCAGCACACCTTTCCTTCTTCCTCCCTCACTAGCACCCCTCCTCCCTCCCTCCATCACCACGCCCCTCCGCCTCCCTCCCTCACCGGCGGTGCTGTTCTCAAGGAGGTGGTGCTGCGCGCGAGGCAGCCATGGCAGAGGTGGTGGCCTGCACCTTCTTGGACCCGTGGCGGCATCGGCAAGCCCCTGTCAAGAAGATCCTCAAGGATTCCCCACCAGCGCGCGGCCACCTTCTCCAGCACTGGCGACGCTGGCCGCCCCTGCCAGATCCATGGTGGCGCGAGCTGCCCCCTCCCCGATCCGTGGCGGCGCTGGCGTCCAGTATCCGATAGCTTAACCTCAGGCAGCGGCCATACCCGTGGCTCGGTGTCAAAGAGCGAGACTGCAATAGCCTCTCCTACACCCTCAACTATGCTGGTATTGTTCCTGCTTCCTTGTCATACAAATCAACGTCCTGGCTAGTCAGACATCTGTCTCCCGCCCATTCAGGAGTGAGCGGTGAGCACATAGGTCCCAAGGTTTTGGTTCTCAAGAGATATCAGGTCCTAGAGGAATCAGACAGGATTATCTTCTCATAGGGACTATAACAATCCATGCTACAACAACACCTCCTACCCGGGACCTCGCTCCATGAAGGCTCTCACCCTCCAGGAACACCATATACCTCACAATGTGCCCGCCACAGGCACCTCTCATGGGGATGCCTAGAACACACCCCCTGGCAAGGCTCGCCCAAGGCTCATCATAGAATCCTGTCCCATCGACTCAAACCCTCACCACACACCCAAGACAGACGCAGCATTGTCTCGAGTAAAATGGAACCATGTGCCTTATCCATATAACCATACTCCATCACGCATCACATCGCAGATATAAAGTGTAGTAGAAGTAAAGCATCATGAGTAAAATAAGCATGCATCTATCCTATCAGCGGGTGTGCAAGAGTAAAGTTGCGACAAGGTAAAGGCTCATCAAGCAATTCTACCATGCAATCTATCATTAGGTGATATTTATAAATAAAGCACTAGCAAACTAGATATTATTCCTTGCGTAATATGATCTACGAGGTTGGGTGGGATGTGGCACCTGCGAAGTCATCACTAAGCTCCTCCTTGTAGTCGTAGTCGTCCTCCTCAAACTGCTCCTCCTCTGAAACGAAACGTAATAGTCACGTTAGCGACTCCTATAGAGTATCACAAAGAACCAAATGAAATTCAATAAATCCAAGTGCAATCATATGTAAGCCTATGATGTAGAGCTCATTTTTATGAAAATTTGGATACTTGGTTTATATTTTTTGGAGTTCGTATGAGGAAGATATGATTCTTTTCCATAGTTTAAAACTATAAATAGAAAAAGAAAAAGTGCTGTTAAATGTCAGCGTGACACGTGGCGCAACATGACTGGTTAGAGGCGGTACAGCGGCTTACAGGTGGGCCTAGGCGGTCTTGTCACTGACTGGTGTGTCATATCTTATTTTAAAGGACTAAAATAAGATATATATGTTGACACCGTTTTTTAACACGTGTCAATATAAGCCAAAAACTATGCCGATCGGCAAGGGAGTGGTTGTGCTTTTGAGCTTACTTTGCTTTGAAGTATGGCTAACAGATGGTTGCCGATGAAGGTTAATATGATCTTGCCGATGAGAGCAGATGGTTGTTGCCGATGGAGAGAGAGGCATGGTTGCCGATGGAATCTACAGAGATGAGCAGTGTGCCGATAGAGGTTTCATCGTAAGCAATGGATAAGAAAACTGGCAATATTTATGCCAATATTTTAATAGTTTACTTTTGAGTCCGACCTTGGTACGAGTCATTATTTTTATTCCTTAGAGATAAGACTTGTTCAGGAAATACTTTGTCGTGTCTGTTTAGGACTCATAGTACCAGGGTATAAATATGTACCGAGAGGCAATGTAGAAAGGGTCAATCAATCAAATACAACAAATCTATTACTTTTATCTACTTTTCAAGCAATCTACTTTTTGACGACTTCGTCACCAGTTTTTCTTCGTTTTCAACGAGTTCTTTCAAGAATCGGCGGGCTGCATCAACTTGATCTCCGATGAGCTTGCAAGTTCTGCTTTTCGAGCAATCTGAGCCTTGACGTCCGGGTGTATCGCTGTCGTCTCATTCAGCTCTTGTTCAAGTTATCTTTCCTTGTCGATTAACAGGTCAAATCGACTGGCACGCCTTGATATCAAACTTGGGTATTAGCCCGGTGTGTTTGCAGATCCAACGCCTTTTTGCATCAACAATATAAAAGCCTTACATGCGCCCCAGGATGTCGCACACATAAGTTGACAAATTATAATTAGTACCAAATCAGAGTTTATTATATAGCGCACGAATAGCATGACATAGTCTTTAACAAAAATAAGACACAACTAGGATAACTGCAGATGATAACTCCACCATAGGGACAAGTCAACTGGTTGACACAAGCTAGTAGTCGTGTCGATAACTCTCACTCCAATCTTGATCTGTTACCCATCCAAGATTTTTCAAGCAATGAAATAAAACAAGTGTAAGTACATACGTACTTAGCAAGCATAGGAGGGGTTCATGAAGCTCAATGAAGGTTGACACGGTTTAACTAAAAGTAGCTTTTATTGTTATGTCACATTTTAGCAATTAGCAACAAGGTAGTAACAATTCCCATAACCACATGATCAGGTGAACATGATTAAGAATATGATAAAAACAGTAACATGTAGCAAAATTTTGAGTTGATGATCCATTCCATAAGAATCCCTTGGCCGCCCTAACCGTGGGCACGGATGATGATATATCAGTTTAACTTTGCGCAGTGGTGTATCAATTTCACTATGGGTCATGATTTCCAAATGCATGAGTTTGCAAGGCCCAACACACCGTAAACCATATAAAGCCACTCATAGGTTTGTCTAACACGCTAGGGCCGCAGGGTCATCGAATATAGAAAACCCCTCTCCCAGAATGGCACATCCTAGTTATAACACATAATGAAGAGGCAGCCCTATACCCAACTCGTAGATCCTCTAACTTGCTAGAAAAGGTCCTACGAACAACTAGTGCTAGAGCCATATAGCCCCCTATAGCTGTACGTTATGTCCCTGATGATCATTTACAGTTTGGATCTTATTGAAAACCATCTTTTCATTAGTTGCATAGTCATTAATCAAGTTACAAGATCATGGTTATAAAGCACTCACATTAACTAACCATATGCAACATCCACAGTTATCAAGGTAAACAAGTGTTCAAAGCTAGGTAATCCTAACAGGGAAGCAAAGAGACACATGCATAGGATTTTAGTGTGTATAGTGAATAGGTAACAAGGATGGTCCCAACTATACTTGCCTTGTTCAAAGCTTTCCTAATGAACCTATTGATCCTGGTTATCAAAGTACTCTTCTTCTCCAACAAACGGCTCACTCTCTAAACTCGATCATCAATCAGCAACACACAAGCATCGAGCAATAATACATGAGCAAATAAGTAGATTTAATTAGAACAGTACACCATATCAATAAAATAGTATGAGAAAAGTTTATAAAACCAATCTACACATCGCTCTGATCAGACAGACGTAAAGATCACCAAAATCGGAGCTATAACGAGAAAATTATGAATTTTACAAGATTTTCTATTGTTAAATAATAGATTAAATCTAACCTCAAATTTAAATAGTTGAAAATAGATATAGCAGTGGTACTAGTAGGTAGATTATGAAATTTTGAATCTAACACAACTTGAACGGATCAAATCAGAGCTAAAACGAAGAAGTTATAAGCTTTTGAAATCAGCGACAAAATTGTAAATAGACAAAACTATTTTTGGAATTAAAATAAATCTAAAATCAGGATTTTCCATCTGGCCGATGACTCTTAACTAAATACTATAAAGGGCAGGGGGTTTTCTACAAAATTACCACCCGAAGGGGTATCGGCTGCCGTGAGCCGTTGGATCTGGATTGCACGGCCCAGATTAGATCGGGGAAACTGCCTTGCCCAAGATGAAGACTGGCGCGACGCTGGACATGGCCGGCGGCGAGGCTTTCGCGCCGCGCTCATGGGAACCGGCCCTAGAGGAATCGAATCGACTCGAAACTGGTACCAAACGAACATGAGCTCATGGCGATCTCACCTGACGTGTAGATGGAGACCGGAGCGGACGGAGGCCGGTTGGCGATGTGAGACGGCGGTGGCGAGTTTCCTGCATAGTCCGGAGAGCATTCGTGAGCAAACCAGAGCTAGAAAAAAGGGAGAAGGAACTCGACAAGTTTGTTAGGTCAAGGAGAAACCCGGCAGCAAGTCAATGGAGGCGGTGTGGCAACGAAGTGACGAATTCGATCTTGGAGGCGGCGGCTAGGGTTTGCGGCGGCGGCGCTGCGTGAGGTTTCAGGAGAGGGTCAAGACGGACACGCGGTGCTCACTATTTATTGGTGGCTTCATGTGGGTGGCACACCAGGACGGGGGTGTCGGGTTCGGGGCGGACTCCGGCGATGGTGTCCTGTTCGGACATGAACCGAAGGGAGGGGATGACTCCGGTAGGCCCCACCTGTCGACGACACAAGGCGCGAGGCCCGGGTGTCAGCCGGACAAGGAGGAAAGGGGGCACGGGCAGCCGGCCTGCCTTGCTAGGCCGGCCCAAGAAGAGGCCGACCAGGCCGCGGCGCTGCAATGGCCTTTGGGCCAAGAGAAGGGCAGGAGGGGGAGCAGGCCGGCTGGGCTGTCCGGGCTAGAAAGAAGGAAAGGAGGGGGAGGGAAAAGAAAAGTATTTTCTTTTATTTGAATATCTTTTCAAAAGAGGTTTTCAAATCCTTTTGAATCTATTTTTAGATTCGGTCAAATCCAAATATCACAATAGAAATAATGCACCAGCATGAATGCACAAGAATGCTTCTTATCTATAATTGATTTTAGTTTTGTAAAAAATATTATTTCTCCTAGGTCAAATGCTCACAAAATTGCATAATTAAACCTATTTGGCTATTTTAAAACCATGAAAATTTTAGGGTGTTAAAATCTATCCCCTTAAAAGAATCTAGTCCTCGAGATTGAGCTGCTTACTCAAAGAATTTCAGATATGCCCTTCTCAAATCCTCTTCTCTTTCCCATGTCGCCTCAGCTTTTGAATACCAATTCCACTGAACCTTGCACATCTTAATAACTCTACTCCTTGTGACCCATTCCGCTGTCTCTAAAATCTTAACCAGATACGCCTCATAAGTAAGATCATCCTTCACTGTAAGCTCTTCTATAGGTATCTGCTCTACCTCCGGCACACGTAAACACTTTTTAAGTTGTGACACATGGAACACATCATGCACACCAGCCAACTTTTTAGGCAACTCTAGTTGATAAGCCACTTCCCCATGTCTCACAATAACCTTGAATGGACCAACATACCTTGGTGCTAATTTCCCCTTCATGTTGAACCTCCGCACACCTCTCATGGGCGACACTTTCAAGTACACATAATCATCTACCTAGAAAGCAAGTTCCCTCCTTCGAGTATCTGCATAACTCTTCTACCAAGATTGTGCCACCCGCAGATTTTCTCTGATCATTCTGACCTGTTCTTCCACCTCTCTAAGTGACTCTAGACCAAACTATTGTGTCTCCCCAGTTTGATTCCAGAACAATAGAGTCCTACACTTTTTCCCATATAAAGCTTCAAACGGTGCCATCTTGAGACTTTGTTGGTAACTATTGTTATACGAGAACTCAGCATAAGGTAGACTCTTATCCCAACTAGTCCCTTTCTGCAATGCACAAGCCCTCAACATATCCTCTAAAATCCAATTTATTCTCTCAGTGTGACCATCGGTCCGAGGATGATAGGCAGTACTGAAATTTAACTGAGTTCCCAGTGAAGTATGTATTTGCTTCCAAAAATGAGAGGTGAACTGCGAACCTCTATCGGACACAATCTTCTTTGGCATGCTCTGCAAACACACAATCCTTTCCATATACAATTCTGCTAATTTTGGTCCATCGTAAGTGGTCTTGACAGGTAGAAAATGTGCCACCTTAGTCAAACGATCAACGATTACCCATATAGAATCATAGCCACTCTTAGTACGTGGTAATCCCACTATTAAATCCATACCAACCTCATCCCACTTCCATTCAGGTACCTTCATTGGTTGTAACAGTCCTGCTGGCCTTTGATATTCTGCTTTCACACGTTGACACGTATCACATGTAGCAACATACATAGTCACATCTCTCTTTAACCCATACCACCAATACCTTTCCTTGATGTCTAGATACATCTTTATGCTTCTAGGATGAATGGAGTAAGCAGACTCATGCGCCTCCCTTAGGATTGCATCCTGAATAGGTTTTATTTCTGGCACACATATCCTCTTGCCAAACCACAACGTACCCTCTTTGTCTATATGAAAACCAGGTGCCTTCCCAATCACAACATTCCCTGCTATCTCCTTCAATTTCCCATCCTCTAACTGACCCTTGCATATTTCTTGCTCTAAAGTAGGTGTCACATCTATCTTCATAGTATTGAGAACAACACCAAGATTCAGTCGCTGCAACTCCTCACAAAGCTCCTTGGTTACAGTCATCCTCTGAATTTCACTAGCATACCTCTTCCTCCTAAGTGCATCGGCCACAACATTTGCTTTCCTGGGATGATAAAACAGTTCAAAATCATAGTCCTTGATCAATTCCAGCCATCGGCGTTGTGTCAAGTTCAAATCTGATTGAGTGAAAATATATTTCAAACTCTTGTGATCTGTATAAACATCACACTTGTGGCCAATCAGATAATGCCTTCAGATCTTCAAAGCATGAACCACTGCTGCTAACTCCAAGTCATGAGTAGGATAATTTAACTCATGCTTCCATAACTGCCTGGATGCATAGGAAAACTCTCCCTTCTTGCATAAGAACACACCCCAAACCTTGTTGAGGCACATCACAATAAATAGAGAACTTCTTACTATCATATCTCATTTTAAAGGACTAAAATAAGATATATAAAAGCCTTATATGCGCCCCAGGATGTTGCACATATAAGTTGACAAATTATAAATAGTACCAAATTAGAGTTTATTACCATAGCGCACGAATAACATGACCTTGTCTTTAATAAAGATAAGACATAACTAAGATAACTCTAGATGATGGCTCCACCAGAGAGACAAGTCAACTGGTTAACACAAGCTAGTAGTCATGTTGACAACTGTCACTCCAATCTTGATCTGTTACCCATCCAGGATTTTCCAAGCAATGAAATAAAATAAGTGTAAGTACATACGTACTTAGCAAGCATAGCAGGGGTTCATGAGGCTCAATAAAGGTTGACACGGTTTACTGCAAGTAGCTTTTAGTGTATGTCATATTTTAGCAATTAGCATCAAGATAGTAGCAATTCCCATAACCACATGATCAGATAACCATGATTAAGAATATGATAAAAACAACATTAACATATGGCATAATTTGAGTTGATGATCCAATTCCATAAGAACCCCTTGGCCACCCTAACCATGGGCACGGATGATATATCGGTTTAAGTCTGCGTAGAGGTGTACACTTTCACTACGGGTCATGATTTCCAAATATCAAAGGTAATAACTCCCAAAACACTGAAAACTATATAAAGCCACTCAAAGGTTCATCTAACAACCTAGGGCCGCAGGGTCATCGAATGTAGAAAAACCCTCCTTCCAATATGGCACATCCCAGTTATACACATAATGAAGAAGCCGTCCTATACCCAACTCGTAGATCCTCTAACTCGCTAGAAAAGGTCCTATGAATAACTAGAGCCAGAGCCATATAGCCCCCATAGCTGTACGTTATGTCACGGATGATCACTTATAGTTTGGATCTTATTGAAAACCATCATTTCATTAGTGGCATAGTCATTAATCAAGTTACAAGATCATGGTTATAAAGCACTAGCATCAACTACCCATATGCAACATCCCCAGTTATCAAGGTAAACAGGTGTTCAAAACTAGGTAATCCTAACAGGGTAGCAAAGAGACACATGCGTATGATTTTAGTGTGTATAGTGAATAGGTAACAAGGATGGTCCCAACTATACTTGCCTTGTTCAAAGCTTTCCTAATGAACTTGCTGATCCTGATTGTCGAAGAACTCTTGGTCTTCAACAAATGGCTCACTCTCTAGATCCGATCAACAATCAGCAACACACAAGCATCGAGCAATCATACACGGGCAAATAAATAGACTTAAATTAGAACAGTACACCAAGTCACAAAATATATTGAAAAAGTTGATAAAACTAGTCTACACGTTGCTATGATCACACAGACGTAAAGATCACCAAAATCGGAGCTATAACGAGAAAGTTATGAATTTTACAAGATTCCCTATTGTAAAATAATTAGTTTAAAATAAAACTCAATTTTCAAAAGTTGAAAGCAAATCTAACAATGATACTAACAGGTAGATTATTAAATTATGAACCCAACACAATTTAAACGGATTGAATCGGAGCTAAAACGGAGAAGTTATAAGCATTTGAAAATAGTGCTGTAAATAGAGGAAAACGTATTTTGAAACTGGAAAAAGGAAAATATGTTTTCTAGTGAGGGAAATGTATTCTGGGATCTGTTAAATGGGAAAATATGCCTTCCAGAGAATGAAGCATATTTGGATCTGTTAAAAGGAAATATGCTTTCCTGTGAACAAAACGTATTATGTGGAAACCGCAAAAGATTCTTAATTGAATAGATAGAAACCCAAGGGGTTTTCTGCAAAATTGACCAACGAGGGGTACGGGCTGATGATGGCCATTGGATGAGAGATTGACGGCTCAGATTAGATTGAGGGAGAGAGAGAGGCGCCCGGCCGGAGAAGATGACTGGCACGGCGGTCGGCCATGACCGGCGGTGACAGAACTCGCTGCGAACTTGAATCCGGCCGTAGAGACCTGGAATCAATGTGTACTCACCGGTCACGAAGATGAAGACTAGAGTGAACGGAGGTTGACTGGTGGCGAGCGGCGACGGACGATGAGCTTCCTGTGAAGTTCGATGGCATGGGATGAGCAAAACAGTGAGGGAAAAAGAGGCGAAAAGGTCTTAGCGACCTCGCGAACTCGAAGATGACCTTGGCGACTTGCTTACGGAGGCGGAGCTGCTTCAATTGGTGAACCCAAACTTGAGGGCGACGGTGGCTAGGGTTGTGCCTGATGCGAGCTCAAGCGGGGGCGGCTGCTTGCACGAGGGCTTTGGCGAGGGGAGGCGGCGCGCAGTGCTCGCTATTTATGGGGCCAGTTTGCCTGGGGAACACGCCGAGGCCGGGAAGAATCGGGATCGCGGTGGACTCCAGCTAGCAGAGTCCTGCTCGGACCCGAGGTAGGAGATGACGGGGTGGACCCCATCTGTCGGGGACACAAGACGTGGGGGCCGGCTGTCAATCAGAGCGGAGAGAGAAGGCGGGCGCTCGCGATGCGGCGGCTTGATGGGCTTGGCCGTGCGACCCAAGAAGAGGGTTGCGCGTGCGCGATCGCTATTGTGGGTTGTCGCTGTAGGGCCGGCCAAAGAGGGAGGAAGGGAGGGGCGTGCAGGCCAGCAGCGCTGGAAAGGCCTTTGGGCCGCAGGGAGTTGGGGTCGGGTGGCAGACCGAGCGGGCCAAAGGAAGGCGGGGAAGGGTAGCAGGCTGACTGGCCGTTCGGGCTGACTGGGCTGAAAGGGAAGGAAGGGGAAGGAGGGAAAAAGAAAGGTTTTTCTTTTATTCAAACCTCTTTTCAAATAGATTTTCAAACTCTTTTGAATTCATTTTTAAATTTGGTTAAAACCAGACATCACAAAATAAATAATGTTCCAGCATGAATGCACAAACATGTTGCTAAACCCTATGACAAATTTTAATATAATGAAAAATATTATTTTCCTTAGGTTTCCATGAGCACAAAAATACATAATTAAATCATTTTAGTCTATTTTCAAAATTGCAAATTTTGGGATGTGACACTTACTCAGATCTGGCAGTATCAACACCTTGATAGGCCTGCCTGTCTTGCTAGGTCGGCCCAAGAAGAGCCGAGTGGGCCGCGGCGCTGCAATGGCCTTCGGGCCAAGAGGAGGGGAGGAGGGGGAGCAGGCCGGCTGGGCCGTCCGGGCCAGAAAGAAGGAAAGGAGGGAGAGGGAAAGAAAAGTCTTTTCTTTTATTTGAATATCTTTTCAAAAGAGGTTTTCAAATCCTTTCGAATCCATTTTCTGATTTGGTCAAATCCAAACATCACAACTGAAATAATACACCAGCATGAATGCACAAGAATGCTTCTTATCTATAATTGATTTTAGTTTTATAAAAATTATTATTTCTCCTAGGTCAAATGCTCAAAAAATTGCATAATTAAACCAATTTGGCTATTTTAAAAGCATGCAAATTTTAGGGTGTTACATGGTGGGACCGGGTTAACGGTCAACGCTGACCGGTCAACGATCAACGGGTCTGGGCTCGGACTAGGCCGGTTCTAGGCCGGGTTGGGCCATGACATGTGTCAAGCGGTGGGACAGGCCACGTGATGAGTCTGGATCCAAGGGGCTGGTCTACACCTCTAGGGTTCACGGACCTAGTCCAAGGTGGACCAAAGAAACTATGTCCAGGTGGTGGCTACTGACTGGTCCAGGTGGACGTAGAGGACGCGGTGCACCGGGGGCAGGAACTTTTCCCCAACTTCTATCTCTCGCGCGCGGTGGCTGGTACGTCGTGTTTCCTACGGCGAGCGAGAGCGCGACGGCGGCAGCTGGCTTGGGCTAGGCGGAGCGGCGAGCAAGGCGACGCTAAGGCATGGCGAGAGAGGCTACGGGGTCGCGGCAGGCTTGTGGCATACGGGCTCACCGGCGCACGCACGGTGGCAGCGCCGAGAGGCATGGGTGCAGCAGCAGGGCGCAGTGGCACTATGAAGGCAACTTTGGCTCGCGCAATGGCATCCAAGACCAAGGCGAGCGTGGCACGGGACATCAATTTGGCCCCTGGGCTCCTAGCTAGGCTAGCTACAGCGGCAGCGATGGACGGCGTCGGTGGCAGAGCTCCGGACGAACTCCCAAATTGACCT
Source organism: Bothriochloa decipiens (assembly GCA_023333625.1). NCBI lineage: Eukaryota > Viridiplantae > Streptophyta > Magnoliopsida > Poales > Poaceae > Bothriochloa > Bothriochloa decipiens. The sequence continues at coordinate 9,483,577 of CM041633.1, forward strand.
CCATCTTCAGCCTTCTCCTACGTCTAGAGCAACTGGGAGCTCCAAGGATCTATAGGCACAGCTAACGAGGGGCACGGTGGGGTGTGCACGGCCGCGAAGGCCACAATGGCGCACCGGTGGCCGAAGTCCATGGTGACCGAGTGGCGAGCAAAGCACGCTCATGCTCATTGTTGGTCATCGGGCTCCTAAATCTTGCCAACTAGATGTTCTACAAATCGGCGGAGACGGTGGCTGAGTTAAAGAAGCAAAAGGGTGCATGCGATGACAGGAATGCGGCGATGCTCTACCGGTGGCCATGGAGCTCGGTGCTCACGTCGACGACGACGTCGACGGTGGAAACTCAGTGTAGGGGAAGTAGAGCAGCGTTGTTGGTGCAGGGGAAGCAGAGTGGCTACATCGCGATGGTCGAGTAGGGCCACCGGGTGCTCCTTCGACGAGCGCGGATAGCAGCGACGCCGGGTCTGACTCCTCTGGTCTGGCTTCGGCTTCAATGTTCTCCTCCCTGCCTTCTTCCTCTCATTCCTCCCCTTCTTCTCCTCTGGCAGCGAGTAGGCAGGCAAGAAGGCAGAGAGGCGGCCGTAAAGATTGGAGTGGGCAACTGGGAATCCTAATGGCTGGGGTGGCTGTCGATGAAACCTCCTCGAAAGTCTACCTCGGGATACCTCGAGGTAGTAGATTAAGTTGAGGGCACGCTAAGATCTATGATCTAGATGTGAGATGAAAGACAAACAACCAGGACAACTAGGGTTTATCCAGGTTTAGGCCGCTCAAAAGCGTAATAACCTACGCCCTATGTCTGCTGTTGTACTGATGAGTACCAGAGTATAAGAGATGAAAAAGATCCCCTCCTAGGGGGTCCTTGCCCGCCTTATATAGTGGGGGTCAAGGTTACATATCTAGGGTTTCCCTATGGTCGGTTACATTGCGCCGTATTCTTAGAATACATGAACGACTAAGATTCCTTGCATGCCAAGCAGCCTTCAGCACCCGTGTGGCCCCCTGACCTGGGCGGTAGCAAACCACGGGTTTTGTCTTGTCATCCGGCCCACCGATCAACATGATGATGGAGCAGCCTTCGTCTTCTGCTCTGGGCCGTCTGGACCGAGCAGCCCAAAGTCTAGCTGCGAGGGTATATGGGGTCTATACCGCCATAGCTAGTCCCCGAGCATCATGTATCTTGAGGGAGTCGTCATCTTGTCCTGTGGCAAGTAATGAAGATGCAGACCATGTAGTGCCGACCAGTGAAGATGCTATGATGCCGAGTAGTGAAGATGCAGACCATGTGACGCCGAGTAGTGAAGATGCAGACCACATAGTCCCGACCAGCACTGATACTGACCACCGGCATTGTCAGGCTTCTCTCGAGAAGTTCATAAGTCTGCTCCTGACCACAGCTCCTGTCAAGGAAGGTGATCTGTCAAAAGATGCATGGTGTTCTAAGAAAAAGAAAAATTCTTTTCACGTCCTGAGACATGGGCCCATGTTAACATGTGACACGAAGTATAACTGGGATGTCAACATGAATCATCCATAGAGGTAAGTGCAGCGAACCAAGAACAAAAGATAGGCCTAAGTCACTGCGAGGTGATGTGGGCCCATGTAGTCCCCAAGCTCTATAGAAGATAGAATATGTTGTATTGAGCTTTTTAAGAAAAGTCAAAAGTAGCATCAACTAGTCGTAGCCAGTATAAACGGACCAAACGCGTTCCAACTGACTTGCAATCCCCAAGTGTGCTCAGGATGGGTCACAGGCTCAATCGTGTTGAGGGACACCGAGAACCCGTGGTCCGCAAGCACCACTGGTTGGGAAGCTGCCACGCAGTCCCTAGGTGTGCTTGAAACAAGTCACAGGCTCGACCAGGTCAAGGACACCGAGAACCCATGGTTCATAAGCGCCACCTGGTGGGAAGCTGCCACGCAGTCCCCAGGTGTGCTTAGAACAAGTCACAGGCCCGACTGGGTCAAGGACACCAAGAACCTATGGTTTGTAAGCACCACTAGATGGAAAATTGTCATGTAGTCCCCCGGTGTGGGAAATAAAACATTTAACCCAAAAGAAGCTGTCCCCAGATTTAAGGAAGAAATCTGGAACAAATTTGGAAAGAAGTATATAATGAAAAGCGAATCTGGGATTAGATCCCGAGATTACAGGGCACGTGCCAGACTTAAGGAAACACCAATCCAAGAAAGTACGTGGAAAAATAAATAATCCACGACCCACATCCGCACTCAGGGACCAGCACGGCCCACTAGAGTGGAAAAGGCCGTGTCCACATGAGTCAACTGGGTCCAACCCTAGAAGTCAAAGCGACATCATCCGATTGGTATAAATAGCGGGCGCCGCCAGGGGAATCGGTTCTGCACCGCATTCAATGCTACTGCTACTCTCTCCATCTTCTCGAGCATTCCGTCTGCCTGCGCCCGAGCAACCGCCGTCGTTCCTAATCCACCGTAGCGAATCCACCCACTGCCGCAAGGCAACCGAGCAAATCTACGCATTTGCACCGCCGCCATTTTCCGCTCACCCCTCAACCCACCATCCTCGGAGGAGATGGCAAGGAAAGGAGCCAAGAAGACAGGGAAGGCGATCGGGTCTGACGCACCAGGGCTGCAATGGCAGCAATCGACCTCCACGCGGGAGTCGCTACAGGCGCTCGCCGACAAGGGCTTGTTGCCGCCGTACGAGATGAAGGCGTGGCGTGAGCTACGAGGTGAGGATTCCCCCATCCCCAAGATGGGAAATTTGTGGTTTTCGAGGATATGGTAACTCAGGGATTAGGGGTGCCTGTGAATGGATTCCTCCGGGACCTCTGTATTTACTGGGCGATTTCCATCTGCAATCTGGATCCGAACTCCATTCTCTCCATTTCCACCTTCATCGCCTTCTATGAAATGTTACTGGGCATCGACCCCCCATTTCAATATATTCTGCCTCTTCTATCTGCTGAGGAAGAAAGGGGCTGAATCTGGAGGGTCCCAGATTGCTGGTGGGTGCTATGTGCATCTTCGGGATGGAATGAAGACGCACTGGCTAGGAAGCCGACACTAATTGGCCACCAAGGGGTGGAACACTCACTGGTTCTATATGAGCCAGAACATGGAAGGGAGAAGGGTGCCTTGCAACATAACGCAGGTGCCAGAGTACAACCCCAGGTGGTCGGAACAACCAACGCCAGATGAGATGTATCAGGTGAATGAGCTGCTGACCTTGATTAACAACAAGATTGTCAATGGAGCACTGGTGGCAGTAACATGGTTGACACACCGGGTTCAGCCGTGCAAGGAGCGGATGAACCACTTGTATGAGTATACTGGTCGGGTAGACCCTTCACAGGAGACCCGAAAGAGGACAACGCCAGAAGAGGTAAACCGGCGTATGTTTGAGAAATTCGACCCGGTCACCAGTGTTGGCAGTCCTTACAGATCATTCTTAACCGCCAACTTATGCCTAAAAGGAGAGAAACTATCATGCTTTAACACATAGACATATGCTATTAACAAAGTTCCACTTGTACCCCTAGTGTTTATGTTTTTATAGGATTTATGGTGAAACAAGTGGAAGTGCACAACACCAATTGGAAAGCATAACGGCGAAAAGCGAATTCAGGAAATACGCAACCAAAGTTAGTAAAGGAGCCCACCTTCGATGCATACCTGGGCCTGATCGTAACCACAGGGGAGGTCCAGGCCCAGAGGTGAACCGACCACGCAAAGGCGGTGGCCAGATGGGCCCACCAGGGGACAGAGCGCCCCTGGGACCGGCCGCCCCCTGGTGGGGCCTTTCAGGCCTAGTTTCTTCTAGCGGTTGTAAGGCGGTTTTCCAAGGACGGTCCCACCTACAATCAACACAGATGGAAAGTGAAAACCGCCCTTTGGAGGTCGGTTTGGGTCCTTCCATGTGGGGATAGCCATTTTGCAAAGAGCCCCCTCCTCTCAAGCTATAAAAGGAGGCCTCCTCTCTTCACAATCAACATATTCTCCAACACAAAGAGGTCACAATGTAGAGAGGAAGAGCAAGTTCCATTCCACTAGCTTCTAGCTAAATTAGTATAGGGAGTGAGAGAGGGAAAGAGCTGGAGAAAGAGCAGAGTTGAAGCAGTTCTGCCTTCGGGTGGACGAAGTGCTGGGCTTGTCGGCTCTTGCTCCAACTTGTACCTCTATGATCGTCTTGCTACTTGAAGTAAGAAGTTCGTGCTCAACTTTGGTTTGATTCATTAAGCATGTTTCTTTCATAAAGCAACTTGTTTGTGGGATCGTCGTTCGTCCTTTGGACGGATGCTCTAGTAAGTGAACTCATGATAGAGACGGATGTTCCTGATCACCGCTAGAGTAGTAGTCGCCTTCGTAGATGTGGTGTCTAGGTTGGGGTCTACCTTTGTATGTTGCGCGCGCCCATGGGCAAAGGGGTAGGTGGCAGGTGGTGATATCCCTGTCCACTCGTACCAGCATTCCCCCATGTTCGGCCGTGGAATAGCGCTGATGCTGATATCGCTTGGCAGACCAAGTGCGTCAGTGGGCCTGAAGCAAGAAAGTAGTGGGAAAGTTACCATCGCTTATATGCATTTGATCTTAGAAGAACCTCTCTACCCAAGCTACTCTTCATCTTATCATTCTAGTAGAACTAGTTTAGAGATCTCTTACACTTCTATTCCCTGTGGAAATACGATACCCTGAATACTTCCGAGTGAAGGCTATAAAGGTACTTCCATGCGTTTGCGGATTTTTCTGCTAATGCTAAAAAGCGCCAACAAGCTTTCTGGCGCCGTTGACTGGGAACGGTTGTTGTATTTGTCTCCAAACCTAGTTCACCCGTGTGTCCTTGTGTTTTATCCAAAAAGAAAAAATATTTTTCTTCTATGTTCATGACCCTTCTTCATGAAGCCTACTTTTAAAAAAAATGGGCATTATTATTTTAAAATTGCATGTTCAAACTTTTGCACATGCACAAAAAGATTTTTATCTACTCTCTTATCATTTTCTCTTATTTTAGAAAAACATTTTTTAAAAAAGTCTTTATTATTCTTGTTCTCTCTTTCTACAATAATGCCCTTTCAAAATTAAAAAAACAAAATATTTCTCCTATGAATGAGTTCTTGTAGCCACCATTGAAGCCAACCATAGCTTCTGGCTTCAAAACTTCTCCCTAGTTTTGGCGGTCAAGCTTATGACCATAAAGAAAGCACTACTGGGAGATACCCTAGATTATTCAATAAAAGCAAGAACATGTGTTCAAGTTGGTATGCACCTTCGGGTATTCTTGGTTGCTAACCATTTCAGGAAGAGATTGTGAAGAACAAAGGACATACAAAGCTTGAGAACATGGGAGCAACATCAATGCCACACCTTGATGATCTTGGGTGGTGAATAAACTCAAGAGGAGACCCTAACCTTGCACACTTGACTTTGAACAAAGTCCAAGTGTGGGGGAGGATGGTGCGAGTCTCACCATAAGATCACCTTGGTTCAAAGGAAAAAGAGATGTTGACTCTATCTTGCTAAAAAAAGAGAAGGGAAGTGAAAAGAAAAAAAGAGAAAGGAAGTGAAAAAAATAAAAAAAAGAGAAGAGATTGTTAAAAAAATAAATAAATAAAAATAGTTTTGAAAAAATATATATTGGAGGAAAGAAAAAGGAGCACGCTGGCCTCACATGTTTGCAAAGATGTGCTAGCTGACTTCGCCTAGCATTGTTCCCACAAGCAAGAAGGGCTCACCTCCATGCCTTTGCAACAACTATCAAAGTCCATGGTCCATACACACTAAGTCATGTGTGTGTGGCCAAGCTTTATAGTTTCCCTGGACAGATCCATCATGCAAACAACACATCGTCAAGAATGATCATCTACATCTGTTGTTGGTAAGTACTCCTAGCTATGCAAAGGTAATATTCACCAATTCGTTTACTCACTTTTGTCCCCATAGCCTGACTATGCAAATTCATACTTCCTTTGTTTATGTTATATAATCTAGCTTGGGTGTTGTCACATAGGCATATGTGGCACATTCATGGGTCTTTTAATCTAAGCATGGTGCTTAGGTTAAAAAGACCTTTATTCAAATTTTGGCATGGTGTTGGAATTTGATTAATGAGCTATGAGTTGTTATCATAAATAATAGAGGTAATTTGATATGGAGACAAGCCAAGGTCTATTTTACTTTGCATCATAAGTTTGACCTTTTTGAGTTATGTGAGTTGGATAAATAAATAAAAAAGACTTAATAAAATAAATAGATAATAAGTAAATAAAACAATCATAATAAGTTCTAGGCTCTCTGAGGTTCAACCTCATAGAGCCCTTGCTTGTTTTATGTTCTCTTTGTTTTTTGTTTCTTTGTTAAAATTAAAAATAGGTACAAGAAAGAGTGTGGGGGAGATCTCTCAAGCACAACTAACACACCCTTCAAGATCTCCCATAGACGTTGCACAAACATCAAGCAGGCCATCAAATAGAGGGATAAGACACATGACTTCCATGAACTCCTTCTTCTACATCGATGGTTTGTGCAACACCTCTCTCACTCCCCTGACCAACCATGACTCCATGCATATCGTGGATCACACTTCGTTTAAAGATTCTAAAAAAACAAAGAGGAGTCATGGTCATAACATTTTAGATAGAAGCTTGCATGAGGTTGTTCCTCCTATGTTTGTCGTGTGTGCAAGACACTAACATGCAGGAGTTAACAATAAATGACTTGTTACATGACGACATGCTACTAAAAGTGATGGACTCCAACCCACACCTTGGTAGTCACCTGAAACGGAAACCGAGCCACCACAGCGACAACTCCGATGTTTCATCCATACATGTTGTTGGTACACACATTCAGGTATGTTAAGGTAATGTTAACCAACTCTTTTGTTGATATTTGTCTCTATGAAAATATAATATCATGCTCTTCTTCTGTTCATGCCATATGCTCTGAGTTTGGGTGTATTCACATGCGGGTGCTTGTGGTATATCCATAGGTTTTTTTAATTTAAGCATGGTGCTTAGGTTAAACTAGCCTTCTTTAATGAAATTTGTGACATGGTTTTAAATTTTGCTTAATGAACTTTGAGTTGTTGTCATAAATAGTGGAAGAAATTCATTTTGGAGATGAAGCAAGGCATGCCTTTCTTTGCATTCTTATCCTAGCCTCGTTTGAGTTATTATGGTTCCCTTGTTCAAAAATCTATCTCTGTTGGATGAATCTTATTTATCTTGTGATGACTTAATTTCTATGCTGGTAAGTTTTGGTTCGGAAGTACTAGTTACGCATCTTTTGAATTAAGCATGGTGCTTAGTTTGAAGTTCAGATGCGGATCATGCTTCTTTAGGCTCATTAATTTAAGCATGGTGCTTAGATTAAGTTGCCTACCTAGACCAAATTAGACATGGTGTCTTGTTTGATCTTGGAACCAAAGCTGCTAGTATAGATTTTGGTTGATCTTATGGGCTAACCCCTTGCAAGAATTTATCAACTTCATAAGGGTAGGTCTTTGAGATGACAGCAGAGACAAGTATTTCTTGGGTGAACCTTGGAAAGAAAAATATAATGATAAATAAAATCTTGATAAAAAAGTAATATACCTTTCAACCCCAAGCCTTGTTGTCTTGTTATCTCAATACCACCACAAAAACAAGCTTGGGGGGAGCTTCATAGCATGCTCAATAGAGGCCATGAATTGCACATCAAGCTGAGGCACTAGGTGAACAACATTGGTAATTCAAGAGCAAGCTTGGGGGAGGACTCCCACAAAAGGTAACTTGTATCTCACATTTCTTTTTAAATTCTCTTACTTATAAAATGGTGAGATATGATTAATAAATATATTTTCCTCTCTCATATGTGTTAAGATATGTTAGTTTCTACCCTTGTTCAAATGACGAACAGTTGCTCTGTCTTATGTTTCACCTGTACCCATTTTATAATCGAGCTTTCTCTAAGATTTGGCTTTATCAGCTAAAAATGTCTCATTCTAAAAACTTGAACTAGTGGGTTGCACATGCTTGATCTTGTCTAAGTTATTGCCTGATATGATATAGTGACATGGGCTGCGCTATGACTTTGTTCTGAGAGATACTTGACATCCGGAGTTTTATTTTCAAAAACATTCAAAAACAAAAAGTTCCTCAATGATTATGAAATACCTACCAAGGCCATATGACATATTTTAATTCTACAAACCTTTAGTCATATGCTACTTGTAGAACATTGAGTTAGGTCAAATTATTGTGACCTAAGTGAGATTATAGTTATGCACCCATGATTGAGATTCACATGCACCCACCAAATAAAGCCAACTCTCGACTCGAGAGTTGTGCACAACATGCACCCATCCATCCACAAAAAGATATGCCAACTCTTACCCTGAGAGTTGCTCACTCTTCCACCAAATAAAAATGGTGGTTCTTACCTTGAGAACCGCGCATTTTTTATCCATGAAATAAAAAATGCCGACTCTTACCTTGAGAGCCGTGCATTCATTTTCCACCATATAATTACTCCTCGCATTCCATCATGACATCTCTCCATCCAAAAAGTTCTTCATATATCGACAAGAGATATGGGCTATGCAAAAAAAAATGCCAAGGGGCATGCAATAAACAAATAGGAAAGAAAAAGTTCCAAGTTCCAAAAAATGGATATATGATTTTATAGCCCATATCCCTCCAAAAAGTTTCGTTCCATCCAATAAAGGAGAGAATCATGATGCATGGAGTACCAAAAAATATTTAGAATTAGGATTTCCACCATCCTCATACTCCACACACTTGCACATCTCAATCAAAGTGTATGACTTGTATATCCTTGTGGTTTGGTTTTTTACTTAGCAATATATGTGATGCAAGTATGCCCACCTTTATACCTGCCCAAAACTCCACTCATAAGCCTTAGTGGTAGGATATTACAATGCCTTTGGTGAGGTATTCATACACATTGAGTGATCGAGTGAATCATTTGAGGAACTTACATTTCTTTTACAAAACTTTCAAAACCTCTAGAAAGATAGTTGATCTTGGGATGAATGATAAGCAATGTCTGTAAATCTGTTCTGTCTTGCAATCACCCAAGTCTTGAGATGGCTAAAAGGCCCTATTTGTTTCAAGATAATAGTAGGGTGGATAACATGCTGGTTTATTCAAATTGTGGTAGAAAACTTTGTTATAAACTTTGTACATTTAAAATATGATCAGCATTGTAGCAACTCCTGATCAACAACCATACTAAGCTATTTGCTCGAGACGAGCAAAGGTCAAGCTTGGGGGTCGGTCTACCTTCGTATGTTGCACGTGCCCACGGGCAGAGGGGTAGGTGGCAGGTGATGACAGCCCTGTCCACTCGTACCAGCATTCCCCCACGTTCGGCCGCGAAATAGCGCTGATGCTAATATCGCTTGGCAGACCAAGTGCGTCAGTAGGCCTGCAGCAAGCAAGTAGTGGGAAAGTTACAATTGCTTATATGCGTTTGATCTTAGAAGAACCTCTCTACCCAAGCTACTCTTCATCTTATCATTCTAGGAGAACTAGTTTAGAGATCTCTTACACTTCCTTTACCTGTGGAAATACGATACTCTGAATACTTTCGGGTGAAGGCTATAATGGTACTTCCGTGCACTTGCGGACTTTTCTGCTAATGCTAAGAAGCGCCAACAACCAGTTACCTAGAAGCTCGTGCACTGCCATACGACCTTTCTCGACCACCACCAGAGGTAAGCCGACCAGTTCTATACTTCAATTTGATTAGTATACACTGGTATGCGATGATGTCATTATAACCTGGATTGTCTGACTGTTAGATATTGCATGGACAGGACCAGGAAGTGTTCTTTTCTGCTGTGCCAGTGGAGCCATGGCCTCAAAGTAACACGCAGGCTAACCATCACAGAACCGAAGAGACCAACCACCGGAGTAGGGGCCAAGCAGGGCAGGAGATAGCTAACGTCTCCAGCCCAGACGACGATGGGGTCCCTGCTGCTCAGGCAAAGTGCCAAGCAGCGGGTAAGTGGCCCATGTCAAAGGCTCCCAAGAAGAAGAGGCCCTCTACTCTATTGTCTGGGGGCAAGTTGAACCTGGACGGTAGAGCAGGGGTAAGCAAAAAAAGGGATGCCCCGGCCACCCCGGAGTCATCGAACGACAACCTGCTGATGCTGAACCAGCGCCAGAGGAAACGTCAGGCCCAGATGCATCAGACGGGGAGGACCCCGAGGCCCTCGCGCGACGACACCCATGAGGCCCGTGCAGGCTGCGCCGCCACCAACTCCCCCCAGCGAGGAAATGCTACTTCAACCACTCACCCGGAGCAAGAAAAGGCAACAGCACCACCACCACCATCGCCGCCGCCTGCACCGCACAGGACGGCCACGTCGCCGACTGGAACGGCTTCGTCTTCGGGCACCGAGAGGAGGCAAAGGAGCCAACTTCTCCGGTGCACCCCATCGGAACGAGCCGATCGGACGGGGCGTCAGACCGAGTCCCCGGGCGTGGCAGCGGGGCGACAAGTGGGGAGCCAGCGCTCCGAGCGGGGAACAGCCCCGCAGTTCAGAGGAGGGTTTCAGCGGTCAGCCAGGTAAGTGTCACTGAGTTCTCATATCTTGCATTCTTTTATGCTTGTTGTGACTGTAATATGACTTACATCCGTGCTCCACCGGTGACCACGCCGACTCCACCACCCAGCCATACCATACCGCCGACTGTTGAGCAGGCGACAACCAGCGGCGTGGCATAGTCCATGGGACCAGGGGAAGCGGCTAGTGGTACCACAACGCCTGCCAGCCGACCCCGACACCAACTCCGCAGCTAGGGAGGCGGGTGGTGCCATTTAAGCCGGTCATCGCCGCAACAGGTCATCTGTCGAGGCCTACGTCAGGCCAGGCGGGGCCAAGCATGCCAGCGTCGGTTGAAGAGGTTGAGGAGGTGCCCAGGGTTTCGAGGATGCTGCACACCGACCTGCCCACACAACGCGTCTATATGTCATGTAAGCTGGGGGAGGACAGCTTCGTGTCTTATGAGGAAATGTTAGACGATGACATAGACGCGAGTGTCCAGGACGTGTTGGAGGTGTTGCTCGACAGGATCAAGGTAACACCCGACCAAGATCTACTTGTCTGTTTTGAGCTCGGCGTTTGGCCATAAACTCACTAATCAATCCATGGTGTATATAGTTGCTACAGGAGACCAATGCCCTACGAGGCAAAACCATCGACCGGTTTGCGATGACCTGGGAGGAATGCAAAACCCTCTGGGTAGCCAAAGCCGATCTGGAGGCATAGGTCTAGGTCTACCAAGAGCATGAGATCCAGCAAGAGGGTGAAATTGCCACTCTGCGCTGCAAGATGGAGGCCCTAGAGGAGGACAAAGAGAGTAAGTAGACCTCTCTTACCCAATCCACGCTGATACTCGCTGTATATTTATAGGTGCTTCTTGTAGGACTGAACGACCAGAATGAAACCATGGCTCGGGAGCTGGCCGGTTTGCTGGACCAAAAGAAGGCTGCTGAGGAGCGAGCCAAGGCGGACCAGACGCTGATCGCCGAGCTGGCCGGTAAGTAGAATAATATAGAATTGTTGCGTGTAGTCTGCCACATACTGCACGAACCAGGATATGCTAGCCACCATTGCTTTATTCTTGTAGGCCTGTGGGAACGCTATTTGGCTCAGTTCCAGGTGCTAGAGGACTCCATCTCCATTCTCCAAGGAAATATCCAGGCCATGACTAACCACATCAAGCCCATATTAAGGGCCATCTTCCGAGGAGAAGAGCACCATGCCGATCCCGTAGGCGACACGGTTGTCGTCACCGACCAGTGCAGGAGACTGTGGTCGGCGATCTAGGAGTTCATCGCAGAAGCTGGACGCTACATGGTCGCAACTGCACTTGTCGTGGTCCGCTCCAGGTATCCGAAGGTGGAGCCAACAGAGGTCGTGCTTGGGATCGCACCGGAGCTATCGAAGGTCGCCGCCGAGGATCTGCGAAGCAAGTCAACGCCTGCTGCCGCCTCTCTTGTTGACGACATGATCCTGATTGAAGATCCTGCACAGGGTGATGGTGGGCAGTAGGACGTAAACAATGTTTTGATATGAAAGACACTGTTTGTAAGTTGTGTTGAGTAGGTGATGCTCGTAAACTTTTAGCCTTTTGATGCAGACAAGTTAGGCATGTTTAACCAGGTGATAAACATTTTGCTGTTTTTTCTTTTTTAGATGCATAGTTATGCGTAGTTTGTTTTTTTAAAAAATGTCGACAACTAAGTTTTGCCTTCACCCTCGAAGCAAGCTAACTCTGTCGGGTAACTAGGGATGCACTAGTGAACAACGTAGGACTGCCAGGATCACTAGATACCTAGCACCGTTAGAGAGCGACTACTGGAATCTCCTAGTGCCATGTAGCACGGAGCTGTAACACATCGTAAGAGTTCTCGGGACAGTGCCTTGTCAAGCCTTTCTCGTTGGGCAGAAAATAAAGTTTAATTGAGACTTATGCAAGGCGCATGTGTGACAAATGTGTGCACAAATGTAGAATTGTGATAGGAAAAGAGAACAATAAAGGAAACTTTATTAAATATCTGAATAACAAAGATGTAGGTACATATCTTATTCTATGGATAGAAGCATATGAGGTGGTCGATGTGCCATGAATTGGACTCCTCGACACCCTTCATCGTATCCAACCGATAGGAAGTCGGGCGTGTGACAGCCTTGATCGTGAACAGCACTTCCCATCTGGATGACAACTTGTGCAGACCATCTATGTTCTGGATTCGTCGTAACACCATGTCGCCGACCACGAACAGCCTGCCTTCGATGTTGCGGTTATAGTAACGACGCACTAAAGCTAGGTATTTAGCCGTTCGAGCATAGGACTCGAGCGCTATCTCTTCTTTGGTGATGATGTCCATTTCCCTAGCCTAGTTGGAGGCTTCTTCGTTGTAATGCTGGACACGTGGTGAGAGGAGTGCGACCACGGCTGGTAGGACAGCCTCAGATCCAAACACCATGAAGTACGGGGAAACTCTAGTGTTGTGACTGGGCTGGGTACGTAGTTCCTAGACCACAGCAGGTAGTTCCTTGAGCCACCGACCAGGTTTAAGATCCTTGTCGTCCTGGTATACCCGTTTGTGCAGGTCGTCGAGTATCATACCATTAGCTCGCTCCACCTGTCCATTTGACCGAGGATGAGCAATGGACACGGATTTGACTTTGATGCCATTATCATCACAAAAGTCAAAAAACTCATCGCTGGTCAACTGAGAGCCTAAATCGGTGATGATGGTATTGGGTATGCCAAACCGGTGGATAACATCGTCAAGGAACTATACAGTTTTCTCAGACGAGGCTTTCTTGATGGCTTTGTACTCAATCCATTTGGAAAATTTGTCGATGATTATGAATACACATGTGTGTCCGCCAGGAGCCTTCTTGAAGGGACCAATCATGTCAAGTCCCTAGCATGAGAATGGCCAAGCTACCAGAATGGTTCGAAGTTCATGTGCGGGGACATGAATCTGCTTGGCAAACATCTGGCAATTTTTGTACTGGCGCACATAATCTTCTGCGTCAGAGACGGCTGTCGGCCAGTGGAACCTTGCTCGATAGGCTTTTTTGACCAGCGTCTGGGATGCCGCATGGTTACCACAAGTGCCCATGTGAATATCCTTCAGAAGTTTCAAACCCTCTGATTGGGTGATGCATTTCTGGTAAATCACAGACCTTGGGGCCTTGCGCATCAACTTGCCCTTAACCATGAGGTAGGCATGGGCTCTGCGGACCAGCTGTTGAGCTTCAAACTTATCCTCTGGAACAAGGTGGTCATTTAGGTATCTGACAAAGGGCTCTCTCCAGTCAAGCTGGGGAGGCGCTGCCTGCTCAATTGACTCATCAACCAGTGATTGCTCACTACCATCATCAGATCCCTGCTGGCCGGGGTACCTATCTTCCACCTCTTATGCCTTGCCGCTCAACGTCGCTACGAGCTGGTCAGTAGCGGTACTAGGTGCAGGTGCTTCATAAGCCTGATCGGGGATCGAGGCTTAATCAAATCTTCAAAAAAAACACCAGGTGGTACCTCGGCTCGGGACGATCCGAGTTTAGATAGTTCATCAGCACCTGTTCTCGGCACGTGGTACGTGGGTGAACTCCAGTCCGTAGAACTTATTCTCCAGCTTGCGAATCTCAGCAAATAGACATCCATCTTTTCACTGACCATGTCCCAGTCTTTGTTGACCTAACGGATGACCAGAGCGGAATCTCCGTACACCAGGAGCCCTTTAATACCCAGCTCAACTGCGATACGGAGGCCGTGTAGGGCCGCTTCATACTCAACCACATTGTTGGACGTCTTGAAATGTATGCGCAAGACATAGCGAAGCGTGTCCTTGGAAGGAGAGATGAAATAGACCCCTGCCTCGGCGCCATCGATGTTCAAGGAACCATTGAAATACATCTTCTAGTGGTTGGGAGACGTGTCAGCTAGGGGCAAGCTGAGGTCCGACCACTCCACAATGAAATGGGCAGGGGTCTATTTCATCTCTCCTTCCAAGGACACGCTTCGCTATGTCTTGCGCATACATTTCAAGACGTCCAACAATGTGGCCGAGTACGAAGCGGCCCTACACGGCCTTCGCATCGCAGTCGAGCTGGGTATTAAACGGCTCCTGGTGTACAGAGATTCCACTCTGGTCATCCGTCAGGTCAACAAAGACTGGCATGTGGTCAGTGAAAAGATGGATGTCTATGTTGCCAAGATTCGCAAGCTGGAGAATAAGTTCTATGGACTGGAGTTCACCCATGTACCACGTGCCAAGAACACAGGTGCTAATGAACTTCACAGTGTTGCGACTGCGAAAGTTTAGTGTGAACTCAAAGAGCTCTAACACATATTTGACAATTCGGCCACTAGCGTCTCTGTTGCGGAGAATGTCGCCAAGTGCATCTTCTGTGACCACCGTGACCTTATAGGCTTGGAAGTAATAGAGAAGCTAACGTTTGGTGATTAGGAGTGCATATAGTAGTTTCTGCACGTGGTTGTATCGTTGCTTGGTTTCTTTAAGAACCTCGCTAACGTAGTAAACTAGGCGCTGCACGCCGTAGACGTGCCCGGGTTCCTGGCGCTCGACCACCATCACGGTACTGACCACGTTAGTTGTGGCAGCAATATAGAGGAGAAGCTCCTCGCCTTCTTGTGGGACCGTGAGTACTGGGGGAGTTGCCAGGTACTCCTTGAGCTGTCTGAAAGCCTTGTTGGCCTCCTCTGTCCACTCGAATTTCTCCTTAGCTTTGAGCAGTTTGAAGAAGGGAAGCCCTTTTTCACCCATGCGGGAGATGTAGCGGCTCAGGGCTCAGGACCGCCATGCAGCTGGTAAGTTTCTGGATATCTTTGACGCTACGTGGTGGTTGCAGGTCCAGCACAATTTGAACCTTCTTAGGATTTGGGCGTATGCCATTCTGGCTGACGACGCTGCCGAGCAGGATCTCGGAAGGGATGCCAAGATGCACTTGTTGGGATTAAGTTTCCACCAAAAATTTTTGAGGGCCTCGAAAGTCCATTGGAGGTTGGCAACTAGTGTATGGGATTCCCTAGTCTTCACCACCACATCATCTACATACACCTCAACAAGGTCGCCGGCGATATCGTGTTCGAGGCAGGCCTGGATAGCCCGCTGGTAAGTAGCTCCGGCGTTCTTGAGGCTAAACGATATGGTCGTGTAGCAGAAAGCACCGAAGGGGGTGATAAAGGCGGCCTTCTCCTGGTCCTCCTTTTTTAGGGCTATTTGATGATAACCTGAGTAGCAATCTAGGAAAGAAAGTAGCTTGTAACCTGCAGTAGAATCTACAACCTTGTCGATTCGAGGAAGATTAAAAGCCTGTTTAGGGCAGTGTTTTTTGAGATAGGTGTAATCAACGCACATTCTCCATTCATTATTCTTTTTGAGTACAAGAACCAAGTTGGCTAACCACTCCAGTGATACACTTCTTTGATAAAGCTAGCTGCTAGACACTTGGCCACTTCTACCCTAATGACTTCCTTGCGGTCACGAGCAAACTGACACATTTTCTGCTTGATAGGTTTGGCAGTCTACGAGATGTCAAGGTAGTGCTTGGCCTTTTCCCTCGGGACACCTGGCATGTCGGCGGGTTTCCATGCGAACACGCTGATGTGCTCTCAAAGGAATTGGACAAGCGCGTCTTCCTATTTGGGAAAAGGGTAGCCTCGAACTTGGTGGTTTTTGAGGGGTCGTTTGGGTCGAGCTGGATCAACTTGTGCTGCTTGGCCTTGTTGGACGGTCGCCGTGCAGACCCGACCAGAACCTCAAGCTTCGCAGGTGGCGCCTCCTTGACACCCAAGCTGGTGTGCTCCATGGCATGCTTCAACTCCTCGAACTCTGTGGCTGCATAGGCATCGGACCCGCATACACACGCTGTGAAGACATTACCGCACAGGGATAGGACACCCTGCTCGGTTGGGAGCTTCAACACGAAGTACCCGTAATGAGGAACCGCAATGAATTTGGCAATCCCTGATCGGCCAAGGATGGCGTGGTAGATGCCCTCGAAATTGGCAAAGTGATGTGGTCGATGCGGAAGTGTTGCTTTGTCCCGAGCTGGACGGGTAGTGTGATTTGCCCGAGGGGGTACGAAGGTTTTCCCGGCATGATGCCCTAGAATGGAGACTCGTATGGCTTGAGGTCTTCCTGCTTCAGCCCTAGCTCCTTGAAGGCTGGGTAGAACAGAATGTTTAGGGCGCTGCCATTGTCAACGAGCACTTTCTCAAACCGGACGCCGTCTATCACCGGATCAAGGACCAGCGGAATCGACCAGCGTTGGGGATTTTGGCCCACATCTCGTTGCAGCTAAACGATATGGGCTGCTCGGACCAGACAGGCACCTTGACATCCGCGATGAAGTCATCAGCCTCCTAGATAGCCACGATGCCTCGTGTCAGCAGCTTCTTGTCGTGGGCGTTCTCCAGTCTGACCTTGCCACCAAAGATGATGAAAGTCACATTCTTCATGGGATCCCTGTAGGCGTGCCGTGGGTTGGCATCTTGAGCTTCTTCTTCATCGACATCTTCTTGCTGGACGGGGTTCTTAGCCTTGGATTTGGGAGCTGGGCGCGGCTTCTTGTTGGCCGTCTTCTCCAACGCCTCTTTCAAGACCCTGCATTCGCCCAGTGTGTGGCCCTTGCTAGGATGAAGAGGGCAATCCTAACTAAGGACCTTGTCGAGTTCTTCGTCGTTTGTCCTCTTCTAGCCCTTTACCGCGTTGACAGAAAAGTCCTTGCGGTTACGTCGACCACCATTGTAGATGTCTCGACCACGTCGCTTTAAAGAACGATCATCACCATGGTGATCAGGGTCGCAATTGTCATGATGGTTGCGGTGATCGTTCCGCCGATCTGGCCAGCAGTCTTGATTGCTGTCGCGGTCATGGTCATCATTGCGGCGGTAGCTGCGGTTGGGGGATGTTGTCCCCCTCATTCAGCCCGTTGTCGAGATGAGAAAATCTGTGGGCGATGGAGAGGAGCTCTTCCATGGTTCTCGGTCGCTCAAGGAGCAACTCCTTTTTGAGGTCTAGGCCGCATGGTTGGACCAGGCTGGCAGTGAAAAGGTCGATCCCATCTGCCGGGGTGACGTCGATCACATGATTCCACGCGTCGGAGAAACACCGGATGTATTGTCGCAGCAATTCCCTTGGACAATGTCGTACTTGTGCCAGAGCGTACTTTGTGTTCGGCTGTAGGTGGGCTTGAAGTTGTCGATGAACATCTGCCTAAGCTGAGGCCAACTGTGGATGCTATCGGCACGCTAGCAGAGCAACCAAGAGGTAGCGACATTGCTCAAGACTACCGGGAGGTAGTTTGCCATGACGAACTAGTCGCCTCCTGCTGCTCAGACTGCCACTTCATACAGCATGATCCAGTGCTCAGAATCGTCATGCCCATCGTACATCTTGACATCCCCAATCCGAAAGTTCTTTGGCCAAAGAACGGCCTTGAGTTCTTTCGAGAACGGGGCTGGCCCGCTCATGTGTCGCCGAGCATGGTAACGTTCGTCGAGGTGGCCACAGAGATCATGATTTTGGGGCTGCTCGACTTCCTGGTTGCGCTCGACGCGGCGGTTGGCCTGTTTCCTGTTGGTGCGCTGGTGATTACCGCGTTGCCGCTGATCATCACGCGGCACCTCTCATGAAGCGTCATCGGCATTGGCCTGCCAGGGTTGTTCGAGCGAAGGCCCTCCGTGATTAGATTCGTTGTCGGTGCCACTTTCTATGGGTTGGCGATGACTACTACGCCGGGATCGCCGCGATCGATGCGACGTGGTTAGCGATCCAGCAGAGCCGAGCTGAACCACCTGTGCTTCGGCGGCGATCAAAAAATCATGGATCGCTTCGACCCCGGGTGTGTTCAGGGAAAGGTTGTTAAGTCGATCCATAGCCACAGCGATGTTGGCCATGGGAGTCTCGCGGATGATTTGATCCCCGACCATGTTGAACTCGCCATTGAGGTTACACTGGAGGCGGTGCAGCTGAGGGCCTGCACTGTTACCACTGTTGCCTCCGTCATTGGCGGCATTCACTTCTTGTGACTCCAAGAGGCGTCGACGCTCTCGATCAATGTTGCGTCCTTTCCTTGCTTGCCTCTCCTGCTCTGCTTCATTTGGAACAGGAGGCTCATCCACGCTGACCGTGAATACCGTACCGTTGAAGCCAGGCGGGGTCCTTGGGGTGCCTGGTGCCACATCGGCAGAACGGGTCTAGTGGTCCGGCGTGGTCGGGTTCTCCTCCTCGACGTTCTCCCGATTCTAGACCTCAGGACTCTCTTCGTCAGAGAGGAGGTACTCGGTAAGGTCAAAGGAAATGGAGGGCGTCCCATCAAGCCAAGAGAGTGGATCAGACATGGTGCCGTCTTTGGGATCCTTGTGCCCGATCCGGAAGGATTCTGCTGCAAAGCCACCATGCCGACCACGGGCCTTGGATCTTCTGGGACTAGAACGAGATTAGGATCCAGGTCTAGTAGGCGTTCATCACGTCACCGAGGAGCATCTTGCAGTTTCCTCGCGTGGGATGCGGCTGCGTTGCCCAACCCGTGTGGGAAGATGGGTGCGTTGTTCGAGCCAAGGACGATTGGATCAGTCGGCCCTGGTGCGGGTTGCATCTGCTACGCCCAGTGTTGCTGCCTCCGCTCTGCTCAGGCCTATCAAGTAGCGTGGCTGAGCGTTTGCCGGTGATGATGCACGTTGATGAACTTGTCCAGCCTAACTGGAGGCGGAGCCCGAGCAGCGGCCAGGGTTGGATCTGGTCGGCGCGGGTGACGAGCCTGATTGCACGCAGGGCGCTGCTAACGGCGCTCCATCACAGTTGGAGGCCCGCCCCGGCAAGCAGCCGGTGGTCCTCCTCTGTGGTTAGCAGGTGATGCTCAGGATGGAGCCAGATTTGGATTTGGTTGGCGCAGACCACCAGCTTGGCCTGTACGTCCTTGCTGGTGCCAAGTGTTGCCCTCCTGGCAGATAGGTGGCGACCCGCGAACCACGGGCTTATTTGGATCCGCGCGGCGTGGCTAGTTGGCGCGATTGCGCCGACGTGGTCAGATTGGGATGAAGTCCGAGTACTCTTCATGGACCCACGCGGGAGAGGACTCCACGTACTCGAGGAGCTCAGCCAGACATGCCCCGTGTCGATTGATCGCGTCGATCAGATCGAAGCTATCAAAGTGCCTCCTCTGGTAGCGAGGAAGCCGCCAGTTCACCGCTGGCGTGGCCATCAACCCAAACCACCCTGGAGGCGGCCCCGAGATCTGGGTTGTTGGAGACGTGGTTGGCGCGGTCGGTGCTGGGGCCGACTGCGTCACAGCCGGAGCTAGGAGCGTCTGCGCTGCTCCTATGAACGTGAGGGACGTTGTCACACCGGTGGTCCACGTAAGTGAACCGACAGTGAGGGAGACACCCGTCTCAAAGTCCATGGAAGCCGGGAACAAAACCATCTGGATCGCCAGCTGATCAGATCATGCACCCCCTACCTGGCACGCCACTGTCGATGAGACCTCCTCGGCAGTCTACCACGGGATACCCCGAGGTAGTAGATTGCAGTGAGGATGCACTAAGATCTACGATCTAGATGTGATACGCAAGACAAACAACCAGGACAACCAGGGTTTATCTAGATTCAGGCCGCTCAGAAGCGAATACCCTATGTCCTGCATCTTTGCTGCTGTATTGATGAGTACCAGAGTACAATAGATGAAAAAGATCCCTTCCTAGGGGGTCCTTGCCCACCTTATATAGTGGGGGGCAAGGTTACATATCTAGGGTTTTCCTATAGTCGATTACATTGCGCCGTATTCTTGGATTACACAAACAGATCTAACCTACTAAAACTCCTTGCATGCCAAGCAGCCTTCAGCACCTGTGTGGCCCCCCGACCTGGGAGGTAGCAGAACACGGGTTCTATCTTATCGTCCGGCCCACCGATCAGGATGATGATGGACCAGCCTTCGTCTTCTAGTCTGGGCCGTCTGGACCGAGCAGCCCAAAGTCTAGCTGCGAGGGTATATGGGGTCTATACCCCCACAGCGGCCTCCTTCTATAGCGGCAGCGAGGCGGCCATGCCGAGGTGGGCGCTGTGAATGGCAGAGATGGAGAAGGGCTTGAACGAGCGGTTGCGGGAGCTCTGAGCTAGGGTTTCGGGAGGTCACGGGCACGCACGGCGCCAGACACTCCTCGCCTTGTCTTTTTTCGGTTAAAAGAGGAAGGCCTGGCCATGGCGTCATGGTCGGTCGCTTTGGCTTGCGTCGGCGTGTGGGGGAGCGGAGGCGTGTGGGGGAGTGGCGGCGGTGGCTAAATTTGGCTCGAGGGTGATGCTCCGTCCGTTGTCGGGCAGAGCACGGAAGTAGAAAGAGGAAAGGAAAGAAAGCCGATAGCTGGGCCCTACATGTTAGCGGCAGCGGGGAGAATTTCATGGGTGCGCGTGGGGGCCTGGCCGCTGTGGCCTTCCTGGGCCGGCTCTCAGTTAGGCCGCGGGACAGCTCAGGGTGAAGCCATGCTGGCTTAGCAGGCCGGTGGGCGAGGCCTGGTCTTGGACCGCGGCACGGGAAAGGGGCCAGGCCGCGGGGATGTGGGAACAGGCCGGGCCTAGTTGCCTTGGCAGCCTGGGATGATTGCCTTTCTAATTCCCTTTCCTATTTTCTTTCTCTTTTCTAAATCTATTTTGAGTCATGTCAAGATCTTGTTAGTGCATGTAAGTTTGTAATCAAGTTACAAACTCCATGCTAGGTCCACTAGGGTCTGAAGGGGCATGTGGGGTCCTTGTCCATGGTTAGTCATACACATATATATACATATGATAAAAGGTTATTTGATTTTTTACATTACATAAAATCAAATAAGAAGCAAATCAAACTCTTGTAAGTTAAATGCAAATGCTTCACTAATACTTGGTGCTACTTGTGCAACAACTAGTGGGTTTCCTACATGACACTCACCAACCACAGGTTATTTTAGAAAAAAATTTATTGGTTGGGATTTTTGGTGTTTGAAAATTTTAGGGTTGTTACACTGGCAGTCTCAAGAACCTTGAATGTGGCCGTCAGATCTGAAAGCAAACAACATATGTTGAGGCAACAAGAAGCATCCGAGTTGGAAGAGATCAAGAAGTTTACACTTACCAGCAATTTGATTGTTGGCAATGTACCGCTCCTCGGTGGCCTTCTTGGTTTCCTCCTCCTCCTCCTCAATGTCACATTTAAGGTCAAGAACCACCTTTTGTAGATTGAGATTCATGTTTCTCATCAGGCTGAGTTGCTCCTGTCCTTGAGCAAGTTTCAGTGCCAGATTGCGCTCATCTGGCAAAGAAAGCTCGGACGTGTCGTCACTATCCGATCTGCAAAATCGGCAAAGATGGTTAGAGCCAGGATTGATTTGAGAAGACACTGATTGAATTAACTCGCCTCTTTTGGAAGACGCAACGAGAGGTCACTTCCTCCTCTGCGGGGCATTTTCTGTGACCTGCCATTGATGAGAAGAGGAGACGGGGAATATTTTTGCTTTGAAAGCTGAAGAAGGATTTTTCTGGCTGAAGGAAGAAATGCTCAAAGGGTTGCGTGTGGATTGGATTGAAGCAGAAGCATTGATTTATAGCTTAGAGAAGGTGCACACGTCAGGATATGAATCGATAACTTGCTATCGATGGCTCGTACTGTGCGGATGCGTAATCGAGTAGCCAGTCAAATCAAGTCTGAGCGCATTCTCTCGAGAAGACCAACCGTTTTGTATTCTTTGGTCAGTCGGGAAGGTAAGTCGGGAAGGAGAATCAGCTAAATGATGAAAGAATAAATCGTCAGTTTTGATGAAAGGCTAAGGAAAGCATAGAATTTTGGAATAAAATCAATTTTATCCCAAAATTGGGGGCATGTGTTTGCACCAGAATTTGGACTGACAAGTGCACAGGACAGGCTTCTTGAGGAAGATTCTGCCGGGAATCGGCTAAGCGCCGATAGCAGCCGTTTATTGAAGAATCGGCTAAATTATTGCAGAATCGGCTAACAAAGATCGGCTATCTAGAACCACATGGGACACATCGACTCCGATTCGGTTCGACGGGCGACGGCGCATTGACGGCACGGGACTCTGCAGAACGGAATAGTAGGGCCCAAGTTATCAAGTTTTAGTAGTTTTTAGTTTATTTCCTTATTTTGCAAGTCATGTCAGGTGAGGACTTGGTCAAAGCCCAGGGTATGAATATGTAAGCCCTGGCACCTTGTAAACTCTCTCGACAATCAATACCATCTTACAACTCCGGCCAAAAACTCTTAAGAGTGGAGTAACGTAGATCTCTGCGAGTTCTTCATGACTAGACTGCATTAGCATCGACCGACCTCTGGTTTGCTGTAAGTACCATCATGGCTTGTGTTTTCGTATGATAAAGCTGCATCGGCTTTGACCGACCTCTTATGATGCGTTAACATGGCTAGTTAACGGCTCTATTAGGCTTGGCAACCTAATAGATTCGTTAAGTTACCGATGTTGATTGTTTTACATTGTTTATATATTTATATCAACATCATTGCCTGATCAAGATTGGTCGATTTGCATTATATCTCCTTAGATTCAATTATCATCAATGCTCATTATGTTTATTCTCATGCCTTGATGATTGGTCATGTGCTTGCATTAGCTAGATCGTATCAATCTTGTTCGTAACATGTGGCGCGTTCTAGGGTATAGATAGTTTTACGATAAAGCTTGTTAATCTCTTGTAGAGGGTTTTAGTGGCTGCAGCGGATTACGTTACCGATCTCACTAAGACGGCATCCGGATTCAGACGCCGTCGGTCAGTAGGCTTTGCTTGTAGGGCTGTTTGTGCACCGGTTCGTTCTCATATTGGTATCGGCTATTTAGCTGATTTACCAGAGCTCTACCCATAACACTTCATGCATGTATCTGTTTAGACACTAGTTGGTTCATTAAGCTTGTTGGGCGTAACTTGGTCTGAAAATTTCAAATTTCAACAAGTCCTTTGAGATTTGTTGAGCACGACTTGGTCTTTAGATTTCAAATTTGACATGTTTAGTGAATCTCTTAGTTTTAATCTGGATTATTGCAATATGTGTAAGATCTTTACATATCATATCGGTTAACTCAGATCGGCTAAAGGTTCTGCACCTTAATGTTTATCTAGGTAGCCGATCTAGCTTTTTCCTATACTTCTTCAAATACTACAGCATGCTCTATGAATGACTTATATATGTATTCATCTTGTTCAATTATGTCATGCCATGAGCAATTGCTTCGTTCATGCATCTTTATTCACTGTTTTATTTACAGAAGCATATTGGTTATTGACTCTCTAGTCAATGACCGGTCCGATCGGCGATTTAGCCATACACGAGGAACTGTTTGACACCACACCAGCAGGTTCCATAATTTGACTATTTTTCTCCTTGTCAATTGCAGAGTCAAATTGACTGGCACGCCTCGGACTCGATCAACCGGTCAGCTGCTAGTGAAGCCGCAGGGACTAGAGAAACATTCTCACTCCGATCTACCTGGCTTGCAAGAGACCGTTGACGTGAAGAGTCACATTTTTACGTCAACAAATGTCGAGAGGTTTGCAGTGATGAAACTGCAAAACAAACTACATTAGCTTTGTTAACATGCACAAAAATTCTAGTACCTTGGCAAGTGCCCAGATGCTGAAGTGAGAGCGGTACTCTGCATCAGACATACCACCATTGTCCAGTTCAAGCATGTCAGGATCTGATGTTTAAAACAAGCGAGCAATATGACCTGATTAATTAAATGCACAAGTTAATCAAAGCTCAGTATTAGTAGTAGTACGTTGCTACTACTAAACTAGCTGGACCATTGGACAAATTTCTGTTAGCACAAATTACAAGATACAGTTTAAAAGGAAAACACCTTAGTTATTTAATGTAAAGGATGTGATCATAATAACAAAATTGAAGTGCAGATTATAGTTAAGTTGATCTGACGTCCAGATCCGCATGAGTTACTACGAGAAATCACAATAACATGGGCAAAATGACAATTTCTATGAGAAATGGCTCCCAAAATAACAGTGAGATCTGAATCTGATGCAACGTTCAAAGGCACCATCGTTCTCTCACGCTCAGCCTCCAGGATGGCACTATTGTACTCGACAATGATCAGGTGGGGTTGCAGCATAAGTTTTCCAAGGTTTTTCAGCCTGCACAAATCACAGATCACAATTAACAAGGTGGCACTGTATGTACTGCAACATTTTGTTCAAATAGCCCTCCAACAAATTAAATGATATGTGATTTGGAGGAAGACAAAATTTCAGTGTGGGCTGACAGAAATCACAACAAATAAAGGACAAGGTGATTATAATGCACTACAACTTGCTCAATTGTCTGAGATAATAACTAACATAGATTGTCACCAGGTTCGAAAAAAAAGGAAATTAGTTTCCATTTGATGAATTTTATGTTATTGCCTTGTGCCATTGAATATTCAAAGAAACTAGTTAGTTCTTTGCTAATCAAATTAACTTTTTATATGCAGTCTGCTTTGGTAAGAGATTTAGAACACAATACTGAAAGTTAATACAATCTTGATTCAAACATTGTAAACCCCAATTTTACTCATGAGGTAAATAAAATTCCAGTTATTGCATATTAAGATAAAGACAATTGCAGTGCTAGAAACTTGCAATTTATACAATTCCAAATTGCAACTACTGATATTTGAGTTTCTTTTTGTTTGTTTCTAATGAAAAGGATACTTCAACAACACTAGTGGAGAAGCCCTTGAACGCATCTGAATCTAAACATGAATTGACAGTGGCCATGAGGGACATCACCAACACCACTTACAAGTCTGAACCTTCAGTGGAACCTATAGGTGGTTCTAGACAACAAATAGATAACCTGCATAGATAATTATTGGAGTCAATCTCATAGACAACTAGACAGAGATAGAGGGAGAACTAGACAGAGAAAGCAAATATACATAGAGTGCATAGAACTTGCAATATTTGCTCTTCAGTTTTCAGAAAAAAAAGTTAAAAAATAAAAGCTTGCAACACAGGACTTGGAACTTGTCTCTCTTAAACTGAACACCAATGCACCAATGGCCCTCACATGCAACAATATATGCGATCATGCAAATTCAAGAATAGTTATATTTATATGTTCTATCTGTAGATTTTGACAATTTAGTTGAAAGGCCTCTCATCCACTAAAAGGACAAATCCTACAAGTTGGCAAGTGAACAAGTCGCAATTGGGGCATTCTGAAGGAATGTGTTGACCCAACTCATAAATAACAAAGTTTAGGATGTGTTATCACAGAGGGCAAGGACAATGTCAAAAAAAAACAAAGTTTAGGATGTGTTATCACAGATTACAAGTAACATTTTTTTTCTATGGAAAGACAAGGACAAAATAATAGGTGTGAGATTCCAAAAGTCACAAATAACAAAGCTTCAGACATTTGTTTCAAGTGCTTGTCTAATTTAGTAGTACAAGTGTTTGTCTGATTTAGTAGTACAAGCAGATGCATACTCCCTAATGAGTTGGCAAAAATATGTACTCTAAACTTCATAGTTGAGTCGTATTAACTATGATAATACAAACAAGAATTTGTTAAGTGGTAAAGGATCAAGCAACCAAGTAAAGCAATTGACTAATGCAACAATAACATTCAACGAATCCAATCTGCTTGTATGAATTACCAGATCAATACTCTATCCGAGAGTATTGAAAGCGGCAGCAAGAACACTTGCAATTGATGAGTTACTAACTGGTGGACGCAAAAAAAGTTAAGAATCAAGTAATATAGAACATCAGGAGTGAACCAGGACTGCACCTTATCTATACAGATCAGACAAACATACAAATGGGCACTGCACAAAGCTCTAACTCTGCCATGAAGGCCAGGAAAGAAAACCAGACCTGCATAGGTTTCAGCTTCACAATAGAACAGCAAGGATACAACTAACTAAACATAGGCCATAAAAATATACAATATATAAGATTCAATGATGCCATTGTTCCTGAAATCTACTCTCAACCTAACCTGAAACACTACAGATATCAGCTATAAAGAATCATGCTAGCAGGAAAAAAAGATCAAAAGTCGATGGATGCATACCCTGAAAAAAAAAATTGTACTGAACTTCAAATGCACTAAAAGTGAAAAAAATGGCCAAAAATTCCAGGATTAAAAACTGAACTACAATTTTTCTGAATCAGTTATTCAGACTATCAATAAATTATGGAAAGGCCTAAGTAGGTACTGCGAAATCAGAAACGTACATGGCTAAAACCAAAATAGGTGTTTACTCAGTTTAGAATGCATAAAAGTCAAACGGACAATGAGATTAAGATCCTTTTGGCAAAATCAAACAGTAAGCACTAGTCCTACCTCATAACTGACAGCATCATGATGGGTTAGGGCACATGTAGCTGAATCCAGTTAGTTGGAAACAACATACAGGTTTGTCACAAGGATAAGATTTACACACACACAGAATGAACCTAATCCAACACCACAGCCAAATCATACAGATAAATAGATGAGGGGAACACAAGCAGACTCAATCATACATGAACTCGAACCAGATCTACTAAGAATAGACATTGCCATGCATAGACATCCTCCACTCCTGAATCCAAATATCAGTAACAAAATGCATGGAAACACATGGAGAGTACCACGACATCAATATAGACAGCCAAAAATAGCTACAAGGTTCATCAGATGACACGGTGTTCACATCATACAGCGCATCATCCAAACCACATATCCATACGAATCAACCATTCATCCCAACCCCATATCCATAATAACCATTCAATCCGCTGAACCAATTATAGCATTTCACCATTCCAGACAATCCCCAACCACATCCCCCATGCAATCTGAAGAGACAACAATCAATTGTGTACTGTCAATTGACAGATCCGATGCCTAAGCCTATGCTACAGCCGCATCCAGACCAAAACTAACCGCAGCTGCCACATCCCATGCAGCAACAAAATCCAAACCCATCCCATGCAGCAACGAAATCCAAACCGCGCTCGTCGTTCCGTCGCTGCAGCTTGCCCAACATGCTTTGGTCTCGGGTAATCCCACACCACAAGACAATCCCGCACCGCTTGCCGACCCCCACCGTTCCCCACTGCCCACCCCACATCAACCAAACAATCAACCAGATCCAGAAAATCCATACAAATGACGGCCAAATCAAGGGAGAGGGAGCCGCCAACGAAGTTACCTGACGACCATAATTAATGGCGGCCACCACCGAGCCTCCAAATTCGGCGAGCAGAGCCTCCGGCGAGCCTGGACCGAGAGGAGCATGGAGAGGGAAAGAGGAATCGCCCCTCCGCCAGGACACGCAGCGAGTCCCTTCTAGTCTGGGCAGTGTCAAATTTGGGTGCGTGTCCGTTGCGGGTAATGGGTGCACTTCGACCCGAAAACAAGGGACCCGCGACAGCACTAGCGCACGGATCATAGTCGCAAGAAACAACCGCAAGAAATCTTACGACAGACACGTTGGAAGAGTGATTAAAAAAATAGGTGCACAGATTGAGACTAATTTATAAGACCAAACTCTTAAGCTTAATTAATCCATGGCTTGACAGTGTGATGCTATGCTAATTATAGATTACTTAGACTTAATTTTTTTTGCGAGGAATTACTTAGACTTAATCGATTGCCTGTCTAACTAGTTTATAATTGAGTTATGTTTACTCCTAACTAGCATCCGACATGTGACAAGTTCCAGGCCTGTTCGTTTAAACTTATCAGCCAGACCAGCCAGCCATTCAACAGTATTTTTTTTTTACAAAAAATCAGCAGCAGCCAGAACCAGCCAGCCAGAAACGACCAAGCGAACAGGGCGTTCAATGTTACACGGATTAAACTGTTTACTTCTTTCGTCGATCACCTAGATTCGGGGGCCGTCAATCGAGCCACGATGGTTGGCTGGTCCAGTGGTTGAGCTGGTGTTGCTGAAGAGGTTGTGTTCTGTGATGGCAGAAGAGGCACTTGTGGCTAGATGGTTGGATGGTGTCGGTTGCGGCCTGCTTGGGACGGCTGCACAGCCACTGGACCGACTATAGGCCATCCTGGAGCTTCGGGACATGGCAACAGGGACAATCGCAGTGCCGTTGTTGCCACGAACAAATTCTGGAATGGTGCATTTGGTGCTGCATCTGGTGGTACCGTGGGATCTGCGGTTGGAGGAGAGGCAAAAACTGTAGTTGTGGTATAGTTGTCACCTCTTATCATGGGTCCATGATTGCAGTGGCGGAGCTCGAGACAAATTAAGAGGGAGCGAATTTGAAAAAAAAACAGTGAACAGTAATTAACGTAAGAAATGAACTGCCAATGCATATAATATCATCATTAATATATACATTCGTACTTATATATATTTATAATTAGTCACATGTTCATACCACACGGCTGTATAGATATATATTTAGCACCCTGGTTATCACCAAAATACAATGGACCATAGGGGCTGTTAGACAAAATACAAGACACCAAAATAGAAATCAGACATAGAATCTCGCTGCCAGAGGTCTGCTCTTCTTTTCTTCAGACTTTTGAAATCTCTGATTATATCATCATAGGTATAGTCTCCTGCAATTTCACCTTCGATCTGAACTAGCAACCTGTTAGCAAGGTAAAGATTTTCCATCTTGTTGCGCAATCTTGTCTTGGTGATCTTCAAAATAGAGAAAACACGTTCAGCAGTAGTTATTGAAACAGGGAGAGTCACAAGCAACCAGATCAATCTATCAACCATGTTCCAGACTCTATGTCGGCTTGTCCCAACAAGGATTTGACAAAGCTGCACTAAGGTTTCAATATTCTTCATATCTTCAGCACTAGAAGCATCAACCTTAAAATGATTTAGCTGACGTTCTAATGCAATCATTTCTTGTTGATTGAAATCCATTGGGTAGTACTTCTCAACCAATCTGCATATCTCCTTTGCTTGGAAACATAGAAATCCATTTGCTTGGAATCCATTTGTGGACGCAATGTAGGATCTCGCTCCAAAAATTCAATGCCTCGAAATATGACAGGTTCGTTTGTTTGATTTTCTTCTTCATCTTCTGCCAGTGGTGGTTCTGCTTGTGCTTCTTCTGGCACTTGGACTGCACCTTCGTCTTTATCTAACTGATTTGCGGCTTCTTCTTGTTGTTCTGCATCTTCTTGTCTTTCAGGCTCCAGTTCATCTAACTGAGGTGTTGCTGCTCCTTGTTCTTACCTCTGCTATCCCAAATCACCTATCTAAAGTATTGGAGGAGCATCAAATGGATTTTCCCCTTCTCCTTCTCCTTCCCCTTCCCCAAGAGAAGATTCATCTCATTTTCTTTTGTAAAAGGAATGGAGATTTTTTAGACACACCATGACTATTGTAATAGAACCGACCAATTTATTAGAGCACAAGCACGTAATTCACCATTAGATAGCAAACTTACATGACTGAGACCTAATAAACCCGGTAGTCATACCGAAATCTCGAAGGATTTTAAACTTTTCGGCATAGCCAAGATCGTAATAAGTTTAGCTGTCACCATTCACAACATACATAGTTCGCACATAGTTTAAAACATTGGAGTTTGAAATAAGTTATTACAACCCAAGTTCAAATTCAAAATAAAGCGGAAGTGATTTAGTTCAAATCCACACACACACTTAGTTCAAATACAGTGCCAAGTCCTCAGTCAATATCCAGCAAAAGCATAAGGTAGAGTAGAGTGACCATGCCCAAGGTCTAGTCATCACCCAACGCGGGGTAGAAGAAGTGCTGACAATAGCCATAAAACATCTCACCATCTGCAACAACATGGGAAATAAAACCCTGAGTACGAGAATGTACTCAGCTAGACTTACCCATCATAAACTAAAAATAAATTGACTCCAAGAAGTATGCAAGGCTGTATAAGTAGGATAGCTGACTCATCAATTGCGGAAAAGCTTGCATTAAAGGAAGATTTGATCATAACCTTCTAGCATTGTATTTTAATTTGATTAACCTTATCATTCTAAATTAGCACCTGTACTAACACAAGCATGGTAATAATTATTCAACAGAAAAAGTAACCAATTCCGGTTGAGTATCTTTCAATCTCAACAGCTCAACCATCTCTTCTCTTGTTTAAGTTCTTACTACGATGCTGCTGCTCAAGTCAAGTGTTCACTGTCTAGGAACGATGGCGATTATAATCGATTACTAACCAGCTGGTGGGTATTCCTCACACAAACCCCACTCACCCGCTAAGGTGAGCTACAGATCACCAAGATTCAATTCGGATAAGTCGCGGGATCAACAGGTACTATCGTATCCAGGAACCGCCCGGCTGCCTTATTCAGGGCGACCCTGACCTCGGACTTACTCTCCGTGTAACCCGTGGTCACCCATATTCTCCAATACGATGTGTACAGCAGGTCGACTCCCGGTCTAAATCAAACTCAGGCTTCGCGGTCGGAACGACTTATCCTTCCAGCTAAATGTGAGGCATAAATTCAATATGACTTGAGGACGTACAACGGACGGGGTCCTAGTTCGACACAGACGGGATAACCACACCGAACCTCCAGTTTAGTCTCAACACCAATCCCGCCCGGTCTCGATTTATTATCTCCACATGGTTATCCAAGATAACAATGTATTCAACCATTTCGAGTCACCACCTATAACTCGCGGATGACAGGAAATCACCCGACTTCTACAGATCTAGTTAAAGCAGGGCTAAGCAGATATTCGCACCTGAACCTAACAGGATTGAAGTATAACAGTGGCAAGGAATATAAGTAATGCAGCAACGGTATAAAACAACGCCTATAACTTAATGCATCAAACAAGTAAAAGACTCAAGTTAGATATTTTGCAAACCACAGGGAGAATGCTCCGGGGCTTGCCTTTCAGGAAAGAGCTTGGCTGATGGGCGGGACACTCGGGAAGATCAACCTCGGGATCCTCTTCTGCTGCTATCTCCCGCACCAGAGCATCCTGCTGGCCTTCCTCTTCTGGTGCTCCGGGAACTATCGTTTCGAGCTCTAACGATCCTGTATGATGCATAGTGCGTATGAATACCATGTATACATAGAAATACAATGCTGATGCTGATGGTGAATGAATGCTCAGCTAAGATAAATGATATGATTTTAAAACAAGCCTCGCATTACAATTTACTCGCATGCTATAAGGAATTATAAACAACCATTATTTTGCATACTACCCTCTACTGAACCAAAACCAATAACAGATCACACACATCACAAATATCATAAAAAGCATTTTTACACACATGAAATGATAGCTTTAAAGCATTATTACTTATTAAAAGAAATTAGGGTAGAACTGCAACATGACTTTAGACTACTCAGAAAATTCTGTAAAAATTACAGGAGCTTAAACATATCTAATATGGACTACCATATAACAGGTCAAAACAGTAAGTACTTTATCCTACACAAAAATGACAAGGCAGCACAATTCACTGGGCATAAAATACTTTGTATATAGAAAAATGTCAACAATAGATCTCAGAACATTCTTAGCTCTAGATTGACATAAAAACATCCTCCAAAAAGTTTCATGCATAAATCATATATATATTATTTATTATGAATTATTTACTATCTACTTGAAATAGGCACCATAAATAGACAGAATAATATTTACACATGACATAGCCTCACAACATTTTTCACAGATAGAGCATGACATAAGAAGACTAACAAAATTGGTTTCACATTTTTCTGAGCAACAGAGAATTACTTATGCATTTTCTAAGATAAAAGAAATTAATAGGGATAAATAATCTATACAGAAAAGTATCACAAATTTCACATTTCATATTTTTCATGCATAGATCTTCTCATAAGAAAAATACTGCAAGTTTAACCAACTCATTTGGATGAAAAATGAGGAAGTTATGATTTTTCAAAGTTTTTATCAAATTCTAGAAAATCCATTTTTGAAAACTAACTGAACTGAAAATGCTACGCGTACCCGACATGTACCCAGCGACTTGACTCTGCTAAGTGCACATGACGCTGTGCACCCAGACCGAACCTATGCTGACGTCAGTGCTGACGTCATGCTGACGTCACCACGGGACCCACACGTCAGCGGGACACAGCGGGGAACCGTCGCCGGCGTGGTCTCCGGCGACACTACGGTCATTACTCGACTCGTCTCAGCAGCGCGGACTCATTGGTGTACAAGATGCAAGTCATTAGCGCGGTTTTGACCGTCGGCCACGCGCGACGGCGGACGACGGCGAGGCTCGACGGTGAGCTCGCCGGAATCGGTCACGGCGGGACAAGGGCTTGCCTACCAGCTACAACAGACCAAGGCGACTCGGATTAGCTATTCAATGAGATGAAATACTGGCCAAAACGACGACGGCGAGGTACGCCGACGAGCGGCGGCGCGACCCGAGACGGTGGTCGGCCAAATCCGACGAACTTGAACCCTAATCGGTCCCATAAGCTACACCAACCTACACTACTCGAGCAGGCGAACACGATGCACAAGGTAATGGAGGGAGAGAGGGGTTGCTGGCCACGGCAGACCACGCGACGGTCGAGGTGGCCATGACCGGCGAAAGGGGAATCAGCCGATTCGACCTATACCTTATGGCTCGAGGGTAGGGAACGCGCGCAGGACGTGTCCCATGTCAAGGCGGAGCTGCTGGCGAGTTAAGGGCAAAATGTGTTAAGGCTGTGAGGTGCGGTGGCGGTGCAAGCTCGTGGCGGCGAAAATAGCGGGCTCCGCATCCGCTTGAGCTCGGGAAGAGGAAAGCGAGGTGAGGAGGGGCGTCTGGTGAAAGAGAAGAGAGCGGGGGAGAGAATGACGCGGTCGTGAAGCCTTGAAGTGGACGCTCGGGCTCGGACAGGCAGAGCGCGGCGTCGGGCTTCAACGAGCACGTGGCACGCATGCGAGCGGAGCGGAGCCGAACGGAGGGCGAGTGGGCAAGCGGTGGGGCCAGGCCAAGTGCGGGCGTGCGAGCGGCGTTCGGATGGGGAGGCCACACAGCGGGCAGCGGCGTCGCCCGATGTATGGACGCCATGTGGATGGCATCGGCGTGGACAGCGTCACGAGGAAGAAGAAGAGAGGAGGAAGAAGAGACTGGCAGGTGGGTCCCACTGCGCCAAGATTCGTGCAGAACATAATTTCCTCCATATTTTCCAAAATAATCCAAATTTTGAAAAACTTTTAAAAGATGAAATGTTCCTTTTGATGAGCAGAACATTTCACTTTTAAACATCAAAGCCTAATTCTGCCTAGAATTTGAATTTCAAAAATAGGGATTTAAAATCCATTTAAAATTAAAAGAAAATCATTTTTATAAACTATTTTTGACATTTTTGACCCACTTCCAAGCCTTTTCAAGAAATGACCCCAAAATATGTTTTGCTCCAAATAATTTTCTCTACAAACTTCATTTAAAACTCAACCTAAACAAGCAACCTATCACACAGCTCTAGTTCAAATCAAGTAAGCACACATTTCAAATTTATCATTTCATGTTACAATGATGATGCAAATGAGATGGTTATGCTCATGATATGCAAGATAATGCGTGCTTAATACCTTGGGTGTTACAGCCCTTCCCCCCTTAAAGAAATCTCGTCCTGAGATTTAAGTAGACTAACCATTCTTTATAAAAGTCAGGATATACTTATTTTAAATAGTCCTCCGTTTCCCAAGTGGCATCGCTATCATCATGATTGCTCCAAGAAACCTTGTATTGCTTGACCACATGATTTGAGGTCACTCTGTCTTTGACATCCAGGAGTCTCATAGGTTTCTCTTCGTAAGATAAATCTAAACTTAGCTTAATGTCCTGGACTTTGACTGCTTCTTCTGTTGGAACACGTAGACATTTCTTGAGTTGAGATACATGGAAAACAGGAAACACCGCACTCATCTCTTCAGGTAGTTTGAGCTTATAGGCTCACAATCCTTTTCTTTCTACTATCTGATATGGACCAACATAGCGAGGTGCTAGTTTCCTTTTAACTCTAAAACGTTGTACTTTCTTCATAGGCGAAACCTTCAGATACACATAATCACCAACATTACAAGTTAGAGGTCTTCTCCTCTTGTCAGCATAACTTTTCTGACGGGATTGTGCAGCTACGATGTGTTGTTGAATTGTTCGAACTTGCTCTTCAGCCTGTTTAACAAAGTCGATGCCATAATATCTTCTTTCTCCAGGTCCTATCCAATTCACAGGCGTTCTACACCTTCGACCATACGGTGCCTCAAAAGGAGCCATCTGTATACTCTCTTGGTAACTATTGTTATAAGAGAATTCTGCCAAAGGTAACCACTTCTCCCATGAACCCTTGGATGATAAAACACAAGCCCTTAGAAGATCCTCAAGAACTTGATTCACTCTTTCTGTTTGATCTGAAGTTTGAGGATGATAAGCGGTACTATGGTTCAGCTTTGTCCCCAAATCCTTCTACAAGTATTCCAGAAATGAGCGGTAAACTGAGATCCCCGATTAGATACAATTGTCTTGGGAATTCCATACAAACGAATGATCTTTCGAAGATAAGTATCAGCATATTGAGGTGGTTGATAATCTGTATGAACTGGAATAAAATGCGCACTCTTGGTAAGTCGATCAATGATTACCCAAATAGAGTCATGCCCTTTTTGAGTGGTGGGAAGTCCGGTAATGAAATCCATACTGATGTCTTCCCATTTCCATTCAGGAATCGGCAACGGTTGAAGCATTTCGGCTGGCTTCAAATGAACAGCCTTTATGCGACAACAGATGTCACACCGTGCGACATAAGCTGCAATCTCCTTTCTCATTTTTGTCCACCAATAATGAACCTTTAGATCATGAAACATCTTACTACCTCCAGGATGAATAGATAACTTTGATAAGTGAGCTTCATCCATGATTGGATTTCTGAGTTCTCTATCTTTTGGTACGACCAGACGATCATCAAACCATAAGATTCCCTTCTCATCCACTCTGAAATGATTGAGCGGCTGTTTCAACATCCTTTCCTTGATATGACCTATACCCTTGTCAGTCTTCTAACCTTCGATGATCTTGCCTTCAAGCGAGCAACTAATTTGGATGTTACGCAGCACAACAGGATGCATGAGGCCAAAACCATCTGCTAACAAAGGTTGAATAGCATGGCAATGTGATTTTTGACTCAACGCATCTGCGACTATGTTTGCCTTGTCTAGATGATACAATATCTCCATATTGAAGTCCTTGATAAACTCCATCCATCGATGTTGCCTCATGTTCAACTCGAGTTGGGTAAAGATATACTTCAGACTCTTGTGGTCAGTGTAGACTTTGCAGAAATTACCCAGCAAGTAATGCCTCTAGATTTTTAGAGCATGCACAACAGCTGCAAGCTCCAAATCATGGGTCGGATAATTCACTTCATGCTTCTTCAACTGGCATGAGGCATAAGCTATGACTCTTCCTTCTTGCATAAGAACACATCCTAAGCCTATTTTTGATGCATCGCAATATACATCAAAAGGTTTCCCTAAATCTGGTTGCGTAAGAATAGGAGCAGTGGTCAACAATTCCCGCAAGGTATGAAAAGCTGTTTCACACTCTGTTCAGACAAACTTCTTCTCTTTCTACAACAGATTTGTCATAGGTTTGGCAATCTTTGAGAAATCCAAAATGAAACGACGATAATATCCGGCTAGACCAAGAAAACTCCGAACTTCATGCACAGAAGTTGGTGCTTCCCAATTCATAACCTCTTGTACTTTGCTCGGATCTACTGAGATTCCCTCATCAGATAGAACATGGCCAAGGAATTGAACTTTCTTGAGCCAAAACTCACACTTGCTAAACTTAGCATACAGCTTATGCTCCCTAAGTCTTTCTAAAACATTCCTCAAATGCTCGGCATGATCTTCTTCATTCTCTGAGTACACCAAGATATCATCAATAAACACCACCACAAATTTGTCTAACTCAGGCATAAAGACCAAATTCATCAGATACATGAAGTCTGTAGGAGCATTTGTTAAGCCAAAGGACATAACAAGATACTCATACAATCCATATCTGGTAGAAAAAGCGGTCTTAGGCACATCTTCTGGTCTAATCTTGATCTGATGGTAATCGGACCTAAGATCAATCTTGGAAAAACACTCTCGCTTTGGATAACTGATCAAATAGAATGTCAATACGGGGTAACGGATACTTGTTCTTAACGGTCACAGCATTGAGTGGACGATAATCCATGCACATCCGTAGAGATTTGTCCTTCTTCTTCACAAAGATAGCAGGACAACCCCATTCCGACACACTAGGGCAAATAAGACCCTTGTCCAACAATTCCTTCAACTGATTTTTAAGCTCTGGGAATTCATTTGGCGGCATCCGATATGGCCTCCTAGAAATTGGGGAGGTGCCAGGAAGTAACTCTATGCGAAACTCAACATCCCAATCTGGTGGAAGACCCAGAAGCTCTTCAGGAAAAACATCCGGAAACTCACACACGACAGGAATTTCAGGAAGAGGGGTCACACGAGTAGAATAGGATACGCTCTCCAGCTTAAACTTTTGGGGTAACGGTACTTGGAAGGTACATTCCCCAAGAGGATTTCTGATAGATAGCATCCTATTACTTGTATCGATCACAGCACCCCAAAATTTCATCCAACTCATCCCCACTATCACGTCCACACCTAAGCCAGGTAGAATTATCAAGTTCAACCAAAACCTCCACTTGTCTAGATCTAAAGTTGCACCTTGAACTATCTGCTTAGTAGTTATATCAGCCCCAGCTGAACTAACCTTGAATTCAATGCTTAATTCAAGTATCTTTTGATCATGCTTCTATGCAGATGCTTGACTCATGAAAGAATGCAATGATCCAGAATCAAATAAAACAGCAGCAGGGATTTGATTCACAGAAAACATACCGACAGTCACTGGTTCACTAGCAAGAATCTCCTCAATCGAGGTGTTGTGCACACGAGCTTGGTACGAGGCCTACTGCTTCTTGGGAAAAGGGCAATAATGAGCAAAGTGCCCTATCTGGTTGCAGTTGAAGCAAGGTCCATTGACAGGTGTCTTGTTAGCACCGGTCAAGCTGCTCTGTCCTGCTTTCCCCTGTGGAGCAGGAACTTTGAATGCTCTGTGATGCTTCTATGGATTCTGAGCTGGATAAGGGTTATGTCTTTTCTGCTGTGGGGGCCTGAACCTCGCCCCACACATAGGTGGATGATACGATGTACGAATAGCAGTTGGGGCTCTTGCGTGAGAGGAACCACCTCCATCATGGGCTCTCTGCGATTCTTGGCGGTAGCATGAACATTATTACTGTTTTCTTGCATAGTACAATCATTTAGAAAGTCATTGAAAGTAACACGGGCAGAAGTGCTCATGGTCTTCATCAACTTGGAACTCAAGCCTCTCTTGAAACTAGCTATCTTGTTCTCATTAGTGTTAACAAACTCAGGAACATACCGACTCAAGGTATTGAAGGCATGCAGATACTCCTTCACATTATGAGTTCCCATAGTGAGCGACAGAAACT
Organism: Bothriochloa decipiens; assembly: GCA_023333625.1. Taxonomy (NCBI): domain Eukaryota; kingdom Viridiplantae; phylum Streptophyta; class Magnoliopsida; order Poales; family Poaceae; genus Bothriochloa; species Bothriochloa decipiens. The sequence continues at coordinate 9,521,615 of CM041633.1, forward strand.
CAGTCTTCTTCATAGCCATCAAACTTGGAGGAATGAAATTCCCCCAAAAAGCACGTACAAAGCGGTCCCAAGTAATAGGAACACCCTGCTGAAAGGTGATGCGATGTTGCTTCCACGATGTCCCCGCTTGTCCCTCAAGTTGATGGGCTGCATATTCCACTTTCAGTGCTTCTGTTAACCTTAGAAGATGAAATTTATCTTCCATGGTGTTGAGCCATTCATCTGCTTCAAGCAGTTCAGGAGCATCCTTAAATACTAGAGGTTTAGTGTCCTGAAAGTCCTTGAAGCTGCTATACTGATTTTGCTGAGGACCCTGACGAACATCATGGGCCAAGCTCTCATGAAGAAGCTGGTCCACATTGCGCTGGCTGCCCAAAAATTGAGCAAACAGCTGCTCCGCATTGGTCAGAGGTGGGGGTGGTACACCACGTGTAGTATTATCGGCACCCTCTTCAACACCACCACTACCATTACCACTCGAACCACTACGGGTAACCGGCATCTGCATATTTCAGCAATAAGTATTTATTAGGTGAATGTTGTCATAATGAGAGGTAAATGTAAAAATCATGCCAAACTGAATTTATTGAGGGGAATAAATTCGCACAATAAATAGAGGCACAATAATTCCAATTTTCACATCACAACATCACTACTAATATTACTTCGAACCATCACAAAGCGTCTTACAACATCCACATTTTGCCAGCATACATACACTAGACTTTTAAAGGTGTACAGATATCGCCACATCAAACACCATGTTCCAACATTACATCACTCTCAATAGCGTGCAAAAGGGTTACATGACCACCCGATAGGAACGCAAAAGAACAACTAGAGACTAGCGATCATCAACAAGGCTACTCTCCATTGTTGCTACTCTCACTAGAAGCACCGTCCAAAGCCTTCCTAGCTGTTGCTAAGGCTGCTCTCAGCTAACGGATCTCCTCCTGCTTCCTGTGCACCTCCTCATGAAGACTAGCATTGTAAGCACGAACATCCTCCACTTCCTCTAACACCTGCTGTTGACAGATGTTAAGATGATGAAACTCAGACCAGGCTTCATCCCTAGCCTACGCCATCTTCTGGCTCTCCTAAACAACCTTGTCTCGATGCTGAGACACACGGGCTACCTCCTCTCGTGAGCGCTGAAGCTCACGTGTCAACTCACGCTTCTCCTTGTGTGCATCAGCTCGAGCCTCCTTGAACTCCTCACTCAAAAGAAGTGCCTTAGTCTTCATGCTAACATAGGCCCTCATCACTGCAAACATGGCACTCATGGTAGGCGTGTCACTGCCCTGTGCCTCCTTAGGACCTGCCTCCAGTGGTTTTCCCTCAGCATGTGGACACCTAGAAAGGCGGTTAGCAAAGGGAAACACACCAGGAAAAGCTTGGGCAAGCTGGTGTGGGATCTCCTCCATCAGGTGCTCCACCACGTCAAAAGCTGCAAATGTGGCACCCGTCTTGGCAGTCCTGCCTGCTCCAAAACAGTGCCACCCAACCCAGTGGGGGTCACCGCCCAAAGGTGGGACAACTACCTCCACCCGAGCCTCTCCATAGTTTACCAAGTCATCCTTGTCCCAGTAATAGTGAGGCTCCATGCCCACCGTGTACCCAGTGTTGGAGAGAATCCTTCAAAGAAGGCTAGGCATGGCGTGCTCCTCAAGAAAAATGTCCACCTCCCTTGGCACCGACTCACGGATAGCCAAAGGACCACGGGGCACTCCTCCTCCAGTGGACTTGCGAGCAGTCTTCTTGGTTCTCGGCATCTGTCCAAAAGTTATATATCCTATGAGTTTATAATTTTAAAGAAATGAGACAATTTATTTATAAGGGAAGGAACAATGAATGTATGAATGAGCAATTTTAACCATGATGCATGCACGTTACCTACGTCCTCACGAACTAACAATCTAACGCGCTATGCGGTGGCATACATTGTTCTCTCATTTATACGTAACTACTTCGTTCTACCATTCACGCGGTTAGTGTACCTGCAGAAAATTCATTTCAGCCCATATCCCATATGAATGCAATTCGACGTAAAATTTCACGCACCTTCCGAACAAAGTGAAAACACCGATTACTTACTACCCTAACAGTCGCGCAGAAGATGACACCGCCAGAAGACGGTCCCAACATGGGATACCTTCATATAAACATTTGTGCGACATGTGAATAATCCGGCATCAATAAGCACTCCCCTAGACTGGCCTTGCATCCAATCATGCTCTCACAACTCACACTTACCAGGGCGTAGAGGCAATTTGATCCATACATTACCACTCAAGTGAATGACACCCATACGACTCCGTCATTGTATAGGCAACAACAAAATAGAAAATATGATGCAATTCCCCAAGTTAGTACTTAATTAAGCCACCTGAATTCCTATTGGGCATAAAGGATATGACCACTGGCACACTCTAAATTTTCCAAAACCATAGATTTGAACACCAATGTATAGCTATACATTTTGTAAATACTTTTCGCAACAAAAACTCTTTTATTTTAAATACTTGTAAATAGTAATGCTAAACCTTGCTCCGATGCCAGCTGTAACAGAACCGACTAATTATTAGAGCACAAGCACATAATTCACCATTAGATAGCAAAATTACATGATTGAGACCTAATAAACCCGGTAGTCATACCAAAATCTCGAAGAATTTCAAACTTTCCGGCATAGCCAAGATCGTAATAATTTTAGTTGTCACCATTCACAACATACATAGTTCGCACATAGTTTAAAACATCGGAGTTCGAGATAAGTTATTACAACCCAAGTTCAAATTCAAAATAAAGCGGAAGCGATTTAGTTCAAATCCACACACACACTTAGTTCAAATACAGTGCCAAGTCCTCAGTCAATATCCAGCAAAAGCATAAGGTAGAGTAGAGTGACCATGCCCAAGGTCTAGTCATCACCCAACGCGAGGTAGAAGCAGTGCTGACAATAGCCATAAAACATCTCACCATCTGCAACAACATGGGAAATAAAACCCTGAGTACGAGAATGTACTCAGCTAGACTTACCCGTCATAAACTAAAAATAAATTGACTCCAAGGAGTATGCAAGGCTGTATAAGTAGGATAGCTGACTCATCAATTGCGAAAAAGCTTGCATTAAAGGAAGATTTGATCGTAACCTTCTAGCATTGTATTTTAATTTGATTAACCTTATCATGCTAAATTAGCACCTGTACTAAACAAGCATGGTAATAATTATTCAATAGGAAAAGTAACCAATTCTGGTTGAGTATCTTTCAATCTCAACAGCTCAACCATCTCATCTCTTGTTTAAGTTCTTACTACGATGCCGCTGCTCAAGTCAAGTGTTCACTGTCTAGGAACGATGGCGATTATAATTGATTACTAACCAGCTGGTGGGTATTCCTCACACAAACCACACTCACCCGCTAAGGTGAGCTACAGATCACCGAAGATTCAATTCGGATAAGTCGCGGGATCAACAGGTACCATCGTATCCAGGAACCGCCCGGCTGCCTTATTCAGGGCGACCCTGACCTCGGACTTACTCTCCGCGTAACCCGTGGTCTCCCATCTTCTCCAATACGATGCGTACAGCAGGTCGACTCCCGGTCCAAATCAAACTCAGGCTTCGCGATCGGAACGACTTATCCTTCCAGCTAAATGTGAGGCATAAATTCAATATGACTTGAGGACGTACAACAGACGGGGTCCTAGTTCGACACAGACGGGATAACCACACCGAGCCTCCAGTTTAGTCTCAACACCAATCCCGCCCGGTCTCGATTTATTATCTCCACATGGTTATCCAAGATAACAATGTATTCAACCATTCCGAGTCACCACCTATAACTCGCGGATGACAGTAAATCACCCGACTTCTACAGATCTAGTTAAAGCAGGGCTAAGCAGATATTCGCACCTAAACCTAACAGGGTTGAAGTATAATAGTGGCAAGGAATATAAGTAATGCAGCAACGGTATAAAACAACGCCTATAACTTAATACATCAAACAAGTAAAGGACTCAAGTTAGATATTTTGTAAACCACAGGGAGAATGCTCTGGGGCTTGCCTTTCAGGAAAGAGCTTGGCTGATGGTCGGGACACTCAGGAAGATCAACCTCAGGATCCTCTTCTGCTGCTATCTCCCGCACCAGAGCTTCCTGCTGGCTTCCTCTTCTGGTGCTCCGGGAACTATCGTTCCGAGCTCTGACGATCCTGTATGATACATAATGCATATGAATACCATGTATACATAGAAATACAATGCTGATACTAATGGTGAATGAATACTCAGCTAAGATAAATGATATGAGTTTGAAACATGTAAGATAAGCACATGTCATCTGCATTCTCTTCTACCGACAAATCTTAAACAAGCCTCACATTACAATTTACTCGCATGCTATAAGGAATTATAAACAACCACTGTTTTGCATACTACCCTCTACTAAACCAAAACCAATAATAGATCACACACATCACAAATATCATAAAAAGCATTTTTAGAGACATGAAATGATAGCTTTAAAGCATTATTACTTATTAAAAGAAATCAGGGTAAAACTGCAACATGACTTTAGACTACTCAGAAAATTCTGTAAAAATTACAGGAGCTTAAACATATCTAATATGGACTACCATATAAATTTCAGGTCAAAACAGTAAGTATTTTATCCTACACAAAAATAACAAGGCAGCATAATTCACTGGGCATAAAATACTTTGTATATAGAAAAATGTCAACAACAGATCTCAGAACATTCTTAGCTCTAGATTGACATAAAAATATTCTCCAAAAAGTTTTATGCACAAATCATATATATTATTTATTATGAATTATTTACTATCTACTTGAAATAGGCACCATAAATAGACAGAACAATATTTACACATGACATAGCCTCACAACATTTTTCATAGATAGAGCATGACATAAGAAGACTAACAAAATTAGTTTCACATTTTTCTGAGCAATAGAGAATTACTTATGCATTTTCTAAGATAAAAGCAATTAATAGGGATAAATAATCTACACAGAAAAGTATCACAAATTTCACATTTCATATTTTTCATGCATAGATCTTCTCATAAGAAAAATACTGTAAGTTGAACCAACTCATTTGGATGAAAAATGAGGAAGTTATGATTTTTCAAAGCTTTTATCAAATTGTAGAAAATCCATTTTCGAAAACCAACTGAACTGAAAATGCTATGCGTACCCGACATGTACCCAGCGACTTGACTCTACTATGTGCACATGACGCTGTGCACCCAGACCGAATCTATGCTGACGTCAGTGCTGACGTCATGCTGACGTCACCACGGGACCCACATGTCAGCGGGACACAGCGGGGAACCGGTCGCCGGCCGACGGGATCTCGCCGGCGGCGAGGTCTCCGGCGACACTACAGTCATTACTCGACTCATCTCAGCAGCATGGACTCATTGGTGTACAAGATGCAAGTTATTAGCGCGGTTTTGACCGTCGCCCACGCGCGACGGCGGACGCCGGTGAGGCTCGACGGTGAGCTCGCGGGAATCGGTCACGGCGGCACACAAGGGCTTGCCTACCAGCTACAGTAGACCAAGGTGACTCAGATTAGCTAGTCAATGAGATGAAATACTGGCCAAAACGATGACGGCGAGGTATGCCGACGAGCGGCGGCGCGACCCGCGACGGTGGTCGGCCAAATCCGACGGACTCGAACCCTAATCGGTTCCATAAGCTACACCAACCTACACTACTCGAGTAGGCGAACATGATGCACAAGCTAATGGAATGAGAGAGGGGTTGCTGGCCATGGTAGACCGCGCGGCGGTTGAGGCGGCCATGACCGGCGAAAGGGGAATCAGCCGATTCGACCTATACCTTATGGCTCGAGGGCAGGGAACGCGCACAGGACGTGTCCCATGTCAAGGTGTAGCTGCTGGCGAGTTAAGGGCAAAATGTGTCAAGGCTGTGTGGTGCAGTGGCGGTGCAAGCTCGCTACGGTGAAAATGGCAGGCTCCATGTCCGCTTGAGCTCGGGAAGAGGAAGGCGAGGTGAGGATGGACGTCTGGTGAAAGAGAAGAGAGCGGGGGAGAGAATGACGCGGTCGTGAAGCCTTGAAGCGAACGCTCAGGCTCGGATAGGCGGAGCACGGCGTTGGGCTTCGACAAGCGCGTGGCGCGCATGCGAGCGGAGCAGGGCCGAGCGGAGGGCGAGTGGGCGAGCGGTGGGGCCAGGCCGAGTGCGGGCGTGCGGCGCGTGCGAGCAATGCTCGGATGGGGAGGCCACACAGCGGGCAGCGGCGTCGCCTGGTGTACGGATGCCACGTGGACGGCGTCGGCGCGGACAGCGTCGCGAGGAAGAAGAAGAGAGGAGGAAGAAGAGACTGGCAGGTGGGTCCTACTGCGCCAAGATTCGTGCAGAACCTAATTTCCTCCATATTTTTCAAAATAATCCGAATTTTGAAAAACTTTTAAAAGATGAAATGTTCCTTTTGATGAGCAGAACATTTCACTTTTAAACATCAAAGCCTAATTCTGCCTAGAATTTGAATTTCAAAAATGGGGATTTAAAATCCATTTAAAATTAAAAGAAAAATCATTTTTATAAACTATTTTTAGCATTTTTGACCCACTTCCAAGCCTTTTCAAGAAATGACCCCAAAATAAGTTTTGCTCCAAATAATTTTCTCTACAAACTTTATTTAACACTCAACCCCAAACAAGGAACCTATCACACAGCTCTAGTTCAAATCAAGTAAGCACACATTTCAAATTTATCATTTCATGTAACAATGATGATGCAAATGAGATGGTTATGCTCATGATATGTAAGATAATGCATGCTTAACACCTTGGGTGTTACAACTACCTAGTTAACAAATAATTTCTAGTCAATTTGATTGAATCTACGCATCTAGCAAACTCATAACAAACTACCTAGGAAAAATTAGGGTAGGGAAAGAAAGAGATTTAGGATCGAACCTGTAGCAACTAGCAAGCCAGTAAGTTGCTATGCACATCGCCGGTCGGGATTTTGTCGCTCGAGCATGCCGTTCACCGGTCACAGTCGGGATCTTGCTGCTACTGCTGCTCGAGCACCACATCAAGGAGGTGGAGTGCGAGCCGGACGTAAGGAGGTGCGAGCCGCGAGCAACCGAGTGCCGTGCGACCATGACGCAGAGTCAGAGTCACGACTTCGTCCCTCCTGCCTAACGTGATGAGGACCTAAAATGGGTTGGTGGCTATTGGGCCTTAAGAAATTGTTGCCAGGCAATAGGTGATGGGAACCCAGTTTCACCTCCAAAAAGCTCCATCCGTGGATGATTGTGTTGATGTTGAGGATCTCTTTGGGGCATGGACACTCATCGTTGTGGAGGTCATTGTCATCCACAATCTCGGCGATGAAGCATTATCGATGATCAGATCTAGGCATGACAGCAAGGGCAACTGTTGTGTCTCCACAGTAGGTTTGTCGATGGCAACATCTAGATATGATCTGCTTTGTACTGTAGTGATGGTGGCGTCATAGGGCGGTTGGGCATGCTCGGTGTACTTGGAGTCAGTGATGGCGGTGTCTATATCGCTGAGTGATTGCTTAATGTGGGGTCAAGGTAGCTTTGGGAATTGTGATGCTCATGTTGACCTTGTCGAGGCAGATGTTTATGGTGGTGAAGGTCGCGGTCTGCTCCTTGATGAGGTCCAACTCCATTGGGCACCCCTTCTCGATGTAAGAGAGCGCATGTCGATGTTGATAGCCTGCTGGATCATCTTGTCGAATTTGATGCAAAGGTTGGAGGAGAACTCTTGGAGAAATTGCTTCATGGTGGTGGTAGTCGAGGCCATGGATGTCAGAGGATCGAATCTATCTCCGATACTAGATGTCAGTGGCTTGGTCCCAGGGTTGCCTGGCGGTGTGGTGGAGGGTGACGGCTACTGTTGGAGGCGGTGTGGATGGCAGCATGGGCAGTGGTGGTGCAAGGGTGAGGGCGGCTAGGGTTTAGGGAGAGAGGCATGGGAGGGGAGAGAGAGGAGACTAAAAGAGCCTTTCGGCTATTTCTTTCTTAAGATTGAACGGTCACATGGCGCTGGTATTTATAGTTCCAATATAACTTGACACCTAAGCTCCTAGGAGATCCAAGTAGGATTTGGATTCTCCTTCCTTAACAGACTCAAATTCAATCCTTAGCTAATCAACTCTTTCTTAATCTAATATGACTTGATAAGGTAGCCTGATGGCAACAACCAAGGTAGTGGTGGTGACGGCGACGCCGAGGGTGCCCTAGCTGCCCTCTTGGGCTCCCGTTGGCCCATTAATCTGGCGACCCAGATGTGTGTGTGACAACAAAGCAATTGCGAACTATTTTGTTCATAGTAGTTGACCTCGCTCAACTGGGTTTCAACTATGAGGTGGTTAAGTGATGCTACCGTTATTGTCATTGAATTGAAGTTATTTGAACCTCTAAATACAAAGTATGCTAATTGGATAATAGATAATGAGAGATCTATGAGTAAATAAACATAAAGTTTTATAATTTCAATCTATGTACCGTAATATAGATTATGATTTTTGGAAAATATCCAAAAATGGTTGCATCTAAGGCAAAAAAAATTAGATTTTCTAATTTTAAATTTGGAAAAAAATCAAATTATATTTTATGTTTTTCATATTTTTTTCATGAAATTACGTAGATTTTTGAAGACTTATTTGTGTAAATTTTTGATAAAGTCTATTTGAACCAATATACCATCAAAGTAGTCCGATTTACCCTTCCTCATGCAGATATAGTTTGAAGGAGTGAGCCAAAGCATTTGATTTTCTAGTTTAAGGATGTAAATCGAATCAAAGTAATAACTAAAGGGGAAAATTGGCTCCTGGACACTGAAAGTGATCAGGTTTTACTGCTGGACGCCTGGACATGCAAAATGGAGCGGTTTACTGAAGGAAACTCTAATTCTTTACAAATTTGCTGGTGGACATCATGCCTAATAAAACATTTTTGCAAAATAAATATAAAATCATTTAAGTGCCCAAAAATTGTCCTATAAAATCTTCTACACCGTAAAATATTGTGCTATTTCTACACTCTACATGATAAGAACTACACTGTAAATTATTGTTTTGTGTTGAAACGACCTTCATAAATAGATAAAGTTAACCATGATTAATTTCTCAATATGTTCGTAGGACACTAAAAATCTTGAAAAAAATAATAGAATGCGTACATCACCAAATCTTGTCTATGCTGAAAATATTAGCTCAAAATAATAAAGGTTATAACCGTATATTTAGGATGTCTTAGTAATAGATTTATCTCCTGTCATGGTTAATTGATATATTAAACTTTAATATGAAAATAGGTGGCAAATTTGGCCTAGAAGACTGATTTGTCTGCAAGCTTTTATGGTTTGGGCAAGGAATGAACAATCTGGCTACTTGATTAGTGTCGACTTTTGTATATGTCCTACTAGCTAGATACCACCATGTTGCAATGAAACAAGTATGTATTCTATAGAATGTGTTTCCTTCTTATTTAGAAATATGCATATGAATTATTTTTAGTGAGATTTGAATTATTAGAAACTGGTGTATGAAGAGAATGGTGTGGAAATAAGTTTGCAAAGCATCGCAAACTATTTTTTTTCCTCAGCTGACGTTCAACTATGAGGTGGTTAAATGATGCTACTTGTATTGCCCTTCAAGTCACTCGAACCCCTGTACGTACAACACTTGCTAATTATTAGATAATGAGAAATCTACTGTAAATAAACACAAAAAATGAGACTATTTAAGTTCCAAATGATTTCAATATATGCACCATAATGTAGAGTATGATTTTAGAAAATATCTAAAATAAGTTTCATATTTTTATGAGGTAAAAAAATTCAAAATTATTTTGTGATTTTAAATTCCATATTTTTTTAAAAAATGCGTACCATTTTGAAGATTTATTTGTGTAATTTTTTGGTAGGGTCTATTTGAAGCTATGAATTATCAACATAGTTCTATTTACCTCCCTCGTATTGATATATGGAGCCAAAGCATTTGATGAATTTCTAGTTTAAGGAGATAATAAATCGAACAAGAGAAATAATTAAAGAAGTTCAGAACCTCTTGTTGATGCAAAATTCTATCTACAAACACACCGGGCTAATACCCAAACTCGATATCCGAAGCGTGCCAGTCGATTTAACCTGTTAATCGACAAGGATGATAACTTGAATAAAAACCGAACGAGACGACATCGATATGCCCGGACGTCAAAGCTCAGAATGTATTCGATAACTGTTGAACAGATCAGACGAGACGATAGCGATACGCCTGGAAGTTAAAGCCTGAATCGTGCTCGGTAAACGCGAAACTTGCAAGGTCGCCGGAGATCAAGTTGATGCAGCCCGTCGATTCTTGAAAGAACTCGTTGAAAAAGAGAAAATACTTGACGAAGTCATCGAAAAGTAAAGTGCTGATAGAAGTAAATTGCGATAAAAAGTAGATTTATTTATTGATGCTTAGATCCCTATTACAATGCCCCCGGCATATATTTATACTCCGCTAATCAAAGAGTCCTAATTTAACATGCAAAGCTCAAATATAGAAGAAATAAACTAATTGCTTATACGAACTCTACCTCCTAAGGAAAGAAATAAAACTCGTATAGGAGTTGGACTCAAACTATACTACGAAAATCATAAGCTCTGTGATGTCGATCCTCTGTCCGCTTCTATCGTGATGAAGTTATCTCATCATCGGTATATTCCTGGCATCAGCAACAACCTCCCAGTCTTCCTGCCATTCTTATCGGCAACAGCTCTTTCCGCCTCATCGGTAACAATCCTCTCGTTCTCTGCCAACCTTATCGGCAACAGCTCTTCAGCTTCATCGGCAATGTACGAGATCAACATGCCCTTCATCGGCAACCACCCATCGGCAGCTCGGAAGCAATGCTGAAAAAAACCAACCTCTTGCCAATTTAGTTTAGTCTCTCGATCCTTATTGACACCTGCCAAAAAACAGTGTCAACACATGCCCCCCAATTTCGGAGTATGAAATACTTTATGCACCAAAATTTCCTCCAGGTCATGATTACCCAAGCCACCTGAACTTCTCGTCGAAGGTTGCGCGTGCTGCAGTGAAAATCCTGTACCAACGGGCCCATATAATGCTTCCTCCGCCGTGGCCCATTTTTCATCCTTGATTCAACCCTAGCCTTTCTCATTCCGGCAGCGACATCAGCAGGCGATCCCCCGACGAACTCAACTGGTGACGTTCTCGGCGACAATTCTTAACCTCCATTAGCGTTCTTTGCTCTCTCCGTCTTTATTCGCGGCCATGGCGGTTCCCTTCGACGTCCCCAAGGTTAATTTTCTTCTTTACCTGTCCTTTGACATTTCTTTTCTCCTTTTCCGCGCAGTTCATGACTCCTTATCTCAATCCTTAACCTCAGGAACTTTACAATAAGCTTCTCATCCCAACGCATCAGAATCAATTTATCTGCCTAGGCCCAATGGGGAATCCAAACCCAATTGACATCATAAACGCAGAAACCAACCGAATCCCCTTTAGAGCTCAGAATTTTGATTTAGGATTCTGGACTGATACCTTTCGATCCTGGCTGAAAACCACTAAGGGATGGAAAGACTGGTACTTGAGGGTCGCCAGGCCGATGGAGCTGTATTGGGCAGAACATAGATTAGAATAGTGCATTAGACTATCTATTGCCGATATGGAGAGGAATGAATCACTGTTAATCGCCGCCTCCTACTTCTGGTCTGATACTATGAATGCCTTCATCTTCAGACATGGACCAGCTTCTCCAACCCTTGCCGATGTGTACATGCTTACTGGCTTGGATATCTCGTCTGCCGATGACAACACTCTGTTCTAGAGAAAACCTGAGCATTGGCTGACTACCAGGAACATCGGCGGCTGGACCAGTTATATCAGCGAGTATCAGAAATCCGGATCGGTCAATCAGAGGGAGCAGTCAACTTTCTTGAACATGTGGCTTGAGAAATTCATCTTCTGCGGCAGAACAATTGGACCGACCAATATGCATCTTCCTGCAGCAGAGATGTTAGCTAACGGCGTCAGACCCCCACTTGGCCGATATCTCCTTGGCTCAGTTTACCATCTTCTTCACCAAGTGTCACAAAGGCTGCTGCAAGGTGAGTCCATCGGCAATCTGGGAGGCCCTTGGTGGTTCATCAATATGTGGCTGAATGCCCATATGCACAAGTATTTTCACATTGATCTGTTCGTCCAGCGGTTCCCTCGAAATCTTCCTGAAGACTATCAACTCGGGGAAGAAGAATCGGCAACACGCCCCCCTGTCAACTTTGGAGAAGCACTGGCAGTATTACCAGGGGCAGAGGCAAACAGAGCTCAGATCAGCAATCTCTTCCACAGACTCTACATCAGCATCCCTTCTGAGCTTCGGGCCTGGGTCCCTTATGTTGATGAAGATGCAAGATTCCCTCTGTTCTTCAACTTTACCGATGAGGCCTTGAATAAAGACGCCGATATTCTTAGAGCAATAATCACCCCTCTCACCATTCTGGTCAACATGTTTGGAAGTGGGAAGAACATCAATCCCACATATGAGTTCTATTATCCATCGGCAGCAGCAAGACAATTAGCTTTTGGACAACTGCCCATCAACCTCTGCTTTACCAATGTGATTAAACCGAGAGAGACCATCACGAACCGCATGGATTGGCACAAGATCGTTACTCTCCTTCTTGATGCCGATATCTCTAATGCCAATCCAACCGACTAGGCACCGGCCTCCTTTATCACTGAATCTTTCAAAGTCTGGTGGCAAGAGTGGAGAGAACAACTATTCTTCGCATCTCCTCATCTTTATTGGAACCTCATCGACCCTGACCATGACATACCCGCCGATGCAGTAAGTCTGACCATCTGCACTTCCAATTTTCCTTTATCCCATCGGCAACTAACTCTTCTTTAACAGGTCGATGACCTAGTTCCAACACTGAGTAAGAGCGGCAAGGTCATACAGCTGCAGCCGATCTCCCCAGTATCCATCATCGGCCATAAAGCTCCTTCGCTAGATGCTCTGATGGGCCGTGGTCATTCCAAGAAGAGCACCAAATCAAAGTCGACCAGAAGCACGGCCGCATCCTCGGCACAGACATCTCAGGTAATCACCTCACTTTCTTTTGCAGATGCCGATTGCTGTGATTTACCGATCTCACATTTCAGGGCGCGAGTTCTACACCAATCAAATCTTCATCGGTAACTCACCCTTCGTCTCCACCTACAGCACCTTCGTCGCCGTGCCTCGTCGTCCTTGAGGATGCTCCAGAGGTATTCCTTATTTAATCTTTGAATATTGGATTGGCACTTTTACTCATTTGCTCCTCTCACAGCTTCAAGTAGCTGCATTGGCAATCGTCCCAAGTGCACCGATCCCTCAGCCATCTATTGCTGATGCCCCCCATCCATCCGATGCTGACATCTCATAACTCAAGCGCAAGGCTTCATCGGATGAAGAGTCTCAATCAAAGCAGGCAAGGCTCACACTAACTCCAACTGCTTCATCGGCACCATTGCCCTGCCAGACATCATCAGCTATTCCTGCACAAGATTCCCCATCGGCAATTGCTCCCCAATCGGCCATTGTCCTTGTACAGGAAACTTCATCGGCACTGGTGCCGCAGCAGCAACCAACCGAGATGCCGACACAGGAAACACCATCGGTAATTATGCTTTCGGTTGCTTCTTCAAGCCAGAGGCAAGAGATTGCCTTGAAACAAGTAAGTCAACTCTCTTAGCTAATCTTCGATACTTAGATTCTTCAGCTAATGCCCTTTTTCCCTTTCAGAAGCAAGATTCACCCGATAGCCTATTCTCCTTTTCTATTATTGGAGATATTCCTGATGATGATGAAAACAAAGAAAGCTCTGCTCCAGCCCTTGAAGCTTTATCATCTGAAACCAAATCTCGGCTGGAGATGTTATTATCCTTGCTGCAACAGGAGACCTCTTTGCTGATCCAGGATTCTGATTCCGCAAGAGCAACCTTCAAAGAAATTCGAGGCCAGATTCCTGCCGATGTCGAGGAAGCACTCTTCCAAGCTGCACATCTGAAGAGTCGGCAACTGCAGTATCAGAGGGCTGCCCAGCAAATTGCCGATAGAGTCACTCAGGCGAGATTCCAGGAGGACATGATGAAGCACAAGCAATTTGCCGATGATAAACACAAAGACATCGGTAAACTAGAAGCCTCTCGTGCAGATTTGGAAGAAACGATTGCTCAACTATCGGCAAAAAGCCACGCCCAGGGCTGTCGCAAGGAAAACTATACCCGAAATCCTTTTTATCCGGCATTAATTTGGAACCGTGTGCATCTAAAGCACCCTTTACTAAAATCAATGTAGTTGTATGCAAACCTAGAGCAATAGCATGATGAACCAAGAAATCCCCAGGTCGTATTGTTAAGAAAAGCGAATTACTAGAAGCCCTACTAGCGGAGCTGAGACAAGTCGAAGAAGCCTTGGACGTAGCAAATTAGGAGAAGGCCCAAATGCCCGAAGCTATCAAGATCCTCCAACAAGAAAGGGATAATCAAGCCCTCAAGACTCTGGCCCTCAAGAAGAAGATCAAGCCAGTGGAAGGTGATGCCGATGAAGATGCAAGGACGCTAGAGGAAGCCGATCAGGTTCACCTGCGTGCGATATCAGCCATCCGTTCATTGTTGAATCTGTAAACTTTCTTCTTCATTGGCAAAGTAATACATCAGCAACTTGTAAAACTTCACATTAACATAGTGCCGATACACTCTTTTTGAACAAGTACTTTATCTGTTTTCTTCACGCATCCATCCAAATGCTAGGATAGTACTTCTTCAAATATTTACCGTTCAACGCTCTTGGAAATACCCCCTCGAGAGTTTCTAGGATATAAGCATTAGCAGGAATGGACCGATTTACATGATAAGGACCCTCCCAATTAGGAGACCATTTGCCAAACTTTACACTCTTAGTCCCAATCGGTAAAATCAGTTTCCAAACTAGGTCACCATCAACAAATTCCTTCGTCTTCACTTTCTTGTCGTACCACCTAGTAACTCTCTTCTTGTTCTCCTCGATGCTGACTAAAGCCTTTAGCCGATGACCTACCAGATTTTCCAACTCGTCCTTCATGAGTGTATTATAATCATCGGCTGACAATTGATCTTGATGAAACACCCGCCTTGAACCAGTTTTAACCTCCAAAGGCAAAACTGCGTCATGTCCATATACCAACTGATAAGGCGATACTTTAGTAGCACCATGGCATGCCATCCGATACGACCATAAAGCTTCGCTCAGAACCGTGTGCCACTTTCTCGGATTTTCCTTAATTTTGTGCTTAATGAGCTTAATAATCCCTTTGTTAGACGCTTCGGCCTGACCATTAGCTTGAGCATAATAAGGTGAAGAATTCAAGACCTTGATTCCCATTTCATCGGCAAATCCATCAAATTCTCCTGAAGTGAACGTGGTTCCCTGATCGGTTGTAATAGTCTGAGGAATACCGAACCGATACACCATATGCTCCTTCACAAAGTCAATCATGTTTGCCGATGTCACATTCCTCAGAGGGATTGCTTCGACCCACTTTGTAAAGTAATCGGTAGCAACGAGTATGAACTTATGCCCTTTGCTTGACGGTGGATAAATCTGACCAATTAGATCAATAGCCCATCCTCGAAACGGCCATGGTCTAATGATAGGATTCATTGCCGATGCAGGCGCTCTTTGGACATTGCCGAATTTTTGACACTCTTGACACCCTTTAAAATACTTGAAACAATCTTCAAGTATCATCGGCCAGTAATATCCATTCCACTTCATCTTGAAAGCTGATTGATGCGCCCCGCATACTCCTTCATGGATTTCGCCCATTAAACTCTTTGATTCTTCTTTGCCAACACACCTGAGCAAAACTCCATCCATCATCTGATAATATAACTCATCGTCAAGGAGCACATACTTAGTAGCTTGAAACCTTATCCGCCTCTCAACTTTCCTAGATGGATCCTTCAAGTAATCGGCAATCTCCTTCCTCCAGTCATCGGCATCAGTAGCCGATGTCAACACTTCATAGATTGGCTGATACCCCGAGGCATGCTGTGCTAACCGATTGGCTTCTTCATTATGCAATCTAGAGATATGCTCAAGACGGAAATCTCTGAACTCCTTCAATAATTGTCGACATCTCTCATAATACGATATTAAAACCTCATTTTGACATTCATATGCCCCAGCTAATTGATTAATGATCAGCATCGAATCACTGAAGATTTCAACAGCATCGACATGGACTTCCCTGAGTAACTCCAAACCTTTCAAAACAGCCCGATACTCAGCCTGATTGTTTGTCGATGTGGTAGCAATCGGCAATGAGAATTCATATTTCTTCCTCTGAGGTGATATCAACACAATGCCGATGCCTGCTCCTTCTCCACACATAGAACCATCAAAGAAGAGTGTCCACGGAGCAATCTCCAAAGAATTTACTGCACTGCAGTACTGAGTAACAAAATCAGCCATCACCAATATCTACTTCTATTAAGTCATCAGCCGATGTAAACCCATGGCCTAGTTTTCCATCATCGGCAAACCTATCCATTTACAATTCATCTTTAGAACCGACTGCTTGGATTGGTGGAAGCTCATAATCGACAATCCTGAGGAACTCCGAATCCCATGCTTCCCCCGATATACACTTGGACCGCTCGTATGTTTCTGACTCTACCGATGCAATTATATAAGATGAATCACCGGGAACCACCTCGACTTCGTCTTCAACCCACTGTACGAGGCATTGGTGCATCGTAGAAGGAATACAACAATTAGCATGAATTTAGTCTCTTCCCAACAGCAGATTATAAGCACCTTTGCCGCTGATGAAAAAGAATGTGGTCAGCAATGTTTTGCTGCCGATGGTTCACTCAGTGCAAAGCGCTCCCTTAACTGGTGATATATTACCTTCAAATTCTTTAAGCTTCATATCAGTCTTGACCAGATCTGATCTCCTTTTCCAAGCCTTCAAAACATGACATATGGCATGATATTAATTGCAGCTCCCCCGTCTATGAGTATCTTGGATACTGGCTGCCCATCAACTCTGCCTTTGACAAATAAAGCTTTGAGATGCTGTCTTTCATCATTGGTAGGCTTCTCAAAAACGGCCATCATTGGATCTAAGGTCAACTGAGCTACTTGCTTGGAAGGAACAATTTCTTCTTCATCATCGGTAAGTGCTAGGAATTCCATCGGCAACATGAAAACCATGTTGATATCTGCTGATGGGCCTTCATCTTTGCGCTTTGGTTGCCACACTTGAGACTTCACCCCACGAGAGTTTTCTTCTCTGTGCTCACATTGCATCTTCCTCTTCTGAGTTTTTGTCAGACCTTCAGGGCACCATTGAGGAAGCTTTGTCTTCCAAACAGGCTGATAATGTTTCGTATTTGAATCTGGGCAGTTTATGTTGGGATCTCTACAGAGTATTGCTTCATCAGGAACTCTTACATTGGCCATCTCCTCGAGTTCTTTCTAATCCATTGGAAAGCAGTCGTCATGCCTTCCTAGTCTTTCATGTACACTGATTCTGTCCCCCAGCCAATCATGCACTGATGCCCTTCCTCTGATCGGCTCATTGATGCACCATCTCCGATCACCAAAATACGGTCCTCTTTTTGTCCGATCGGCTCGATCGTAACCATTGCACTCAGGGCAGCTATCAACAGTAGGCAATTTAATACCTTCTTCCCGGCAATAAATGAAGAATGGGCATCTCCAATGATCTTCATGCCGACACCATTCTTCCTGACGCAACTCTTCCTGTCGCTGCCAATAGCGATCACCTAAAACTCTATAGGGAGCAGATCTAAGAGGTCTTCTGGAACTGTTGCTTTCTTCAACTGCTCTTTTTCCTCTTAAGTCATCGGTAGTTACTTGATTTCTGGGATCCACCGATGCATTCCTCTTAGCATTTGCCGATGTTAATACTCTGGTCTTGCTTATGGCATCCACCATGTTTGCTGGGAACGGGTGCTGATCAATCTTCATCGGCCTTTGAGCTTTAGAGTTATCAAACTTAATTCTCCCAGACTCGATAGCCGATTGCAATTGCTGCTTGAATACTTTACAATCATTGGTACTGTGTGAAGTTGCATTATGAAATTTGCAGTACCTCATTTTCTTCAGCTCTTTTGCCGATGGTATCACATGATTAGGTGATAGCTTGATTTGGCCCTCTTGAAGCAGCAGATCAAATATTCTATCGGCCTTCGTGATGTCAAATGTGAACTTCTCTGGCTCCTTTTGACCAAAAGGACAAGATATTGGCTTCTTACCTTTCACCCACTCAGCCAGGCCGATAGTTGGTTCTTCATCTGAGTCTAATTCCTCTGCTTCTTCTACAAAGGACACCTTTTTATTCCAAGTCTTTCTAGGTTCTGGAGCTCGAGCACCTTGGTCAGAAATCCTCTGCACAATATGGCTTAAACTTTCAAACTCCTGAGAATAATATTTGTCTCTGAGGTGCGGCAATGGACCCTGAAAAGCTAAACCAGCCAACTGGCGATCATCAAGCACCAAGCTGTAGCATCTGTTTTTCATATCTCGTACCCTTTGCACAAAGCTCTCCACCGATTCATCACTTCGTTGTCTCAATTTCACTAAATCGGTAAGCTTCTTCTCATGGACATCAGCAAAGAAGTACTTATGGAACTGTCTCTCCAAATCCGCCCAAGTATGAATAGAATTCGACGGCAATGAGATAAACCATGTGAATGCCGATCCAGACAATAAAGATGAGAATAATCGAACTCTCAATTCATCCCTGTTAGCTGCTTCTCCGCACTGTATGATGAAACGATTGATATGCTCCATCGTTGATGTATCATCCTGTCCAGAGAACTTAGTAAAATCTGGTACTTTGTACCGATTTGGAAAAGGAATTGAGTCATATGCTAGAGGGTACGGAGTCCGATAAGAGTAAGTATTGATCTTGGGCTGAATCCCAAATTGCTCTTTCATCACTTTTGCGATCTTATCGGTCCAAAATGCATCTTGATCTTGCCGATGCACTGGCTGACTCTCTGCTAGACGTGCTGGCTGATATGCTTCTATGTATCCTTGTGGTACTTAGTTTGGAGGAATCAGCATATTCACAGCACTAGTCTGTGGAGCAAAGCTCATTAGCTGTCTTGCCAATGTTTGATCCTAGAAAGCTGCCTGTGGACAATACTGCTGAGTCCCCATCACCTGGTAGCTTGGCTGAGTAGCATGTTGCTGAGCTGACGCTTGCCCTGACCAATTGTGATTATAACTCATCGGCACCTGATTTGCCGATGGCTGATAGCTCGCTGATAATTGATGCTCTTGTATGATTGGATGATAACCAGCATAATTGCCTTGATTTGCCGGTAACTCAGATTGAGACACAAACGGCACTATGGGTTGTCCTGTAGTAGAAACCTTCTGTTGCATTAGCGGGGAACTTGCCCATGGATTCGCATAAGATGTCTGTTGCGGAGGGCGTGGAATCCCATTGACAATGGCTGTATAGTAGGAGGTGTAGTAGAATAATGTGATACCTGGGTCATTGGTCGGACCAAAGTTGTCGATACCATAGGACTCTTTCCTGCTGCATCATACACCTGAGGCAATCCAGAATTGGCGGTAGATGGTCCTGGAGGCATCCCATATCCCCACCAATTGGCAGCAACCTGGCTGTGTTGACTTGAAGGACATGATATTGCTGATGCCGATAGATCTGTACCCAATTGTGTGATCTGCCTTTCCTGAGACATTCATTCTGATCTTATCGGCGTGGCTTCAATGTTAGATGATCCTGATAAAACTGGAGGAGCAGGAGCTTCCATACTCTCAACAGCTGGAATTGCCGATGGAGTACTGACAGATGCCGATCCCGGCTGATGATATGCCGGCCCGACATAACCTGGTGCTTGTCCTTCTCTTAATGTTTGCACAATAGCATTGTAAACAGTATTAGACAGCATGGTGGAGTGGTTGATCAAAGCCTGATTCAATGCAGAATTAACCATTTCCTGTAATTTACCAGGGTTGGAGTCAAAAGTTACCTGCCGAGGTAACGACAGATCTTGCTTCTGGATTACTTCTCCGCCCCTGTTCTTGCTAAAAGACTTCAAACATAGTTGCCTGTAATCCTCCATAGCTTTTTCCATGGCTAGCTTCTGATCTTCCTTGAGATCTGACTCTGATATCTTGATATTCTCTGGATTGATATCAGCAGGATTCTTCATGATAAATCTGCTGACTTGGTCCCACTGGGCATGCGAAAAGATGTGTTGATGCAAAATTCTATCTGCAAACACACCGGGCTAATACCCAAACTCGATATCCGAAGCGTGCCAGTCGATTTGACCTGTTAATTGACAAGGATAACTTGAATAAAAACCGAACGAGATGACAGCGATACGCCCGGACGTCAAAGCTCAGAATGTATTCGATAACTGTTGAACAGATCAGACGAGACGACAGCGATACGCCCGGAAGTCAAAGCCTGAATCATGCTCGGTAAACGCGGAACTTGCAAGGTTGCCGGAGATCAAGTTGATGCAGCCCGTCGATTCTTGAAAGAACTCGTTGAAAAAGAGAAAATACTTGACGAAGTCGTCGAAAAGTAAAGTGCTGATAGAAGTAAATTGCGATAAAAAGTAGATTTATTTATTGATGCTTGGATCCCTATTACAATGCCCCCCGGCATATATTTATACTCCGCTAATCAAAGAGTACTAATTTAACATGCAAAGCTCAAATATAGAAGAAATAAACTAATTGCTTATACGAACTCTACCTCCTAAGGAAAGAAATAAAACTCGTATAGGAGTTGGACTCAAACTAGACTACGAAAATCATAAGCTCTGCGATGCCGATCCTCTGTCCGCTTCCGTCGTGATGAAGTTATCTCCTCATCGGTATATTCCTGGCATCGGCAAAAACCTCCCAGTCTTCCTGCCATTCTTATCGGCAACAGCTCTTTCCGCCTCATTGGTAACAATCCTCTCGTTCTCTGCCAACCATATCGGCAACAGCTCTTCAGCTTCATCGGCAATGTACGAGATCAACATGCCCTTCATCGGCAACCACCCATCGGCAGCTCGGAAGCAATGCTGAAGAAAAACTAACCTCTTGCCGATTTAGTTTAGTCTCCCGATCTTTATTGACACGTGCCGAAAAACGGTGTCAACACCTTCTTTTCAATTCATTTGACAGGTATACCATCTTTTTACAGAACAGTACATAATAGACGTTCTAATAATCATACTGAAATATGGTCAAATGTATTCAACGCAGTCAAAGCCATCTGAAATTTCAGTGACTGGTCAACATATTATTTGATATGCACTGATATGAAGCAAAAAAAGGTTGTCAGGTCTGCATGAAAACACAATTACCCCATTGTTGGTTACTCCAATTTCTCATTGGCTTCGATCTATAGTAGGTTTAGCTCCAGACGAACTGAAGTTAAATCCTCATCTGGACCAGCAGTGTTGCACTCAGTAGCAAAACTTTTATCTCCCCCGTCCACTCCTTGCTGTCCGTGTAACTAAGAAACAAATTTTGGATTATAACTTGCAACATAATATTGAGAATTAATGTGTGCATGGTGCTGTAGTAGGGGAGTTATTCTTGGACCTACAAGTGAGGAACTCAACTCACCATTCTAAAAAAGGCCACTCCTGCTATATAATATCTGGGGTATCATGGCCTTTTTCTTAACCTTGTGGTTGAGGATTTTCTTAATGAAATATCTTAGGGGAGGCTTTTCCCTGATTCAGTTTTGTTTAAAAACTTTTAGAAGAATATTCTATTTTGAGTTTTCCATAATACTAGTTGAGTAGTTGTAATAACATCCCACCTTTTTCTGCAAACGCATGTTCTCTTGGCGATTGATGTCAAAATGATGCTGTAGTTCCTCGTACTCTTGAAGCATAATGTTTTCCCGAAACTCAATTTGGGACTCAATTTGGGACTTCGGAGAGTTGACAACAATCCTTTTAACAAAGTCGTTATGATGAAACTAGATAGATCAAGTAACCTTGTTTTTCAACTCTTGAATTTGATTGATTATTATGTTATCCTGTGAAGAGAGCGGTGTCAACTACATTCATCTGGTGCTTGATCTCCACATCGGGAAGCAGATATTACCTTCTTTTGCCGAATGTGATGGAGGCTCGTTTCCAGCTGGTTCTCTAAACTTTTCAACGCTTTTACTTCCAGCCCAGAAAGATTTTGTCCTAGCAATTGCCTGCAGTATAGATTATTGAGACAACACATCATTCCAACTTTATTAAACACCAAAGTAATTTTTAAGTTTCTCTTTAGATTTGGATTGTTGTATCTCGACTCCCTGATGAATGTAACCAAGTATAAAAAAATAGATCGTCAGCTTTTGGTAGTGTCAACGACCTATTCCTCCGGATCCTATAGATAGATAGGGATTAGCTGATTAGTTTGTTGTATAGGTTCATGGTCATGTTCAGGACCGATTCTTCAGTCTTCAGGAGTTCCGTTAGTAGCCTACGGCCACCAGTGCTTTGGCACTTATATATGTAATCATTCACTGTCATGGAATACATTGAGCATTCTCCCATTCTCGTTTCTTACATGTTATCAGGCGATATCTGATCCAACACCACTTCCGCTGCTCCAACTCTTCCACCGCTTCTGCCATGGCGAGTCCAACGGGTTCCTCTTCCTCCAATCCGTTCGCCGACCCCACAGAACCTGCTCCCCAAGCTGCCTCAACACTCGTGCTGCTCAACATCCGCAACCACGTTCCCGTTGTTCTCTCTGCTGACCATGGCACTTCAGGCAGTGGCGCAATTTCTTTGAACTTACGTTCTAGAAATTTGGCCTTGTCAACCACATCAACAGCATCGTCGACGCCGCCGCCATGATCGACGACAACCTGGAGTGGCTACAGGTGGACTCCTGCATCGTCTCCTGGCTGTACTATACCGTCTCCAAAAAAATTTGGAACGACATCAACCGACAGCGCGCAACTGCCTGCTCTGTGTGCACGGCGATCATGAGCCAGTTCCTCGACAACAGCCTACAACGCGCTGTCTACGCCCAGCAGGAGTTCCACAGCCTGTTCCAAGGCAACATGAACATCAGCGAGTACTGTGGTTGCCTCAAGCGCCTCGCCGACACGCTCTACGATTGCGGCGCGGCCATCTCTGACCCGACGCTAGTCATCAACACCCTGTGTGGCCAGAACAACAAGTTCAGTCAAGCCATTGCAATCCTCTCCACCATGTCTCCCCCGCCCACATTCCTCTACACCAAATCCTATTTGTTGCAGGAGGAACACCGCATGAGGCACTCCCAACACATGGAGGCGCAGACGGTGCTCATGGCGGCCGCCGCCACCCCACCTGCAACCAAGCCTGTCGCACCGAACCCGTCTCCACCACAGGCACCCAACCCTGGTGCCAATGATCGCCGCAAGAAGCGCAAGTCATCGGATGGCTGCAACTGTCAGAACACCTCCGACGGCCAACGTGCTCCCTCCGGCGGCCAGAACGCCAACGCGCCGCCACCGCCGTGGGCTTCGGCGTACAACCCATGGCAAGGCGTTGTGCACGCATGGACCATGAACGTCTGGCGGCCCAGTGTTCTCAGCTCCCGGCCTGCCATTCACCCTCCACAAGCCATGGCCGTGCTCTCTGCCCCAGCACCGCCATATCAGGATCCCGCCTTCCCCAGCACCTCTCAGGGCCAACTGTCGACCGGGCTTTACTTCGCTCTGAACGGCATGTCCATCAACAACAACGGTGGCGGCGGCGGTGGTGATTGGTTCCTCGACACAGGCGCCACGGCTCACATGGCGTCGAATTCCGGTATACTCAGTTCCCCACCCTCCAAAACTGTTCATCGTCATATTGTTGTTGGCAACGGCTAGTTCCTTTCTACACAATGCTCCGGCCATGCCTCCATCCCCACTCGTTCCTCCTCTCCCTTTCAACTTTGTAATGTGTTAATTAGTCCTCAAATTGTCAAGAATCTGATTTCAGTGCGCGCTCTAACCCGTGATAATGCCATTTCTATTGAATTTGATCCCTAGGGTTTTTCCATTAAGGATCTCTGTACCAAGATGGCGCTCCTCCAATGTGATTCATCAGGCGACCTCTATCCCATCCAGGGTTCTTCGGCACCATCTGCATCATCTCCGGCACACCCTGCAATAGCTCTTTTTACCTCCACCAACAACACGATCTAGCATGCGCATCTTGGTCACCCTGGTCAGGAAACGCTCCAGCGTCTGTCCCGTTCCATTGGCTTCTCCTGCACCAAATCCAGCCATCACACTTGCCATGCCTGTCGCTTAGGCAAACATGTACGCCTGCCATTTAGTGCATCCAATAATGTTTCCAATTTCCCTTTCCAACTTTTTCATTGTGATGTATGGACATCCCCAATTTTAAGCAATTCTGGTTATCAATACTATCTGGTTGTTTTGGATGATTACTCTCATTATGCCTGGACGTTCCCGTTGTGCCACAAATCTGATGTCCTTCCTACCTTGATTTCCTTTCATGCTTTTGTGCGCACCAGTTTCAAGTTCCCATCATGTGTCTCCAAAGAGATAATGACAAAGAGTTTGATAACTCAGCATCGCGTTCTTTCTTTGCCACACACGGCATCGCTGTACGCCTAACATGCCCATATACATCATAGCAAAATGGGCGTGCTGAACGTGTCTTACGCACGCTGAATGATGGCCTCCGCGCCCTTCTGTTCCAAGACTCGGTGCCACTCATGTTCTGGCCTGACGCGCTCGCAGCATCCACTTACCTGCTGAATCGCCGTCAATGTCGCCCTCGTGCACATGCCATGCCTTACGAGCTCCTGTCTGGCACACAGCCAGAGTATAATCACCTCCGCATCTTTGGCTGTCTTTGCTATCCCAACATCGCTGCAACTGCACCACATAAGCTCGCACCTCGTTCTGCACGCTGCATTTTTCTCGGCTACCCACTCGATCAATGCGGCTACAAATGTTACAATCCAGTGACCAAGCGGGTTATCATCTCACGTCACATCTATTTTGATGAGACATGTTTTCCCTTTGCATAGGATGCCACTCCATCGCCGTTGGGATCTCACCAGTGTCAGCCGTGTACTGACGACGTGATCGAGATCCCGACTGGACCGCGACTGTCGTGACATCGTGCGCCAGCACCCCCACATGGGCAACTAGCGGGCGGATGCGCGGCAACACCCTCGCCACAACATCCCCATACGTCGAATGACCCTCCTCCATCCCCCACAACGGATGCATCGGCTCCACCACCAATGTCACCACAAGCGCCTGTCACAGCGTCGCCATCGTCCTCAACAACGGTGCCCACAGCTCCGTCGCCATCACTGCCTAACCCGATGATCATGCGTGCCAGGGACGGAATTCGACCGCCTAACCCCAAGTGTGCAAACGTGGCCATGACAGACGCCATCACGCCGCCAATGTCTTCGGTTCGAGCTGCTCTCCGTGATCCAGAGTGGCTCGCAGCCATGCAGGCAGAATTCGATGCTCTTCAGGCGAATGGCACATGGACACTTGTGCGAATGTCATTAGTGGCAAGTGGCTTTTCAAGAACAAGCTCAACCCTGACGGCACGCTAGAGCGATGCAAGGCCCACTGGGTCATTCCACCAAACGTTCTCACCAGTGGTTAAACCAGTAACCATTCGGATGGTGCTTCACCTCGCCGTGACACGCCGATGGCCTGTCCATCAACTGGATGTCAAGAATGCCTTCTTGCACGGTGATCTCGCCTTTGTCAACTCATCCCGGCCCGATCAAGTCTGTCTACTGATCAAGTCCCTCTATGGACTCAAGCAGGCTCCTTGGGCGTGGTTCCAGTGACTCAGCACTCAACTTCATGGCATGGGTTTCATCCCAACCGGCTCTGACAGCTCTCTCTTCATCTACAGCCATGGCGCTCAAGCGGCGTACTTCCTTTTCTATGTTGATGACATCATACTGACTGCATCGACACTAGCTCTACTGCATGATGTCATTAACAGACTACGTCAGGCCTTTGCCATCAAAGATCTTGGCGCTCTGCACTTCTTCCTTGGTGTTTAGGTGTGTCATGATGCTGATGGCTTCCTCCTCCACCAAACTCAGTACACGGACGACTTCCTCAAGCGAGCAAGAATGGCTAACTGCAACCAGCTTCCACTCCAGTGGAGGCCAAGCCGAAGATGTCAACAACCAATGGCAAACCTGCAGACGATGGCTCATTCTACCGCAGCATCATCGGCGCGCTCTAGTATCTCACCCTCACACGCCTGGACATTGCGTATGCAGTGAACCAGGCATGTCTACGCATGTAGGCTCCACATGATGTGCACTGGAACCTCATCAAGCGCATACTGCGCTATCTTCATGGCATCAGGATCTCTGCGCAACCGTCGACTGAGCTCAAGGTGTACTCTGACACTGACTGGGCTGGTTGCACAGACACTCGATGATTGAGCTCAGGTTACTATGTCTTCCTCGGCAACTCTTTGGTGTCATGGTCGTGGAAGCGCCAGACGACGGTATCATGGTCCAGCGCAGAGGCCGAGTACTGAGCTATGGTGAACGCTGCCGCGGAGTGCTGTTGGCTTAGAAACCTGCTTTGCGAACTTCATGTGCACATCGACAAAGCCATGTTAATCTACTATGACAATGTCTCTGTAGTTTATCTTTCTAAAAACCCAGTGCACCATCAGCGAACGAAGCATGTGGAGCTCGACATTCATTTTGTGCGAGAGAAGGTGGCCCTTGGCCAGTTCAAAGTCCTGCATGAAACATCCTCAATTTTCCATGAAGGGAAAATACACAGAATGAGGGATAAAATGATAGCCTAGGAGGTCAAATCATCAATTATCCGATAACAGATGATTAAAAAGCCATACATCAAATAAAATAATACAATAGAGGGGTTTACATAATATTACATCACCACATGGTGGAATCATCAGAGTGTCGAACATCCAGAACAGCTACGTAAGTAGAAGGATATCGCGGAAGCAATGTCTTGCACCATCTTGAGCATAGGCACAAGACCATCTAATCCTCGAGCCTCTCATCGCCGTAGGCGTAGTCAGGCTCACCTTCCAAATAAGTTTTAGTATGATTTGTACTGGCCATCGGCTCTCACCCTATGCTTTGCTTATGCTTTGTGGTAGGTGGATGCAAATAGGTATAATAAAGAGACCTATTATTTGGCTATAGTTTCCTATGCAAGTATCATCAATATTATATAATAATTGTTCATCAAGTTTTAATCCATTCCCATCTCACACCACCATACCACCAACCATCATCCTCTCAGCTCACTCAACAACCACGCTTACATGTGGCGGCAATGGACAACTCCCTCTCATCCATGCCTAATCAGCCATCATGCCGTAGGGTAACAACAACAACATCACTCAGGGGGAGGTAGAAGGGACTCATCTCACTACTCAAGAGAAGCGTGGGTCACAGGATAGCCGTACCAAGGCTATGAACTATATATAGATTCGAATCAACTTTGCAGAGTGTGTACACCTGTAACCGGCTAAAGCCGACCATCCACAAGATAACCATCATTAGCACTCGTGAACGCCTAGGCTGATAGCAAAATGACCATCTAACTCTCTGAGGGACACCCCAAGTCCTGCCTGGAGCGGCTGAGAATGTGAAGTCATGCTCCTACTCTTCGAGGGACCGATGCTCAGAAGAGGAATCATGAACGTCTTGGAAGGGTGTGGGGTTCCACCCGTACCTTCCTACACTACATACTCCGAGTAGTACTAGCACCGCCCTAGGTAGCTGAAATCATCCATCCCCGGTTCATCTGGGGTGAATAGTGCGTACAAAGGGTCCGTGGTTTCGGTCCTCAAGAGACAACTGGTCCTAGAGGGGACCAGACAGGATATCTCCTCAAAATAGGGCCATTAGTGCCCTCTGCCTCAATGGCATCTCGCTCTGGGGGCCTCGTTCCATGAAGGCTCTCGACCTCGGGATCTCCTCAAGTCACCATGTACCTGCCACAAGTACTTAGATCATAGGGGTGCCCAGGTCGCACCCCCTCGGCAATACTCACTCCAAAAGCTCATCGTAGATCCTGTCTAGTCGACTCAACCCTCACCAGACAACCCTCCCACGTTATATTACCCAGAGACACCCATACAAGCACTAAATCCAGATTCCCGAGCCGTACCCACCCAAGTCCACCATCCGCATCATATCTCCAAATATAATGCAAGTGGAATATAAGTAGCAAGTAACAAGTACTGCATGGTGTGTCTATCCTATAAGCGAGTGAGCAAGGTGAAGGTTACGACAAGGAATAGGCATACAAGTAATCTACCATGCAATCCTATCATAGCATGTCATAGCATTATTGCAAAAGTAGAGCACTAGCATTCTATTATGTTGCATGCGTAATAGGACCTATGAGGTTGGGTGAGACGTGGCACCTAAATAGCTGTCACTCAAGTCCTCCATCAAGTCCTTGGTGCGCTCCTAGACCTTCTCCTCGGTTAACTCCTTCGTAGGATCTGAAATCAAGACATAATGGTCATGGGAGCGACCCCTATAGACCAATCACAAAGAAGCAAATGAAATCCAATAACTCCAAATGCAATCATACATAAGCCTATGACATAGAGCTTATTTTTATGAAAATTTAGACACTTGGTTCATAATTTTTAGACTTCGTATGAAGAAGTTATGAAATTTAGAAGATTAATTCATATTCTGAAAAAGAAAAAGGGGCTAGTTAACCAGAGGCTGACACGTGGTGCAACTTGGGGCTAACACATGGCGTGATGGTCAACAGCAAGGACGCAAGGGGTGACATCATGCTGACGTCAGCACTGACGTGTTGGGCTGGCTGGATGGTCAATGACATGTGGGACCCACGGTCCTGTCACTAATAGGTGGGACCCACGGTCAACGGTCAACATTGACCAGTCAATGGTCAACATCGACCAGTCAACGGTCAACGACGACCGGGCCTCGGCGGGCCTAGGTAGGGCTAGATCTGGGCCAGGTTGGGCCAGCCCAGCCCGGACACGTGTCATCTAGACAGGCTGGAGACGTGGCGGGTCTGGACTCCCTATTGGCCTGGTCCATGGCTTGTGCTGCATGAGGCCAGTCTACGGTGGACCAAGGGCAGTAAGTCCATGTGGCTGCCCCTGGTTGGTCCGGCGTGGACGAGTGGTGGACCGGGTCCACACAGGGGATAAAATCCCCATTCTCCCTCCTCTTCCCTACGCACGACCGGACGCGACGGAGGTCGCCGGTTCCTTGCTACACATGGGTTACAGCCATGGCATTGCAGGGCTATGGCAAGTGCTGTTGTGGGGGCGAAGTGGGCTCACGGGGCGAGGGATCGCCGACGCACGTGGTGCAGCAGCGGCGGACGGCAGAGCTGTGGTGGTAGGCGGTTGCCGGTAGCGTGGGCTAGGCGGTGCGAAGGCTAGGCATGCACGGTGGCTTGATGAGGGCGGCTGCAGAGCCAGGCAGCTTTGCGGTGCCCCTGCTCACCGGTGTATGCATTGTGGCAGCGCTGGGCGGCATGGCCGTGGCGGCGGGGCGTAGCAGCGCAGCGGAGAGGCCGTTAGCATGTGCTTCGGCCACGCAAGGACAAGGCGGAGGCGACTGTGGCTCTAATTGGACCAGGGACTCCTAGAACAGCGTCGAGGGTGCGATGATGGCGGTTGGCATTGGTGATGGCGAAGCTCCGATGAAGCATCGATTCGGCCTCCATCTTCTTCCCCTTCTCGATTGGAGCAGCTAGGAACTCCAAGGCCTAGCTAACGCTGCTAAACGAGGGCTCGACGGGGCGTGCGTGGCATGGCCACGGCGGCGCTCCGACGGCCGGAGTTCAGGGAGACCGAGGGAAGCAAAGCACTGCGCCCTCACTGTGGTCCATGCCAGCTCCAGGGTGTTGCCTAAATGGCGTTCTAGACGATGGCGAACACAACCATGGGGTTAATGAAGTAAACGGCATAGCGTACGTCAGGAAAGCGGAAGGTGAGCTGGTCGGTGGCCGTGGATGCGGGCAGGGTGAGCTCACCTGCGCGGCGTCGATTGGGGCGGTCTGGTGCTCGGTGTGGGTGCACGTAGTGAAGGGGGAAGCCGAGCAGGGTGTCATGGCGGTCGTCGGGCCTTCCTCCTCCGGTGGCATGAGCAGTAGCGATAGCGGCACCTTGGTCCAGCTCTGGCTTCTCTGCTTCGGTCCTCCTCTGCCCTGGCGGCGTCAGCGGGGGCTTGGTCGGGGATGAGGCTTGGTGGTCGGGGACGAGGGTGAGGCCATGGCGGCGGTGCACCGGCGCGCAAGAGGGCGACGCTCCCGATGGCTCACGGTGTCGGTGGAGCTCTGGCCTCACTCCCCTGCTTCCACTCCCGCTCCCCTACTTCTTTCTCTAGCTGGACCGGTGTCAAGCGGCACGGTGGAGAGCTTACCTCACGGCGGCTAGCACAAGGAAACCCTAGCACATGGAGCGGCTCCCATTTATAGCAGAACGACAGTGGCCATGGCCGGCATGGTCGGCACAGATCAGTGATGCCGATCGTGCGGCCAAGGATGGCTCGACGTTAGGGTTAGGGTTTGTGGCCGGCAAGGCAGGACGCGCGGACGGCGGAGGTGCGCTCATACGCGAATGGATGGTGGAGTGGCATCGTTTCCTGATTTGGGGTGGCGGACGGGACGTCCCCGTGCACAGATACGGCAAAAGGTAGGGGCTGACGAGGTGGGCCCATGCGGCAGCGACAGCAGGCAGGTGGACGCGGGCGTGTGTGAGGCCGACCCCTTGCTGGGCCGTTTTGGCTTCACGGGCAGCGGCGCGAGAGAGGGTAGGCGGACGCCTTGCTGGGCCATTTGGTCATTGTGGGTCATGTGCGGAGGAGGCAAGCGCGGGCCGCTTGCTGGCTGGCTAAGCCTTGGGGCAAGCAGCAGCGCAGGCAAAGCCAGGCTAGCCAGCGAGGCTGGTGGGCCGCGACCTTGTGCGGGAGGCAGGCCGCCCTGGCGGCTTGCGGTCAAGCTGGGCCGTTTGGGCTGGTTGGCTGGGCAGCTTTAGCTGTTGGGCTAGAAGCCTCTTTTTATTTTTCCTCCTTCTTTTCTTTCTCCTTTTCCATTTATTCCTATTGCTCCTAATCCAAGCCATGGCTATGCTAGTGCATGCATGTTGGTGACAAAGGCACCAATGTCATACTTAGTCCACTAGGGTCTTTGGGGTCATGTGGTAGCCGTGTCCATGGTTAGAGTACATATAAACATACCCGTGTTAGCACATGCGACACTTATACATTTACATGCTCACATGTTATATAAAGGTTATTGATTTTATTAGCAATACATAAAATCAATAAGAAGCAAATCATAACTTGAAATTAAGATGCAATGCTCCAACTATCTTTGGTGCTACTTGTGCATCTACTGGGTGTTTTCCTACATGACACTCACCAGACATCGGTATACTTTAGAAAAAATTTTGATAGTTGGTATTTTTGGTGTTTGGATTTTTATGGTTGTTACACTACACATCCCAACTGAGCACCAGTTTGCAGACATCATGACAAAAGGGCTACCTATTCCTCTAGATCCTATAGATAGATAGGGATTAGCTGATTAGTTTATTATACAGGTTTGTTGGTGCTTCTTAGCGTCAGCAGAAAAGTCCGCAAGCGCACGGAAGTACATTGTAGCCTTCACCCGGAAGTATTCAGGGTATCGTATTTCCACAGGGAACGGAAGTGTAAGAGATCTCTAAACTAGTTCTCTTAGAATGATAAGATGAAGAGTAGCTTGGATAGAGAGGTTCTTCTAAGATCAAACGCATATAAGCGATGGTAATTTTCCCACTACTTGCTTGCTTCAGGCCCACTGACGCACCTGGTCTGCCAAGCGATATAAGCATCAACGCTATTCTGTGGCCGAACATGGGGGAATGCTGGTATGAGTGGATAGGGCTGTCACCACCTGCCACCTACCCCTCTGCCCGTGGGCACACGCAACATACGAAGGTAGACCCCAACCTAGACACTACGTCTATGAAGGCGACTACTACTCTAGCGGTGATCAGGAACATTCATCTCTATCAAGAGTCCTCTTACTAGAGCATCCGTCCAAAGGACGAATGACGATCCCACAAACATGTTGCTTTATGAAAGAAACATGCTTAATGAATCAAACCAAAGTTGAACACAAACTTCTTACTTCAAGTAGCAAGACGATCGTAGAGGTACAAGTTGGAGTGAGAGCTGACAAGCCCGGCACTTCGTCCACCCGGAGGCAGAACTGCTTTGACTTCGCTCTTTCTCCAGCTCTTTCCCTCTCTCACTCCCTATACTAATTTAGCTAGAAGCTAATGGAATGGAGCTTGCTGTTTCTCTCTACATTATGACCTCTTTGTGTTGGTGAATTGAATGAATTGTGAAGAGAGGAGGCCTCCTTTTATAGCTTGAGAGGAGGGGGCTCTATGCAAAAGGGCTATCCCCACATGGAAGGACCCAAACCGACCTCCAAAGGGTGGTTTTCACTTTCTATCTGTGTTGATCATAGGTGGGACCGTCCCTGGGAAACCGCCATACAACCGCCAGAAGAAGACTGGGCCCGAAAGACCCCACCAGGGGGCGGCCGGTCCCGGGGCGGCTGGTCCCCTGGTGGGCCCATCTGGCCACCACCTTTTGGGAGCAGGTGGGCCTCGTCGATAGCTTCGTTTTGACGGGTGATTCCATCCAATCGGAGTTCGGACGAGTGAGTTATGGCCAAATTACTCAAGCCTACTCGTGCAGTACTGAATTGGACTCGAACTTAGATATCTTTTTATTGGGAGCTCCAAATGAGGCGAATAATATATGCATTTTAATCAGCGCGATGAGCTCTCCGCAATGGTGTAGTCCATTTTTATCATTTGAGATACTTTTATGTTGTGAAAACCTAGATATTCCTGCAACACAATGGAAAACACCAAAACTCATGGAACTTGTTAGATAAATAATATTTTTCTATGATGTTCCATGGATTTATATTATTATTGGTGATATAAAAAGTGAGTTAAGGACTGCCAACAAGGTTCATGGTCACGTACAGGACCGATTCTTCAGCTAATCCGAGTCTTCAGGAGTTCAGTTAGTAGCCTACGGCCACCAGTGCTTTGGCACTTGTATATGTAATCATACACTGTCATGGAATACATTGAGCATTCTCCCATTCACGTTTCTTACAGGTAGCCTTTTCAATGTTGGTGCTCGTTTGTTATCATACAAAGCCATCTATTTTTGAGACCACGATCTTCACATTGTCGTTCTGCAGCTGTGCATTATCGGTCGTCCTTGTTTTATATAAGGCAGGTCACACTATGACACTATTGTTTGACCATGGAACTAGAAAATGTTGACTTATCTTTCCAGCATTTCCAGCATGGATAATGGAACACATCTATCCACTCAAGAGTAAATTTTGATAGCACTTACTGGAATTATCTTGGAATATTGTTTCACTGATATATCCTGGCTTTTTACTCCTATGGTGTCACACTATGACACTATTGTTTCACATAATTAAAGTACGTTTTAAATTCTTCTTTCTTTCTGGTGAAATCGGAGAGCTCATTTATTACTAAAATGTCCAAGCACTGCATTCTTGTTGGACAGAACAACAAGATAGCATTACAGGTGGACAGCCACGCATGTTGTTGGGGAATGGGCGAAGGGCAAATAGTACGCTTATAATTAGACCACATTGTTGAGTTGTGGATGCACGCTGAAATATGCTTGCTAGTTTCCAAACACTGCACATCCGTATAATTCAAAGGTGAGGAGGGGAGGTGGGGCGAGGGGGATGGGAAGGGATCATACATATGACTTTCTTGTAAGCTATGCAGTTGTTGCCTCAAGTTTGTTGCCTCAGCTTGCCAAAACTGTATGCAGGAACAGACAGCAAAGAAGCATACTGTTTATACATATTACTTTGTAAAATAAATACTGAAAATGGCAATGTAATTGAAGAAATATGTGAACTACTTTTGCAAAATTAACACTCCAACTGTAAAAGACATAATTTTTTTGAAGCGTAAAAGACATAATTAAACCAAAGGCAAAAAAATAGGTGCAGTTATATAACTTCGCTTAGCAATACGCCTATGCATCATGGCACACAGGGACAGGGAGGCCTGCCGAACATCTTCGACAACTACAACAACCACGACAACGCTATCTTTGATCAACTGCGCAAGGCGATATGGGAAGATCAGGGCATGCGCGCAATCATAATTGCCATTGCAGATGGCAAGGCAGTGAATGCGTGGAAGTTCACCGATGGCATGCTCTTCTACGATGGCCGCCTCTTCATCATCGTGGCTTCACCCCTACTACTTGACATCTTGAGCTACATCATATAGGTTGGACCACCAAGCATCAAAAGGCTAGCAATGGGAGCTTATCGACCACCTACAATGAACCAGGAAGGTGTTATGCCTTCATTCATCCTATAGGGCCATCCATGGACTCAGCAACAGCCAGTGCTAGACACTACGACTGTCTTCCTTGATGGAAGAGGACGCATGTTCATCCGCGTCAAGCACATCGACATTGACTTCCTCCAGGCGATAGGTGGACATCGACTATGCCCTGATATCTTTGACTTAGGCACTACTGCTTTGAATTTGCTCCACTTCGCACACGCCATAATATCATCATCAACAACGCAATGGAAGGTCGCATGACCTGCTTCTTGCAGGAGCTTCCACCATCCATCGCCCTCCCAAAGTTCGGCGTCATGAGCTGGTTTGTGCTTCACCGTGAGGACGAGTCGATCGGAGAAGGGGGAGAGTTGTAACAAGCACAACGCAGGCTCTCAAAATTGGGCATGAATTTGGGCCAAGTTGGGCCAACGGAAGGGGCCTAGCTGCCGCCACCCTTGTCGGGCGCAGGCAGAGGGCGTCCTAGGGCGCTGGCACATTGGCTGCTGGGGTGCAACCCCCATGAGCCGCCGCTTTTTGTCATCGATTAGGTTTCCTTAATTGAGTCTCCCCGGTTTGAGAAATTGTTGGCATAGAAGGAAAGGGACCGAATTGTAAAAGGAAATCTATAATTATAAGGATATCCTAGTTAGCTTAGGAGTCAAACAATGCCAACTATAAATAAGAGTTGTAACTGTTGGGGTCAAATCAATAAAGATAGGGGTCAATCCCTTATCTTCCTCCTCTCTCCCATCGCCGCTGCCCTCCGCGTCGTGCGCCGCTGCGGCTGCTCGCCGCGCCGCCGCCCACGCCACCCCTCTCCCGGGCCACCACGTCTACTTCAACAACTTTTGAAAGTGACTATGAAATTGCTTCGAAGAAAGTTAGAATTTCCCTACATGTTTCCAAAGCCACCTTCTACATATAAACAAGGATCCAAATTCTTGAAAACAATTTGCCCTTGCATATTGAGTAAAATGCACCATGGGTACCTAAACTATTGGCGTTCTCCTATTTGGGTACTCAAACTTTTGAAACAACTATCCAGGTAGGTAAGCTGACTACAAGTGGTGACAAGGGAATATGTTTACATTCAAAAATATCCAGTGGTATATTTGATAACATGAGCAACTTATGGAGGCCCTGGACATGATTGACGTCGAGTGGCGTCATTAATGGAGTAATAAATCACATGGAGAAGACAGTGAGCCCACAAGTGAGCCAGCCTAGTGGGCTAAGCCAGTTGGCTAAGTTGGCAAGGCTGGTTCACCCCGTTCAGTCAGCTTAGTCGGGTCATCAGGGAGGCTAAGCCGGCTCTAGAGCTAGCTGGCATTGACTGCCACACAACCGGCTAAGCCGGGTGTTTAAACCAGCCTAGCCGGGTCTAGCTCTGGCCGGCCAGATGCCTAGACCAACCCTGTGAAAACCAGCTAAGCCGAGTGGGGAGCTAACCAGGCCGGGTCAGACCTGGGCGCCGAACCGATTTGTTTCTAAATCATGTTTTGGCAAGTTTTGGTCGTGAAAAACATGGAGATTATGATTTGAAGTTGTTTCCTACCGGGATAAGACTACCCCCTCTATGTATTCGAGAGGATCATGGCCAATTGATCTCATCCAATCATTCATCAAAAATACAACACAATTACCTCTCTTTTACCCTGATTCTCTCCTCGACCCCTCCACCTATTGTCCGGTGCTTCCCTCCACGAGATTTATTGGCATCCTAGGCAGTCTTGCTGGACTTAGGAGATCCTCCATGTGCTTCCTCCTGACGAATTCTTCTGGAGGTGGTTCAGAAACCTTTCCAGCCAAGATCAAGCTCTACATTGGGGACATAATGTACAACTGTGGGGACTATATGGCTCTGGCTCTAGTTGTTCATAGGACCTTTTCTAGCGAGTTAGAGGATCTGCGAGTTGGGTATAGGACGGCCTCTTCAGTATGTGTATAACCGAGTAGGCCATGTGCCATATTGAAAGGAGGGATTTCCTACATCCGATGACCCTGCGGCCCTAACTTGTTAGACGAACCTATGAGTGGTTTTATATGGTTTTTGAGTACTTGGGAGTAATTAACCCACTCACTTGGAAATCATGACTCATAGTGAAAGTATACACCTCTGCGCAGAGTTAAACCGATATATCATCCGTGCTCACGGTTAGAGCGGCCTTGGAGACTTTTATGGAATGGATCATCAACTTAAATTGTACTACATGTTAATACTGTTATTTTCATCATGTTCTTAATCATGTTTACCTGATCATGTGGTTATGGGTTTGATACTACCTTGAGGCTAATTGCTAAAATGCGACATACACTAAAAAACTACTTGCAGTTTAAACCATGTCAACCTTTTGAGCCTCATGAACCCCTTCTATGCTTGCTAAGTACCTATGTACTTATACTTGTATTATTTTATTACTTTGAGAATCCCGGATGGGTAAAAGATCACGATTGGAGTGAGAATTATCGACACGATTACTAGCTTGTGTCAACCAGTGGACGTGTCCCTGTGGTGGAGCTTCCGTCTTGGAGAGTTATCATAGTTATGTCTTCTTTTGGTTAAAGACTATGTGTTCTATTCCATGCGCTATT
This sequence comes from Bothriochloa decipiens, assembly GCA_023333625.1. Classification (NCBI taxonomy): domain Eukaryota; kingdom Viridiplantae; phylum Streptophyta; class Magnoliopsida; order Poales; family Poaceae; genus Bothriochloa; species Bothriochloa decipiens. The sequence continues at coordinate 9,558,713 of CM041633.1, forward strand.
TAATAAACTCTGATTTGATACTACTTAAGATTTGTCAACTCGTGTGTGCAACATCTTAGGATGCACGTAAGGCTTTTATATATCTTATTTTTATCTTTAAAAATAAGATATAACATGAAACAACCTCTTTGGGCGTCCATCAAGACCGGCTGATGTGTTAGCACGTATCATATTCCTGATCAACACTCAAAGAAATACAGACCAGGCAACATGGCTCGGTGGGCACGGCGAGGAGACTGACGAGAAGGTGCATGCACCGAGGGAGTGAAAAGAAGGGCCAAAAGTTCAACCTAACAGGACGTGCATGCTACTACTTTTATTAGCATAGTCTAAATCTAATATATAATAGAGTAGTATATTAATCTGTCAGGCCCCAAAAATTCATGTTGCCTTATCTGGATGGAATAAATGGATCTCACCGCGCAATGATTATACTCGAGAAAAAATAAGTTTGTACACTACTTTAATTAATATAGCAACATGCTTATAAAAACGACAAACATGAGTGTATATATTTTTATTCATTTATCAAATTGGTTAACTAGCAAATATAGACACGTATATACAAGTATACAACCATCTATAACTATCAGCTGACGACAAAACACCACAAAACCCGTCCACACCGAACAATTAGCCAAGCCAGAATTAAACGATCAGACACACAAATCTTCCCAAATTCATTCACAAACTTTAGATTTCATTCAACATTTCTATTAGAAATTTTAGGTTACAACAAATTCATCGACACACTCATCACACAACATGATGCTCATGACATAATTTAGTGAGTTGATTTAGCGTGTAACACAGAGGGTGTTACAACAAGTTTCATCCATAATTTGACAGGTATACCATCTTTTTTGCAGAACAATACATAGACGTTCAAACAATCATACTGAAATATTATGGTCAAATTAAATGTATTCGAAATGATACTGATGAGTACAATTCATGCAACTGTTTCCACAGTACTTGAACATTTGTAACACTGCTGATATAGCGCCTGTAGTAACGGTACTGACAAACTCCGGGCTCCAGCTTGTAAGTCTGCTCGTGACTCCAATTCAACGCGGTCAAAGCCATCTGAATTTCAGTTACTGGTCAACATATTATTTGATATGCACTGATATCAAACAAAAAAAAAAGGTTGTCAGTTCAGCATGAAAACACACTTACCCCATTGTTGGTTACTCCAGTTTCTCTTTGGCTACGTGCTGTGTGGTAGGTTTAGCTCCAGACGAACTGAAGTTAAATCCTCATCTGGACCAGCCGTGTTGCACTCAGTAGCAGAACTTTTATGTCCCCCGTCCACTCCTTGTTGTCCGTGTAACTAAGAAACAAATTTTGGATTACAACTTGCAACATAATATTAACAATTAATGTGTGCATGGTACTGTAGTAGGGGAGTTAGTTTTGGACCTACAGGTGAGGAACCCAACTCACCATTCTTAAAAAGGCCAATCCTGCTACTTAATATCTGGGGTATCATGGCCTTTTCTTAACCCTGTGGTTGAGATTTTTCCTAATGAAATATCTTAGGGGAGGCTTTCCCCTTGTTCAAGTTTCTTTATAAACCTTTAGAATAATATTTCTATTTCTAGTTTTCCATAATACTAGTTGAGTAGTTGTAATAAAATCCCACCTGTTTCTGCAAACGCATGTTCTCTTGGCGACTGATGTTAAAATGATGCTGTAGTTCCTCGTATTCTTGAAGCATAATGTTTTCCTGAAATTCAGTTTGGGACTTTGGAGAGTTGCACATAATCCTTTTAACAAAAGTGAGTGTGATGAAACTAGATAAATCAACTAACCTTGTTTTTTAAATCTTGGATTTGATTGATTATTAGGTTATCCTGCGAAGAGAGAGGTGTCAATTAACTACATTCATCTGGTGCTTGATCTCCACATCGGGAAACAGATATTACCTTCTTTTGCCGAATGTCATGGAGGCTCATTTCCAGCTGGTTCTCTAAACTTTTCAACTCTTTTACTTCCAGGCCAGAAAGATTTTGTCCTAGCAATTGCCTGCAATATAGATTATTGGGACAACGCATCATTCCAACATTATTGACTGTCTATAAGGCGGGTCCTAGGATGTCTGACCTGACCCTCGTACTAGAAATGTTGACCCTATCTTTCCAGCATTTCTCGTGTGCAATGAAAGCATGGATAATGGAACACATATATCCACTCAGAGCAAATTTTGATAGCACTTAATAGTACTTTCTTCTTCTTCACGCTTATAATTAAACCACATTGTTGAGTTGTGGATGCACGCTGAAATATGGTTGCTAGTTTCCAAACACTGCACATGATCCGTATAATTCAAAGGGGAGGAGGGGGGGTGGGGCGAGGGGGATGGGAAGGGGTCGTACATATGACTTTCTTGTAAGCTACGCAGTTGCTGCCTCAAGTTTGTTGCCTCAGCTTGCCAAAACTGCACGTAGGAACAGACAGCATAAATGCATACTGTTTATATCTTACTTTGTAAAATAAATACTGAAAATGGAAATGTAATTGAAGAAACATGTGTACTGCTTTAGCAAAATTAACACTCCAACTGTAAAAGACATAATTAAACCAACGAAAAAAAGGGTGCAGTTAATTGTAAAGTGAATAGGAGTGTAAATGGTACGAATATTTCCAAAAAGAATATCCGACCAAAGGAATTTAGATACTGAATGGATAATATATCTGAATCCACACGTTCAATACCCGTACTATATCCTAACTTGTTGATTGTTCAAATCTGTGAGGATAAAGACAAACAATAGAACACTCTTCTATTTTCACACCTCATAATACATTGTGAATCCCCAGACTACAGATGCAGATCTTCTATCAACCATTATTTTGTCGCTTAGTCTTTGGTCCTTTGATGCCAAAGAGGAGGGGTGAGGAGATTCAGGGGAGTTGAGAGGGTTATATAAGTCTTTTAGCTCTTTGTTGGTATCTCTTGGTTAATATGTACTTCTTGCACACTACCAAAAAGAGGGAGATTTAACTCATCAAGGCCCCAAATTTGGGTTTTAGTGATTGATGAATACAAGGGTATGCGTCTAACTTTCTTTTCTAGGTAATTAGAAAATGGATAGTCAAACTTGAGATTACATAGTTTTCTTGGCCGCAGTGAATTGAACTGAATATCAGTGCAAGGATATCCTTATAGGCTAAGGAATATATAGTGTCTAAGTGCATACATGGTGTTGGGAGGCACTTGGACTTAAAGTTAGATTGGTAACAATTAGGTTAATGGAGGTTTGAATTTAGAGCAATGTATGCACACAAAATGAGTACCTTGTATGAAATTAGCTCACAAGTGACTCTAATAGATGGAGAATTTTAGATGGATCTCTAAGAAGTTAAATTGGACAAGATTCAAATTAAGACAGAGCCAGAAAGTGCACTAGATTGTTCACCATTTCAATCATTCAAAGGGAACACATGATCCTATGGCACTACACAAGATTGGAACTCACAGCGTGACCAAGTTTAATTTCTTGTTTTCACCATATGATCCGGTGGTGTCTTTGTGGCCTCCGGTAGATCATTTGGTGGAACTATGTAACATGTAGTTCAAGGTGGCAATGGACTAGTCACCACCAATACGATCCTATGGTACCTTTCTGAGCCTGACAGATCATCTAGTGGAACTACTGAAAACCTAAGTTGGGTTGGCCATGCTTACTGAAGTTCATTGTATGCTCTAGTGGCATGTAATAGTGATAGAGGTGGATCTAGTGAGGAATATATTGGATTATTATTTTAAAACCATAGAAAAACTAGGCAACTATGTCGTATCACCATATGATTTCGTAGGGCTTTGGTACCCAATGGTGGTTCATCCGATGGTCATTGTGTCTGCACACTTCCGTCCAATGGCTATACCCACCCATGGGCTATATATTTGTCCACCTAGGAATTGAGTGTTGGTGAAGGGTGTGGGGACATTTCAAGTCAAGGAGAGCATGCTCAGAAGTGGTCCTTTGTGTGCATTCTTGAGATCTTTGTCCTAGAGAATCATCAGGTCAAAGTTGGAGACTTGTTTATCATGGTATATGCCACCATGTAGTTGGCCCACAAGAACAAAGTGACATTCCTAGTGGAGTTCTTATGTGGAAAGCTCCTAGCTTTGTGCTTGGCTTGAAACCAGGCCATCTAGATTGAAGACTAGGTATTTATAGTGGCGACTGAGGCTTGGTTTCTCAAGGAAGCTTAACTATGGTCTTGGTGACATAAATTGATCCAACATGGATTAGGAGATAATCACAACTATTTAAGAACAATGGAGAAAAATATGGTTTCCTATTGTCCTTTTGTTTCATTTCATGAGCATATCTTTTTGTTGCTTCTCTCATTTGTGTTTGAATCTTCGTGTGAAGCTTACTGTAGACTTTTTTTTTTGTGTTAGTGTATTGTTCTCCATAGTTTACATTTGTCAATACCTAGTGGCCTCAAGAATAGACTTAGTGTGTTGGCCCTAAGGATTGATCTTGGGTAATCCTCTGGTTCCTATTATTAACTAGGGAGAATTAGCTGTGGGACATTCTGAAAGACGTAAATTGGCTGGCGCACACATCCACTTTTAATATTTGCTAGAAGACATTGTGATTTCGTGTAATTGGGCCAATGGATATTAAGCCTAATCAAATATTTTTATAAAATAGATATAAAATCATTTAAGTGCTAGAAAATTATACTATAAAATTTTTTACACTCTACATGATGAGAACTACAGAGTAAAAAATGTTATTTTACACTAAAATGACATTTTGCCCCTCTTTATAAATACACAAAGATATCCATGATTAGTTTGCTAATATGCTTGTAGGACACTAAAAGTCTTGGAAAAAATCATAGAATGTGTATAGCATCAAATCTTGACAGTGCAAAATAATATTTTTACTCAGTAGTTCTCATCATGTAGGGTTTAAAAGATTTATAGTATAATGTTTTGGCACTTATACAATTTTATATCTATTTTGTAATAATGTTTGATTAGGCTTGATGTTCATTGGCCCAATTACATGAAATCGTAGTGTCCTCTAGCAAATATCGAAAGTGAATGTGTGCACTAGCTAATTTACACCTTTTGAGGTGTCCGACAGCCAATTCTCCCTATTAATTGTTAGTGTAAGTGGACAAAGTTAGAATTGAAAATAGGCTCTGATTTGCATTAACTTTTAGAGTCCCTATTTAACCCCTCCCTCGTTTGGGCCACGTGCTGAGAGTCTAACATAGGGCTATTGTTACTAAAATGGAACCTAGGCCTATTTAATTATTTATGATTTTGGTGTTTGATGAACAACACAACCAAGTTAGACTAACAAATTTTCAAGTGTATCTTCTGTAGTTCGATTGGTTGAAATTGAAACCTTGGATAGAGTTTGGAACAAGAAGGCGTTGATCAACACACTAAGGAAGACACTAGAAAGGTGTTGGCAACCAAGAAGCAAAGCCAAGAGTCCAAGACATGGAGATGAAGAAGTCCAAAAAAGACATGCGAAGAAACAAGAAGACAAAACGACTGTACGGGCACTAGACTTGGGACTGCAGGCATCGAACGCTCAACAGGATGTGTGTGTGGGCAGTTGCGAAGGGAACATCAGACACGGTGCCTGAGGGAACTAGACATGATGGTGCACACCTGGTAGGTGATTTTGGTGCACTAGACGAGGCACCACCCCTTTATTCCTAAGGGAAGCGACTTATGTGACTGGGCACTGAACATGATGCACTAGATGCAACGGTGATGCACCGGACATTGTACTGCGCCAATGGTTGAATTGTCATAGGCACAATGGATAGCTAACATGGAGGCACCGGAGCATCCGGTGACCATGCTGAAATTAGCAACAGCCAACAGCTTGCTCATTGGGGGCAACACAAACCACACCCAATCGGCCATTTGAGGTGTGAGAAAGTTAGAGAAGTGTAGAGGAGTGTTTCTACAACATTTTTGAGCTCTCCACATGCATAGTGCTTAGTGATTTACTTGGTGATTAGTGTAGGTGCTTTGTGAAATTCTTAGGCTAGTTAGGCCACTGCTTATGTGCTTGCTCTAGGTTTAGTCCTAGTGTCTAGGGAGGTTTGTATACCTCTTACCACCTGTTGATTGTGTGCACCATAGTTGTACTCAGAGGAGCTTTTGTTTCTTGCGAGATCACACCAACTGCGTTTCTAATGTGGTTGCAGCATGTATGGAGGGAATAAGGACAACAACATTTTGGGTGGAAGATTGATAGTGAATATGATGGCAGGGAGCATCCAGGGTGAGGCTTTGCCTCGAGTGGCTTAATAGGAGACCCGCTTGCACGTGGGGAGAGCCTATGGCTATCCACAAAGTTACCCGACTGGAAGCTTGGCCCTTACAAGGGATTCTTTGTGAGAGGCTCCAAGAAGGACTATAGGGAAGCTTGTGTGCTTCTCGATACCTAAGTAAAAATACCAAAGTCATCAATGGGAGTTTGCATCCCTATCTAGCTCTTTACCTTTTGTACTTTATTTTTGTACCTATGGTGATGTGCTTTACTTTCCTAGCTTAGTTGATAGGCTAATGATAAGGATTGGAACCTAGGTTGCATTGTCGTACAGATAGAAACACACTTACCAAAACCATAGTTGCACTCTAGATATATTCCTATTTATTTTATTGCATATGTTTTTGCTAGGATGGAATTAAAGGCCATAGCTTAGAGTAGTTTTTCTAAGCTGTCCTATTCACCCTCCTCTTAGGCGTCACTATACTTTTAGGTATGTTAAGTCCCCTAGAATGACAAAGTAGATCAACAAAATCCTCGACTAACTCTATGAGTCACTTGGGGGCTATGCCCATGGGCATGCTTGCACATATCCTCTGGTGGAGTCAGGACGAGCCCCCACAAACCATCAATCAGGACATTGGGGCTCGGACACGGTCTCGACATCCCAAGCGATGGGAAGCCCTGGCAAGACATGTTCCTAAGTCACCACTTGGGTCTTTGAACGGGCACCAACCAACATCCTAAACAAAGTTCACAAGCTGGTTCAGAATCAATCAGGTGCCCAAAGCATGACAGGAACAAAGGTGCAGCACCATGTGCCCATTCCACAGCCAAGAGACAATGTCCACCACACGTTTGATAGGGTCACACAACAGGTGTGACACGTAAGGCCTCTGCTAAGCCACAAGCCCTATAGCATAACATCTCTATCCAGTGATACATTGACAAGGTGTTTGGGAGATGAAATGGAATCTACATAGCTTGATCCTATGTCTTTCATTTACTTATAGTACTCCTTCGGTTTTTGGTTTAATAAAAAGTCATTTCTTCATTACTATGAACCCTCCCTTTTCTGAAGATAATTTCGTCTAAGTGCCATGTGCCACCTGGCTAATGCAAGTGAGGTGAAGGGCTCATGGGCTCCCTGAAAGTGGGCCCGTGGGTTCATTTTGCTTGATGCAAAAAAACACCAGACGTGAACTCTCATTCTACCATTCTTAGTTGGATTTCCTCTCGCCTATTAAAGCATTCTCGACCCCAACCGAATGCCTATACTAAGGCCAAAAGGGGACTGACTCCAGACAACAAGGCGAAGGCTAAGGCCCATGGGGTCATGAACACTTTGGATGTTGAAGGAATCCTCTCCCATAATGTAGGAATGAATGATTTACATTATTTCTAAACCTCACAAAAGTTTTTTCTTTGGGGACAACACATTGTACACATAAACAACTATAAGCCTTTTTCTCCCTTTACTGTAGGGATAAGGAGCACACATGTAGCCTACATCACTCATCACCTTGTCTGTGTTGAGGGGCACACGAAGGATTGTTTCCATATCCATGGCCATGATGAAATTGTAGGCTACATCGAGGCTCCCAACAAACATTGTGATCCTCTCTAAGGTCAACTCCATTGTGAACCCATGCTCCACCTCATGCACAATTGCAGCCCTCCAATTGGAAAATTAGCCATGGTCAAGTCCCTCTAAACAACATAGGATATAATGCTCCTAAGGTGACCCAACAAGTCCTTAACATCCTCTCCTTTATAGGAAAGGCTAAGAAGTCTACTATCATGATCCCTCATAGCATGTAGGAGGAGGGTCCATGCATTGATAAGTCCCTCTGTCTCCTAAGCTATCCCTTAAGCAATGTGGCAGGTGCGCACCACATCCATCATGTCCACGTGGAGTCTAAGGACTCTTGCGTTGGGTCGACAGTTGCTCCTGCGCAACTAATGAAGAAAATGATTCAACACTAGACCTAAAGGTAGGAGGAGACATGCAAATAGTCACGAACAAAGACATGGCTACACTTACCAGATAGGTCAACCCGTGTTTAGACACTGTCTCCCATGGTGGTGGTTGCCTCCCGATGAGACTCATTGGCCACCCTGTGTAGCAGCCTAGGAGGTCCATAGCCCCTCAACCTCTAGGCTAGCCACCTCAACCACCCCATGGGCCATCTAGCAGTCCCTCACTAGGTGATAATGCCCGATGACCCTCGCTTTTGGAGCTAGATGAGATGGAGGCCAATCATTGGACTGGGTGGACCACAACAGGGATGAGAACTCCAATGTTACATGAATGAGGGATCACACTCACTAAGAGAGTTTCCTATGCTGAGTGGCAGCCCCATCGAGGAGATGACCTTGCATGTTGCAATGTGAAAACAAGCCTAACCTTGAAAGAAAGGAGGATAGGGTCATGTTCCATGGGGGACAAACATGAACTTGTTAGGGGGCCACAACAACAGGGCGTGAAGGGGTTGATGCTCATCCCAACTAGGGGGTGCCTCCTAAGGGTGCTTCCCTAGTATGACCATCAATGAAGGGCCTGAGTCCTTGACGATGGACACCTATGTCCCATCATCCAACCATTCAACCTTTGAAGGAGGAAGGAGCAGGGGAGGAGGAAGCACACCAAGAGGGCCCAGTGGGTGGAGGGGTGGCCCCTATGGAAGGCTTTAGAGGAGTCCTACTCACCATGATCTTGTGAAAAGGCCTCCCGTATGGCCATCATCAAGTCATTTAGCTCCTCTATAGGAACGCTGGGACTGCCAAGTATGACCACAGAGTCCTTCTCAACCTCATATTCTGACTGAGGGTGCTCCACATCTTCAGAGGGAGAAACCACAAATTCAAGAAGGTGCTAGTTGTGGGGCCACTGATTGCTACTAGTAGTGGGGCTAGGCCTTCTGGCACATGCATGGAAGGAAGGATCGACCATGACATCGGTGCCACAATGCTCAACTGATCAAAAAAGGACAGTAGCACTGGGAGAAGGTTCTAGAGATAGAACCAATGCTCCCACCATCCTAACTTGGAGGTCGCAACGGGCCCACCATCTTGACAGGAGGACTATGTATGGATAAGCTCCACTTATCAATGCAAAGACCAATGATTGCTAAAATACTTCATACATCGAGTAGTAGTGGGAAGGGCACACATGGAGATACCAAATCACCCACTGACGTACCGGCCCCATGATGGGCTTGGGTGCTACACTGACCCTCATCACTAGGAGTTCAAAGGTCTGACCGGTGGACAAGCTGTGACTATTCCTAGTTGTGGGAAATCTAAAATAGCAAGCACTAAGTGATGGGCCCATCGATGGCCTCAAAGCTTAGGCACACATGGCTCTACCAAGCATGCAGTCACCATGTGTGACTAGAGCCTAAGAGCCCTATCTCTGAGACCTCACACAAGCATGGGATCATGAGTGACAAAATGCCGGCATCAAGCCCAGGCACCAAACCCAAGTCACTCAATCCACAACAGGCCAAGGTAAGTAGGGCACCTCATGAAGGTTCACAAACAGTGACCCCCAATGGATTCACTGGGCCCTCGCATGGGTTCTCCCAAAATCTTGCTTGACCACAACATTGCCCGGTCTAGAAGCCACATGAGATAACCTCAATAGCCAGGCGGAAAGAGCATCTGACCCAAGACTGGCAAGACTCGATGTACCCCAACTCATTCATTCAACAAGTCAGCAACAACCACTCATTGCAATTCTGGGAGCATCCAGGAGGCCATGAAGGGCTCAGGGACTCATGACGGGAGTCTAACATAGGGGTATGTTAAATCGTCAGGAAGAAGATGGAAGATCAACAGTACCCACGACCGACTATGTGAGTCATTCAGGGGCTATGTCCATCGGGCACACTAGCACATACCTTCTGGTGGAATCAAGATTAGCCTGAGCATAGTTGTAGCCATCGATGGGGGCTCACGGGCTCTACCACGGCCCTAGGATTCCAAGCGATGGGAAGCCTAGGCCAAGCCTCCTTCCTAGTAAGGCCCGGGCGCCAAACGACGTAGAGCTCATAAGCCTAAACCAGGTTAAACCGTTTGTGTCTCTTGCGTGGTTTGAGTCTCTGAGCCGCTTGAGACCCACAATGTCAACCTCTGATGAACGAACTCGATGCTTGCCGCGGTTTCGGACCCGCAGCACCACCATACCCAACCCTTATTGTATCATTGTTCTATATATGTATCTTCTATATTAACGACGTTCTATGGTAGTGTGGTTATTAGAATAATAATTCATTATATATTTTGGTTTTGTTAGTCCAATGAATGCTTAGTCGCATTTTGTATATAGTCGTGATTGGATCCACCAAACTAAAGTCTATATTTCACTAAAATTTCAAAGCTAATTAAACTTTAGCCACCTAAAAGATCTCTCAACTAAACAACTTTAGCTTGGTTTAGCTAGGTTGAAGTAGCTGATCTTTTAGCAAGCAGTTAAAATTTAGATAGATAAAGTTTAGTTGGTGGATCCAAACGGGGCCCTTGCCGCATCAAAAGTCAACATACTTTCTATGATTATTTAAGATGTACAATTTAATTTTGTAATCCCTTCGTAGTGATTTTTTTAAGGATAACAATAATAACATAAATTTTCTAAGATGGAAAAAAGTTTACTTAGTTGCCACAAATATATGATTGCTCCAGCTACCTTGATTTATACAGTTCTGAGCTTTCTGGACTCCTAAACATAGAGCTGCTTAAGACCAATTATTAAGCACGTGGCTTAATTAACCAATTGGTGAAAAGAACCACATGCATAATGTGGATTGAAAGAAGTTAGGGAAAATTTGGCCTACTATTATTTACTAATATAAAAGTAGTTTCAATATGAACCTAATAATGATAATAACTTAAAAGTTGATAGCGTTGCACAAGACCTTAGATTCAGTGCTCGCGCGCATGAGTTGATTGTCATCTTTTATATCCTGGTATCTCTCAACAATAGATATCGGGCTGGTCAAACAAAAACAAGCAAGCAAGTCATTTGATCAAATAAACAATTGGCAGTTCAAAATAACAGAAGGAAGTTCATATTAGAATGAGTAATTTCGTTGTAATGTTATGAATTTATGTAAGTTTCTACCATGACTGCAAGTTTCTGAAATTAAAGTTCACATTATGATATAAATGACATTCTTGTAATTTGACCTTCATTATCTCAAATACTGACTGTAAGCTAATTAAAGAGATGATGTTTGATATTACAAACAGAGTGACGAGTTGATAAAAAAGTGGGCTATCTATTTGCAACAGTAAAGTGATTAATTTTTCTAATGACTGGCTCGGTTTTGAGACAACATGTAGATAGTTGTAGTGAATTACATTTAGTTTCGTTTTCTAGATAATTTCAATCATTTATTTAGTCATTTCTCAAATCTTAAGTAGGGGCGAAATTGACATGTGGGCCATTATTAGAGATGCTATCTTAACAGAAAAGGGAATATGAGAGAACCAGCATAAAATTATAACTTGTCAACTGCATTGCTACATGGAGAGAAAGGAAGAGATTATATCCCTAGAATTTGCATATTATTTTATTTTCTTGACCATCTTTCTTCCAGAGAATATGTATAGATCCTTTGCAATTATGCTATTTCGGACATTATTTAAGTTCAAGATAATAAGCAGGCTTTCCTATCAATATATAAACGCTTGTAGTTCATTCATTATTCTAAATATTTCTGATATATATACGTTCATACATATGGCAAGTGTTATCAGTTAGCTGAATCATATGACTTATTAAGATAGGGAGAAACTATATATGTTGTTACCGCTTCAACTTACTAGTAAACATTGTCAGGTTATAATTTACCCATGCATTGTCAGGTTATAACCTACTAGTAAACATACTCTTTTAGACATCTTAGCTGATTAAATTTAACTCTTTAAAAAGCGAGATAGACATTGTATTTTATGATACGATGGAGAGGGTACATATTAGTCCGAAATACATACGAGAATTGAACAATTTATCGGATTGTTTGACTCAGTGAAACAGGTTGAAACTGGAACAAGAACAACCAAATACTAATGTTCCAAATTATAATTCGTTTAGCTTTTTTTAGCTCAACTTTGACCACTTGTCTTATTCAAAAATTTACGCAATATATTACTTTTTTTGTTATCGCTTGCTTTATTAACCAAAGTTCTTCGAGAATGGCATGGATTTGACTATGTTTAAATAAAATTTTTAAATAAGACGAATAGTTAAACTTGAGATAAAAAAATAAATAAACTATAAATTAAAATGGAGAGAGTATATATATTACCTTGTGCTGGAGTACTCGTAGAGGCGACCTGCGCTCGAGAAGACGAACACGCCGACCTGCGCATCGCAGAGGACAGCCAACTCCCTAGCCTTCTTGAACAGCCCACTCCTTCGCTTAGAGAAGGTCACCTGCCGGCTCGTCTTGTCCTCGATCCGCTTGAGAACTGTCTTCCCCCTAACCATGATTGATGATGGCACACGGAGGTGCTCAGCTCGCTCGGATGGAGGTAAATAATTATGCAGCTACTGCTGCTGAGCTAGTCCGATCGATCAGGAACTGGATCTGGCTGGATCTAGTAGAGGGGGAGAGGGGGAAGGGGAGAAGGAGAGAGAAATGTCTTGTTATTGGTGTATCCTCTTAATTAATTACTCTGCTAGTAGCAGGTTTGGAAATTAGGACTACGCGCCTGCCACTTCTTTAAAACTGGCACGCGGTATCGATCTGTTCAGTCGTTGGTCTCCTCCTTCTTGCTTCCTATTGGTGAGTGGTGACCAGCACGTGGAGAGCACTGCAAGCCAGGGGCTGAGGACGTGGTAGGTGTGGCGGCATTCGCCATACAGCCATGATTGTCGCATTCCCCATACGGCCATGATTGTCACTGTGAATCCTGACCCCTAAAGATTGTCATTCGACCATCCCAGTGCTAACTGTCATGGATGCCGAGCTTTCAAGGGCCCCTTGTACCAATTACTTGAATTCTGCTTGCACTCTAAAATATGGGATCCGATCATGAAATAAGGCGCATGGCTGTAGTTCTTGAGAATTCAGAGCCTGTTTAGAACGCATGATAGAGCAGGAATTTCATTAGGAATCAGTTCATTTTCACGTAACGGGAAAAAAGAATCCCGTGTTCCAAACAGTGCAAACAGTGTCTCAACGTATTCAATTCCTTTTTACATGAAATTACTTGAATTCAATTCCGCTTTTTTTATTCATTCAGCTGCTGGTTCAACTAGTTAATTCAACCAAGGAGTATTCATTTCAATGCTCAAGAAGTCTTCAGCCAACTTTATTTGGCACTTAGTGTTAAAGTCCGATGCCTGCCCTATATATATTTAATAATCGCTGGCAAATGACGCATAATATTGTTTACAGCCTGCCAGGACACATCTTTATCTTTAGTGGTATAATATTACATCCTATGCCTAGCTCGATCTGCTTATCTTCTCAGCAACCGTACGTACCACTAGCTAGTAGTTGCTTTCACCCATAATCGATCCTATCAACTGCTTATACCAACTACGTGATGTACGGCAGTGCGCACAAACCGAAAGATGCCCCGTCTCAAAACAAGTAAACAAGTACCCCGTTTTTTATTCTCTTTAGATCAGGTAAACTATGATCGCAACGGAACCGTTGTCATGTGTTTGCACGGAAACATATGTACGGACAACATACGCGATGACCAAATCCATTGTAAAGTGCAGGATCACAGCCTCGAAGTCTAAATGGTCGATTACGGTTGGCACATGCATGGCACGTGATATATGTCACCTTGTCATTCCTTAATGATATCGACTACATTAGATGCATAATTTGACCGAAACAGCTGTAGAGAAAAATGACCAGCGGAGAAATGACTTTTGGTTCACACCTTTACTCCTGAACTTTAATTTAGTTGGGACAAAAGAGAGTAGTAGACCCATTCACGAAGAGCTTTTAGTCCCAGTTCGTAACACCAGCTGGGATTAAAAGATGACTTCATTCCCGGTTGGTGTTATGAGCCGGGAAAAAAGTCCTTCAACTTTTAGTCCTGGTTGGTAACACCAACTGGGACTAAAGGGTGGTCTTTTTAGTCTTGGTTGGTATTATGAACTGGGACCAAAGGTCTTTCACCCGGGACTAAAGTCTTAATTCGAAAGGATAACGTCCAGGGCTTTGTCACATGTGGTGTGTAGCTGAGTTGGTAGGGAATCTACGTGCGAGGCAAGTTGTCCTGGGTTCGAATCTCAGATATAGCAAGGGATGTCTCTTGGATTTCGTTTATTTTTTTCGTTCCAAAGATGGGTTCTGGTTCCCAAAATCGGGAATAACGGGGGGTTGGGAACCGGGACTAGAGCCTCTTTCTCTACTAGTGAGAGGGAGGAGCGGCATCACCTTGTTTGTTTTACTAGTACAGTGTATCTCCTTTTGTTGTCTGTGGTGGCTACCATGTTCTCTTGCCTTGGCCTTTTGTCATTTTGCCTTTGATCTGGCCTCCCCCTTCTTTCCAAGTTATCCCTGTTGTCTAGGAAACTTTCCTGAGTTCTTTCTTCTAAAGAAATCATCTTCTCAACTACCCACTTGAATTCTTCTCGTTTGTTTGCTTTCTTCTCAACTACCATCATGATTATACACGATGAGTTCTACTCTGTACTTAGCCCATGCTTGCTTTCTTTGCTTTGGCCGATTCCTTCGATCGTGTTTCTACTTGTTTTTCATCAATCATGTTTGTCTTCGTTCTTTATTTTCATTATTGTCGCTCTTCTCATCTGGAGATATATTGGCTTCTGATTCATCAGAGGATCTTATATCTGGGATTTCTGGTGCCACTAGCTATAATTCTGATGGTTCAGCCATGTATACTGTGTACTTCTGTTGGCTTCTTTTGGATCAGCGTCTTGGCTTTTCTTCATCTGAGCTACTAAGAATCTTTGTACTTGATCTGCCAAGTTCTTTTCGCTCTTGGTATGGTAGTTCTTGAAGGTAATTATTGAGTTGAGTTGCTGTAGAGGTGAAAGAACCCAACCAATGCACTGCGCAATCTTGAGGGGTAACCATCATGATTAACCCTATCTAAGCTCCTTCAAGTTGTATCTTCTGTATTGATTCAAAGGTATCTTGGATGAGACCTTGGTATATTGATGCTGCGTGTTCTAAAGTCCCATTGGAAAATTCTTCTAGTTCTTGTTTCGGGGATGGAATCAGCAGTAGCCTTGGTTGTATTCTTCCACTATCCGATTTGAGTAGCAAAGATTAAAAAGGTTTGGTTTTTGCATCATACCTGGGTTGTAGTCGGTGTCCATCTCATTCTCCATGTAGGTTTCATAACCATCTTCTTCCTCCTTCTGAGTTGTATCAGAAGTCGAAAGTCTTGCTAGCTTCTCGGTGAGTTCTTCTTCTTCGACGAGATTATTTTTGACGTCCTTTTTCTTTTAGGAGATGGCTTCGGAGCTTGCCATCATCTTCAGCTTCATAGATCCTGTATCCAAAGACGAAGATTGTTCCTGCCAAAAAAATCATCTTGAGGTCGAGGTCCACCGACCTCTCAAAAAAATTCCTCGAAAGCCCCTACCTCTGTCGATGTTTTACCACCAATAGCCTGGCATGGGGTACCCGGGACAGTTGTTCGGGCTTCGGTGAGTAGTGGAACTCGACAGTTAATGCAAAGAAATAAATGATTTATACTGGTTCAGGCCCTAGAATATCGAGTAATAGCCTTTACGTCCAATCAACGTTAGCCTATTTGCGTTGTATTGCTATATGATGTGTAGATTGTTGTTTACAAGGGGTATTCTCAGCAACCCTTTGTAGTCCAAGTGCAATTGAGGGTTCTTTGAACCCTAGTCAGATACAAGGTTGGAGTCCTAAGCTATGTTACAGAGAGCCTTTCCTTGTATTCTCCAACTAGGAAATAGGCCCCGTTCCCCATAACCAGGTGGAAAATTTCTCTATAAGCTCTTGTTCGATTAACCCTCCCACAAGGGGATTGAGGGGAGTTTGGAGGGGATATATTCCACAATTATTGTGGTGTGGGTTTGATCTCCTTTAATCCTCTCCAATTTCCTCCTTATCATGGATTATCTGAACAAGGCCTTAGGATGCCAAAATAGGGGAGAAATCATCCACATGCAGGGTGTTAATGGGATAAGGACTGCCTATACATAATTTGATAGATTTTTTATCCTCCTATCATGCAGATTTTTCAACCTTTGGATCAAGATCTAACCGCTAACAAACTCTGCACGACTTTTGTGGATAAGTCCATGCGTTTATTATGATCCCATTGGAAGGCTCAGACATAACCAGAAGGTATATTACAAGACAATACTTAATACAGAGCACATTAAAATGCAGAAGCTAAAATTATATTCGGAGACCATTCAAAGGACCAAACATAATCAAAAATTGAAAATTCTAGCATTTTTGGAAATTTCATAAATAAGATTCTCTACAAAAAACAAAACTTTATACATATTCACTATAGATCTAGAAATTACATTTGTAACTACAGTGGAAACACTATGTAGTTAACTATAGATAAAATATGATGTAAATTGTAGAAAGTTCTATTCAATTTAAGAAACATAAAGGTACACTATGAGTTGGCTAATTGTAATCTCCCTTTTGCATTGTAATTAGAAAATTACATGAAAATTCATGAAATTATATTTGTAATTACACTTAAATAGTAGTGTAACTAGCACTTAAGTATAGGAAAAATGCAAGAAATAGTAGTCTTCCATTCAAGAATACTAAATAGGAACTACAACCATCATATAAACTCAACCTACAGAGGTCATATGTCTATAAATGCGTATTAACCAATGTCACACCCAGCCCAATTTGGAATTTGGCTCATAGTGGTCCATGTGGATATTATGAGATAATGTGGAGAGTTTAGTTCCACCTTGGTTGTTTAGAGTGGGATAGACCTTAATGTCCATTCCACCATCCCTGGGTTAATCCTTTTACGTGAAACAAGGACAAAAGCGTAAGTGGGATGGTGGTAAGTGTTGTTTGCTCAGTTTGCAGGGTGGATCTGAGCCGTTTAGACTCTGCAGTGTTACAACCAAACCGTAAAATAACAATAAAAACATATGTCGACCAAAGTATCAACCCCCCTTGTATTATTTTTCTAAAGAAAAAGGGCTTTTGAAATCATAAAAAGTATATTTAACTATCTGGGACCCCTAAAATTCTAGGATTTCCCATAGGCATTTCCTAAAATTCTAGATTCTCGTGTGCATCCTGTATATCTCCCTGGATCAGTTAGAGATCCGCACAAGTTCACGAGATGAATACAAAGAACGCCGAACTTTATTACTAATGGGAGATCACTACAACGTCTGGGGTTGGGCTATAGACCTGAGGTCTATATACAGACTTATCAGCTTGCTCATCAGCATTATTGACGTAGAATACCAAGAAGGCTTCTGGCTTCCGGGGCTTGACTTAGACGTACTCCAGGGTTCATCTTGAGGTTCATCTTTTCTCGGATGGCACGCACATTTTGCAACCGGGCGCATACAGAGCCATGTGCCAGGCTGCCCTTGCTGCGTGGGTCACCAAAGATTCCGAGTTTATAGTATCAAACAATGACGCCACCAATCAGGGGTTACCTTAGACATCCGACCTCCACTATAGCTTTGGAATATTGTCAATGGGCGCTGATCCTATGCAAGTGGATCCAGTTCTCATCTTCGTCTATTGTTAATAATGACATGACCATTCTAGTCGTTTGGCAATTTGATATTCTATTCTCCATGGATTGGCATGAGCCGTGCCACCACGGAGTGGCCTTTCATGCTGCAGGCAAGTTAGGAGAACATGCAAACCACATGATACCAGCAGTTGCCATGGCATTGTTATTACGAAGGAGATGGATATATAGGTCCCTGTAGCAACTGCAAAAAAAACAAAAAAACATGGCCAACAGGCGGCGATCAAATAGAAAGGGCGAGACGTGCAGACTCTCGCCAAATCTTGAGAAGGTCGGACCAAGGTTATTGTCTTAAATTAAAACTGACGGTAAAGAAAGTTGTTGAGAAGAGAGGAAGAAAAAAGTTTTGTATTACTACCATTAGTCTACTACTACCTCGAGGAGGAGGCATCGGGATTGTCCTACTGCAATGCAAGGCTATTAAGATTGGCCGTTTCGATATGGAAGCTTTAACAGATTTTATGTACTATACTTCCTCAGCTAAAAAAAAGGTTTCATGTACTATACGATATAATACTATTGTACCAACGAAACAATGGCTAACATCATAGGTGGAGTCCCCCTTCATTTTTCAGTTAATGTTGTATATCAGCTGTCCTATTTTTTTACTCGCATCAGACGGACGCCTATCCCCCACTCGACCGCCCGCGCCACTCTTTTCTGGCCGCTCACTTTCTTTCCCCATCCACTCACCTCTCTCTCGTCCTTATCCTCTTCCTCAGCAGACCCAGAGCCGCAGCATGTAGCCCAGCGTGTCCACCAGAGTGGACAAACGGTTCATGATTATACAATAAAAACATGGTAGTGTAGTAATATGAATGAACAGATGGGAGATAATATATCAATAAATTCATGACAACATGATAAAAGAATTTTAATTTTTATGAGCATCTTCGCCTGGACACTGCCCTATAAAATGATCATGACAGTTGATAACCTTAGTAAAAGAAACTAGCAGCACGATTCAATCTACAAGCTATGCGGCATTGTGCACGAAACCCAACTCATCTATACAAGGATTGCTCATTCAATAAGTTTGGAATCTCTTAAGACAGTGGCCTGTAATGTCCATTCTCGACGACATATGCGTTTTCGGATCTTTGTTTGGTCTAATTCTGCGTCGAACGAAAGGAATGAGCAGGTGTAAATCTCTAGCTTCTCAGCTAGCTAACCAAACCAAGGGCGTGCTCGCTCGCGCTAGCTAGCTAGTAAGCTCTTACGCATCGCCTGGATCAGCTGGTTTAAAGTTTTGTAGGGTCAACATTTCGTGATACAAAAATCAATCCAGCTCCATGTCGCCGCATGTGAAGTTAGTGGCCAACCAGACCAACCAGATTCCGAGGTCCAGATGCGCCAAGCATGTGTGGTCCAACCGTGGGTGTTCGGACCCTTTTTTTTTGTATTCACCTGTATGTACGGATTCAATTGTACGGCACCAGCGCGACACATGTTAGGAGCAAGTAATATTATTTATTTAATTTTAAAAAACATTACTTATTTATTATGATTTATTTTATCATTATAAATATTTTTATAATAATTTATTTATTTTATTATTTGCACAAACTTTTTTGACAGGATTTGGATAAATAAAATATTTATTAGGCAAACCGGCCGGGTCTCAATTACTCATGCATTACAGGCTGGCCAAAAGTCTTTCCCCGTAGTTTCTATTACAGCACCTAAACACATGTCGTAGTGGAAGCTTTGTTACGACACAGCCCACTCGGAAGGGTCATTGTCTGTCCACGACTACTACGCGGGCCCGCCTCCAGTAGATTACATAAAAATCTGAGATTGACCCGAGTTCTTACATAGCACTCCCTTCGTCCCAATAAATATGCAATTCTCTCGCATCCTAAGGAGTTCACGTTTTCAAACTACCGGTAATTATATATTAAAAATATATATCAAAAGAACTTTAAATCTAGTTCTTTAATAAATTTATTTCAAGACATAAATATTAATACTTTTTGCTATTCCATAGTTGCATTATCAATGGGACAGAGGAAGTACATTCTTGTTAATTGCAATAGGCTCAAAAAAAGAAAATGTTAATTACAGTACTATATAGCCCCCCGGATGACCATAGTCCATACCCTCCAGTATTGTAGTTAGTCACAAAGCCATATGACCTACAATATATGGGCACCTTCATGTTATTAGGTCATCCTTGCCTTTTTTTCAAACAATTTGTAATATAGATTGTGATAAATTGCCAGTGATTTGCACGCATGCATCAATCAAAGAAATAAAAGGATTTGCTTGACATTGCATCAATCAAAGAAATAAAAGTTTCTTAAAAATTGTTTTGCTGGTCAAATACATATGTTTACAGAAAATTACTACTAAAGCGTTTTTGCTCACAGAGATCGAAATCCATGAATCACTAGTGACATATGACTACGTGAGCTACCAGCACAGGGAGCGAGAAGAACAGTTTAATTTGTTGAATTAAGGCATATTTATTGTAACAAGTATAACGCAGGCTCTCCAAATTGGGTAAGAATTTTGGCCAAGTTGGGCCAACGGAAGGGGCCCAGCCGCCGCCACCCTTGCCGGGCACGGGCAGAAGGCGCCCTAGGGCGCTAGCATGCTGGCCGCCGGGGTGCAACCCCCACGAGCCACCGCTTTCCGTCTTCGATTAGGTTTCCTTAATTGAGTCTCCCCGGTTTAGAAAATTATTGACATAGAAGGAAAGGGACCAAATTATAAAAGAAAATCCATAATTATAAGGATATCCTAGTTAGCTTAGGAGTCAAACTAGGCCAACTATAAATAAGAGTTGTAACCATTGGGATCAAATCCATCACCGCCGCTACTTGCGCCGTGTGCTGCTGCTCGCTGCGCCACCGCCCATGCCGTACCTCTCTCGGGCCGCAACGTGCCCCTCGTGTTAGGCTTCTTACACCTGGTATCGGACAACCGGTTCGATCCCATGCCACCGCCATGGCCATGTTATCCGAGATCGAGGAGCTTCTCCAAAGTTTCGCCACTGAAACTCTCCGCAAGATGGATGATCTTCATGGGGAACTTGCAGCCGTCAATGCTCGCCTACAGACGTTGGAGAGCAAGAAGGAGACTCCATGCACAACTACTACGACAGCTGACATCGAGATTGAATCGATGGGTGCACGCACCATCACCCCAACACCCATCAACATCAGCCAGAACATCGTCATCCACGCGACCGGAGCAGGCTAGCACCAAGAGGAGGCGCAGCCTGCGCCGCTGCTGGTTGGCCGCCGCCATCGTCGCCAAATGTCTACCACGCCCTCACAGACATCGACACCATCTGCCTCGCCAACGAATGGAGTTATGATGCTAATCGGACGACGCAACATCGAGGTACAAGGAGCTTTTCCCCTATACCATCAAGGAACAATCATCAGCTCGGAGGTCCACGTCCTCGTCGACTCGGGATCCACCCCACAACGTCGTCGACCTAAACATTGCCCGCGGCATTGGCCTACTCGAACACCGCATCAACACCTCCATCATCGTCGGCAACGGAGAAGAGATGCCATGCCGTGCCGCAACATTCGTAGTACCACTACGATCGACACCGACAACTACACCTTGAACGCGCTCCTCCTCGACCTCGGCCACGATGTCGACGTCATCCTAGGCACTCCATGGCTCGTAAGCCTTGGGCGTGTCGTGTGGGACTTCATCAACAGTACTCTCTACTACGAACACGATGGGAAACAACACCTACTCCACGCCCCAGCAGATCTACAAGCTCCACCAACAACTCCCCTTCCGCTTCCCTTACCGCACCAACCATTGGCACTTCACTTAGCAATACACGTATGCATCATGGCACACAGGGACAGGGACGCCTGCCGAACATCTTTGACAACTACAACAACCACGACAACACTATCTTTGATCAACTGCGCAAGGCGATACGGGAGGATCGGGGCATGCACGCAATCATAATTGCCATTGCAGATGGCAAGGCAGTGAATGCGTGGAAGTTCACCGATGGCATGCTCTTCTATGATGGCCGCCTCTTCATCACCGTGGCTTCACCCCTAGTACTTGACATCTTGAGCTACATCATACAGGTTGGACCACCAAGCATCAAAAGGCTAGCAATGGGAGCTTATCGACTACCTACGATGAACCAGGAAGGTGTTATGCCTCCATTCATCCTGTAGGGCCAGCCATGGACTCAGCAACAGCCAGTGCTAGACACTACGACTGTCTTCCTTGATGGAAGAGGATGCATGTTCATCCACGTCAAGCACATCGACATTGACTTCCCCCAGGCGACAGGTGGACATCAACTATGCCCCGATATCTTCGACTTGGGCATATTCATGATCAGCGATATGCTGGACCAGACCACCTCACCTCCGACGCTTGTCAAGCAAGCGTTATGGCGCGTTCTACCTCTATACATCGAGCCAGAGCCGAGCCACATCCACCTCTTCAACAGACCACCCAAGGTGATAGCCACTCTTCACATGACTATTTCAGTTTCCAAGGAACTCTTGAAGACAGTACGAGGAGTCCCTCGGCACGGGCCGGGAACGGACGACACAATCTACCACATCTTCGGCAGCATCGGCAACCTCCACTACTGCTTTGAATTTGCTCCACTTCGCACACGCCATAATATCATCATCAACAATGCAATGGAAGGTCGCATGACCTGCTTCTTGCAGGAGCTTCCACCATCCATCGCCCTCCCAAAGTTCGGCGTCATGAGCTGGTTTGTGCTTCACCGTGAGGACGAGTCGATCGGAGAAGGGGGAGAGTTGTAACAAGCACAACGCAGGCTCTCAAAATTGGGCATGAATTTGGGCCAAGTTGGGCCAACGGAAGGGGCCTAGCTGCCGCCACCCTTGTCGGGCGCAGGCAGAGGGCGTCCTAGGGCGCTGGCACATTGGCTGCTGGGGTGCAACCCCCATGAGCTGCCGCTTTTTGTCATCGATTAGGTTTCCTTAATTGAGTCTCCCCGGTTTGAGAAATTGTTGGCATAGAAGGAAAGGGACCGAATTGTAAAAGGAAATCTATAATTATAAGGATATCCTAGTTAGCTTAAGAGTCAAACAATGCCAACTATAAATAAGAGTTGTAACTGTTGGGATCAAATCAATAAAGATAGGGGTCAATCCCTTATCTTCCTCCTCTCTCCCATCGCCGCTGCCCTCCGCGTCGTGCGCCGCTGTGGCTGCTCGCCGCACCGCCGCCCACGCCACCCCTCTCCCGGGCCACCACGTCTACTTCAACAACTTTTGAAAGTGACTATGAAATTGCTTCAAAGAAAGTTAGAATTTCCCTACATGTTTCCAAAGCCACCTTCTACATATAAACAAGGATCCAAATTCTTGAAAACAATTTGCCCTTGCATATTGAGTAAAATGCACCATGGGTACCTAAACTATTGGCGTTCTCCTATTTGGGTACTCAAACTTTTGAAACAACTATCCAGGTAGGTAAGCTGACTACAAGTGGTGACAAGGGCATATGTTTACATTCAAAAATATCCAGTGGTATATTTGATAACATGAGCAACTTATGGAGGCCCTGGACATGATTGACGTCGAGTGGCGTCATTAATGGAGTAATAAATCACATGGAGAAGACAGTGAGGCCACAAGTGAGCCAGCCTAGTGGGCTAAGCCAGTTGGCTAAGTTGGCAAGGCTGGTTCACCCTGTTCAGTCAGCTTAGCCGGGTCATCAGGGAGGCTAAGCCGGCTCTAGAGCTAGCTGGCATTGACTGCCACACAACCGGCTAAGCCGGGTGTTTAAACCAGCCTAGCCGGGTCTAGCTCTGGCCGGCCAGATGCCTAGACCAACACCGTGAAAACCAGCTAAGCCGAGTGGGGAGCTAACCAGGCTGGGTCAGACCTGGGCGCCGAACCGATTTGTTTCTAAATCATGTTTTAGCAAGTTTTGGTCGTGAAAAACTTGGAGATTACGATTTGAAGTTGTTTCTTACCGGGATAAGACCACCCCCTCTATGTATTTGAGAGGATCATGGCCAATTGATCTCATCCAATCATTCATCAAAAATACAACACAATTACCTCTCTTTTACCCTGATTCTCTCCTCGACCCCTCCACCTGTTGTCCGGTGCTTCCCTCCACGAGATTTATTGGCATCCTAGGCAGTCTTGCTGGACTTAGGAGATCCTCCATGTGCTTCCTCCTGACGAATTCTTCTGGAGGTGGTTCAGAAACCTTTCCAGCCAAGATCGAGCTCTACATTGGGGACATAATGTACAACTGTGAGGACTATATGGCTCTGGCTCTAGTTGTTCATAGGACCTTTCTAGCGAGTTAGAGGATCTGCGAGTTGGGTATAGGACGGCCTCTTCAGTATGTGTATAACCGAGTAGGCCATGTGCCATATTGGAAGGAGGGATTTCCTACATCCGATGACCCTGCGGCCCTAACTTGTTAGACGAACCTATGAGTGGCTTTATATGGTTTTTGAGTACTTGGGAGTAATTAACCCACTCACTTGGAAATCATGACTCATAGTGAAAGTATACACCTCTGCGCAGAGTTAAACCGATATATCATCCGTGCTCACGGTTAGAGCGGCCTTGGAGACTTTTATGGAATGGATCATCAACTTAAATTGTACTACATGTTAATACTGTTATTTTCATCATGTTCTTAATCATGTTTACCTGATCATGTGGTTATGGGTTTGATACTACCTTGAGGCTAATTGCTAAAATGCGACATACACTAAAAAACTACTTGCAGTTTAAACCATGTCAACCTTTTGAGCCTCATGAACCCCTTCTATGCTTGCTAAGTACCTATGTACTTACACTTGTATTATTTTATTACTTTGAGAATCCCGGATGGGTAAAAGATCAAGATTGGAGTGAGAATTATCGACACGATTACTAGCTTGTGTCAACCAGTGGACGTGTCCCTGTGGTGGAGCTTCCGTCTTGGAGAGTTATCATAGTTATGTCTTCTTTTGGTTAAAGACTATGTGTTCTATTCCATACGCTATTTAATAAACTCTGATTTGATACTACTTAAGATTTGTCAACTCGTGTGTGCAACATCTTAGGATACACGTAAGGCTTTTATATATCTTATTTTTGTCCTTAAAAATAAGATATAACATGAAACAACCTCTTTGGGCGTCCATCAAGACCGGCTGATGTGTTAGCACGTATCATATTCCTGATCAACACTCAAAGAAATACAGACCAGGCAACATGGCTCGGTGGGCACGGCGAGGAGACTGACGAGAAGGTGCATGCACCGAGGGAGTGAAAAGAAGGGCCAAAAGTTCAACCTAACAGGACGTGCATGCTACTACTTTTATTAGCATAGTCTAAATCTAATATATAATAGAGTAGTATATTAATCTGTCAGGCCCCAAAAATTCATGTTGCCTTATCTGGATGGAATAACTGGATCTCACCGCGCAATGATTATACTCGAGAAAAAATAAGTTTGTACACTACTTTAATTAATATAGCAACATGCTTATAAAAACGACAAACGTGAGTGTATATATTTTTATTCATTTATCAAATTGGTTAACTAGCAAATATAGACACGTATATACAAGTATACAACCATCTATAACTATCAGCTGACGACAAAACACCACAAAACCCGTCCACACCGAACAATTAGCCAAGCCAGAATTAAACGATCAGACACACAAATCTTCCCAAATTCATTCACAAACTTTAGATTTCATTCAACATTTCTATTAGAAATTTTAGGTTACAACAAATTCATCGACACACTCATCACACAACATGATGCTCATGACATAATTTAGTGAGTTGATTTAGCGTGTAACACAGAGGGTGTTACAACAAGTTTCATCCATAATTTGACAGGTATACCATCTTTTTTGCAGAACAATACATAGTCGTTCCAACAATCATACTGAAATATTATGGTCAAATTAAATGTATTCGAAATGATACTGATGAGTACAATTCATGCAACTGTTTCCACAGTACTTGAACATTTGTAACACTGCTGATATAGCGCCTGTAGTAACGGTACTGACAAACTCCGGGCTCCAGCTTGTAAGTCTGCTCGTGACTCCAATTCAACGCGGTCAAAGCCATCTGAATTTCAGTTACTGGTCAACATATTATTTGATATGCACTGATATCAAACAAAAAAAAAAAGGTTGTCAGTTCAGCATGAAAACACACTTACCCCATTGTTGGTTACTCCAGTTTCTCTTTGGCTACGTGCTGTGTGGTAGGTTTAGCTCCAGACGAACTGAAGTTAAATCCTCATCTGGACCAGCCGTGTTGCACTCAGTAGCAGAACTTTTATGTCCCCCGTCCACTCCTTGTTGTCCGTGTAACTAAGAAACAAATTTTGGATTACAACTTGCAACATAATATTAACAATTAATGTGTGCATGGTGCTGTAGTAGGTGAGTTATTTTTGGACCTACAGGTGAGGAACTCAACTCACCATTCTTAAAAAGGCCAATCCTGCTACTTAATATCTGGGGTATCATGGCCTTTTCTTAACCCTGTGGTTGAGATTTTTCCTAATGAAATATCTTAGGGGAGGCTTTCCCCTTATTCAAGTTTCTTTATAAACTTTTAGAATAATATTTCTATTTCTAGTTTTCCATAATACTAGTTGAGTAGTTGTAATAAAATCCCACCTGTTTCTGCAAACGCATGTTCTCTTGGCGACTGATGTTAAAATGATGCTGTAGTTCCTCGTATTCTTGAAGCATAATGTTTTCCTGAAATTCAGTTTGGGACTTTGGAGAGTTGCACATAATCCTTTTAACAAAAGTCGTTATGATGAAACTAGATAAATCAACTAACCTTGTTTTTTAAATCTTGGATTTGATTGATTATTAGGTTATCCTGCGAAGAGAGAGGTGTCAATTAACTACATTCATCTGGTGCTTGATCTCCACATCGGGAAGCAGATATTACCTTCTTTTGCCGAATGTCATGGAGGCTCATTTCCAGCTGGTTCTCTAAACTTTTCAACTCTTTTACTTCCAGGCCAGAAAGATTTTGTCCTAGCAATTGCCTGCAATATAGATTATTGGGACAACGCATCATTCCAACATTATTGACTGTCTATAAGGCGGGTCCTAGGATGTCTGACCTGACCCTCGTAGTAGAAATGTTGACCCTATCTTTCCAGCATTTCTCGTGTGCAATGAAAGCATGGATAATGGAACACATATATCCACTCAGAGTAAATTTTGATAGCACTTAATAGTACTTTCTTCTTCTTCACGCTTATAATTAAACCACATTGTTTGAGTTGTGGATGCACGCTGAAATATGATTGCTAGTTTCCAAACACTGCACATGATCCGTATAATTCAAAGGGGAGGAGGGGGGGGGGGTGGGGCGAGGGGGATGGGAAGGGGTCGTACATATGACTTTCTTGTAAGCTACGCAGTTGCTGCCTCAAGTTTGTTGCCTCAGCTTGCCAAAACTGCACGCAGGAACAGACAGCATAAATGCATACTGTTTATATCTTACTTTGTAAAATAAATACTGAAAATGGAAATGTAATTGAAGAAACATGTGTACTGCTTTAGCAAAATTAACACTCCAACTGTAAAAGACATAATTAAACCAAAGAAAAAAAGGGTGCAGTTAATTGTAAAGTGAATAGGAGTGTAAATGGTACGGATATTTCCAAAAAGAATATCCAACCGAAGGAATTTAGATACCAAATGGACAATATATCTGAATCCACACGTTCAATACCCGTACTGTATCCTAACTTATTGATTGTTCAAATCTGTGAGGAGAAAGACAAACAATATAGAACACTCTTCTATTTCCACACCTCATAACATTGTGACTCCCCAGATTATTGATACAGATCTTCTATCAACCTTCAAATTGTTGCTTAGTTTTTAGTCTTTTGATGTTAATAAAGAGGAGGGGGGAGGAGATTTAGGGTAGTTGAGAGGGATATATGATGTTTTAGCTCTTTGTTGATTTCTCCTAGTTGATGTGTACTTCTTGCATAGGTCATAAATCATCAAAAAGAGGGAGATTTAACTCATCAAGGCCCCAGTTTTGGGTTTTAGTGATTGATGAATACAAGGGTATATGTCTAACTTTCTTTTCTAGGTAATTAACAAATGGTTAGTGAAATTTGAGGTCACATAGTTGCCTTGGCCCAGTGAACTGAATACGGATGCAAGGATATCTTTAAAGGCTAGCTAAGGACTATATAGTGTCTAAGTGCATACTTGGTCTTGGAAGGAGCTTGGACTTAAAGTTAGGTCTTTCTTTTCTCTTTTGTTATACTATTAAGATGGATTGACAATGAGTAGATTAATGGAGGTTTGAATTTAGAGCAATGTATGCACACAAAATGAGTGATTTGTATTAGCTCACAAGTGGCTCTAAAAAATTTAGATGGATCTTGAAGAAGTTAAATTGGACAAGATTCAAATTAAGACAGAGCCAGAAAGTGCACTAGATTGTTCATCAGTTCAATCATTCAAAGGAGCACATGATCCTATGGCACTATGCAAGATTAGAACTCACAGCCTGGCCAAGTTTAATTTCCAGTGTTCACCATATGATCTGGTGTTGTCTTTGTGACCTCTAGTGGATCATTTGGTGGGACTATGTAACAACTAGTTCAAGGTGGCAATGTGGATAGGTCACCACCCATATGATCCTATGGCACTTTTTGTGGGTCTGACAAATCATGTAGTGGAACTACCAAAAGCCTAAGTTGGGCTGGCCATGCTTACTGGAGTTCACCTAGCTAGTCGCATGTAATAGTGATAGAGGTGGATCATCTGGTGAGCAACATATTGACTTATTTTTTCAAACCATAGAAAAACTAGGCAGTGTCGTATCACTATATGATTTGTCGTAGGGTTTTAGTACCCAATGGTGGTTCATCCGATGACCACTGTGTCTGCACAGTTCCATCCAATGGCTAGCTACCCACCAATGGGCTATATATATTTACACTTTGTCATTTGGATGTGTGTTCACCTAGGAATTGAGTGTTTGTGATGGGTGTAGGGACATTTCAAGTTAAGGAGAGCATGAGCATGTGCAGAAGTGGTCCTTGTGTGCATTCTTAAGATCTTTGGCCTAGAGAATCATCAGGTCAAAGTTGAGAACTATTTCTCATAGTATATGCCACCACCTATATGGCCCACAATAACATAAAAGTGACATTCCTAGTAGAGTTCTTATTTTGAAAGCTCCTAGATTTGATCTTGGTTTGAAACCAGCCCATCTAGAGTGGAGTGAGGCTACCTAGGTATTTACAGTGGAGACTGAGGCTTGCTTTCTCTAGGGTGGTCTTTGTGATATAAAGTGATCTAACATATAATGAGAACTATTTGAGAACAATGGGGAAAACTATGGTTGAATATTGTCCTCTTATTTCATTCATGAGCATATCTTTTAGCTGATTCTCTCATTTGTGTTTGAATCTTTGTGTGAAGCTTATTGTGGACTTGTTTTTGTCTTAGTGTATTGTTCTCCATAGTTTACATTTGTCAAACACCTAGTGGCCTCAAGAATAGACTTAGTGTGTTGGGCCTAATGATTGATCTTAGGTAACCCTCTAGTTCTTGATATTAATTGTTAGTGCAAGTGGGTAAAGTTAGAATGGTAAATGGGCTCTAATTTGCAGTAACTGTTAGAGTCCAATTTAACCCCTCCCTCCTTTGATCCGCCTGACAAGAGTCTAACATAGGGGCACTGTAAGGAAAATGGACCCTAGGCCTATCTATTTATTTACCATTTTGGTGTTTGATGACAACAAAGCAAGTCAGACTAACAAATTTGCAAGTGTATGTTTTGTATTTTGATAGGTTGCAATTGTAGACTTGGATAGAGTTTGGAGCGAGAAGACATTGATCAACAAGACACTGAAAAAAGGTGTTGACAACCCAGAAGCAAAGCCAAGTGTCCAAGACATGGAGATGAAGAAGCCTTGAAAAAGACACATGAAGAAACAAGAAGACATAGCTACTGCAGGGGCACTAGACTCAGCAGTGCAGGCACCGAATGCTCAATAGGGCACATGCTTGGGAAGCTTTGAAGGGAACACTAGACATGGTGCCTGAGGGCACCAGAGATGATGGTGAACACTGGATAGGTGAGTCTGGTGCACTAAACTAGGCACCACCTAAGGGCAGCAACATTAGCGATTGGGCACTAGGCATGACACATTGAATGCAATGGTGAAGCACCGAACACTGCACCATGCCATAGGTCGGATTGTCATAGCCTCAGTGGCTAGCTGATGTGGCGGCACAAGAGCTTCCTATGACAATGCAGAAAGCAGCAGTAGCTCTCTGATGGTTAGTTTCTCAATGGGGCCATATAAACCATACCCGACCTTCCATTTGAGGTGTGAGAGACTATCGAGAAGTGTAGATGAGTGTTGATAAAACATTTTAGAGATCTCTAGATGCATAATGCTTAGAGATTTACTCGGTGATTAGTGTAAGTGCTTTATGAAGTGCTTAGGCTTGTAGCATAACCCTTACGATGGGCTCCAATGAGGACCAGGGGAAACTTGTGCGCTTTTCTATACCTTGGTATAAATACCAAAGTCATCGATCAATGGGAGTTTGCATCTCTATCTTGCTTATGTGCTTTATTTAGGTTTAGGCCTAATGTCTACTGAGGTTTGCATAACTCTTACCATCTGATCCTTGTGTGCATCATAGCTGTACTCGAAGGGCTTTTTAAGTCATGTGAGATCACACCAACCGCAATTCTGGTGTGGCCACCACCCTGTATGGAGGGAACAAGGCCCACAATTGTTCATTGAATGCTTCATATATAGTGAAGACAATTTGGAGCATCCGGGTGAGGTTGTGCCTCAAGTGTCTTAACAGAAGACCCAATTGCGGGCGGAGAGAGAGATTTAGGTTATCCACGAGTTACCCGGCT
Source organism: Bothriochloa decipiens (assembly GCA_023333625.1). NCBI lineage: Eukaryota > Viridiplantae > Streptophyta > Magnoliopsida > Poales > Poaceae > Bothriochloa > Bothriochloa decipiens. The sequence continues at coordinate 9,589,602 of CM041633.1, forward strand.
GGTAGCCTAGCCCTTATGAGGGGCTCCAACGAGGACTAGGGGAAACTTGCGTGCTTTTCTATACCACACATTTGCGAGATTTGCCTAGCCTGGGCTGTGAATCCGCCCCTGCATGATTAAATTTTTCTTTGTTTGCTTTTGATGAGAAACGTGAGGGAAGGAGTACTATTGCTAGGTTAATCCTCTAGTGAGCTCTAACACTATGGGGGACTTGGGCACTTCTTGTGGTGTCTCCGTCTCGTCCTAATGACTCCTCCGCGGTGAAAACACCATGTCTATGTAACCCGCGTAACTCTGCTCAATGGCACCGTCTCCTTGGTGACTCTGCTCACCCTGGTGACTCTGCTTGATGTCGTCTTCTGGTTCCTGACTCCTCTCATCCCTCTTGTACAACATGTAGCAATTGCATATGATTGCGGCAGCGACGAGAACAACCAAAACACAAATGATAGAAATGATGATGATGATAATGAACATTTTTTGGGACCTAGACTTGTCTCCCCATGAGGTGGGGAAGATGGAGGAGTAGGAGGACAAGGAAGAGGTGGAGGAAATGGGCAGGGTTGTCTAATTAACACCCTCTCAAGCGTCATGGTATTTTTAGGTAATGTTAAGTCCCCTAGAAGGAGATGCTAGATCGACAAAATCCCCAGCTCACTCTATGAGTCACTTGGGGCTATGCCCATGGGCATGCTCATAGATATCCTCTGCGGAGTTAGGACAAGCTAGAGCACGCCCACAATCATCATTAGCACTTAGGGGATCAGACACGGCCTTGTTGAGATCCCAATCAATGGAAGCCCCGGCAAGACCTGCTCCCAAGTCACCTCCCGTGCCATTGCTTGGGCGCCAATGACGTCCTAAACCAAGTTCACAACCTGGTTCACAATCTATTAGGTGCCCAAAGCTTGGCACAAAGGTGCAACACCATGTGCCCATTTCTCAACTAAGAGATAATATCCTCCACTCCCTCAGTAGAGTCTCAAATAGATGTGACTCATAAAGACTCGGCTAAGCCACTACCACATAGTGCGGCATTTCCATCCAGTGACACATTGACAAGGCATTTGGGAAATGAAAGCTATGTAGCTTGATCCTATGTCCTTCACTTACTTTCATTACTCCTTCCATTTTCAATTCAAGATGTTGTGATCTCAGATTGCTCCTAAGGCCTCATCCTCTGCTAGTGCACTAGGTTTTTATTATGTTGTCTGCAATCAATAGTGATTAACAAATGGTGGCTAGTATCAGGTAGCAGCCATTCTTGTGGTTCAGTTCGCTTGCGTTCATTTGACAGTCTCCTCACACTTCTATATTCTTGAATATGGGATCAACGATGATGGCTCCTGAGGTGTCAACATATACTCATCGATCTAAAACTAGAGCATGGGTCTTCAAAGTATTTCAATGGCGCAAGGGTACTGTAGTATCCATGTGTGGAAAAATTGTGTTTCTTAATGGTTTTATGCACATGCTGGAGTTCTCCCTGATAGTTTCCATTGATATGATGCAATCTGCATCCACGAAGCTCAGTGGAAGTTCTGTTTATGTACTACTATTATGCATAGGTTCGAGATTTCAGTCTAGATCCTTATCGACTATAGTACTAGTAAATGGACATGGAAGCATATGGTGACCACAAATTAGTTATTGACCTTGAATTGTTGGCAAACTTGTCATGTTAGGTTGCATTGTTGTTGTAAAAGTATCCTTGTTTATCCGTTGTTATGTTTGTGTCGATCGTAGTTATAACTAGATGGTTGTGGACTTGATGAATGGTGGATGCAATTATGTTCTCTAGCGGATGTTCATCTGATGCGGCAGTGCTGTATAGTGTATCATGGTCAAATGATTTAGTAACCCGACACCGAATAAAGCATTAATCATCGGTGTATCATACTGCAACCCGACGGTGACCCTACCGCATGACTAGACAACTCATAGGCTCAATTGACGGTGATCACGCACTGCACACGGTCGGGTCGTGCTCCAATGCGACTATGATCGTGGCCATAAGCCAGGCAGGTCAGGCTCCAATGCAGCGCAGATAGGGCCCTTAAGACAGAGGATGATTGTAATACCCTGAATTAAAAAAATAACTAAATAAAATAATTGGTTGACTTGGTATGTTAATGAGAGGATGAAAGTTTGACTTTTTGAACCATAAGCCACATAGAAGATCGGAGACCGTGGTCGTGTAGATCTCGTCGAAATGAATTTATTTGACTACTCACTTGTTTCGTTTCGATGTCATATGAATTTTAATGGAGGGTTAATTTGGGACCGTCTGATGTGGCTTAGGCTATAATTTTTTTTCCTCTCTCGTTCAAAGGGACAAAAAAGGCCGAATCCTATTCATCTCCCGACCCCCGGACCAGAGGCCAGGCGAGTTCTGCTGCCATATTGGTATTAGGCTCATCACCTTCTCTGTTCCCATCTGCCGTCGGGGGCAAATCCATTGTTTGCCCGATCGGTCTTGTGAAATTTCTTGAACGATGGTGCTGCTATAAGGTGAGGACCCGTCCGGTGGTTCAATCTCACGTACAGGAAGGGATCGGAGGCAAGGAATCAGGAAGGGCAGATAAAGGAGTTCGTGATCGATCTGTCCTGTTGTCCCCGTTCGTGATCTCCTGCTGTCTAAATCTGCTGTGTATATCTCTCCTATATATTAGCTACACTTGATTAACCAGTTCCTGATCTAGTGTTATCCCAAATCCATGATATATACACGTATATATATCTCTCCTTGTCATTCCAGTGTTAGAAGTTCGTGATCTACCTTTTGTCATTCCAAATTTGTGGTATATACACATATACACCCACACGTACTTGCCTTTCTAGAATAGAGTTCCTGATATACTTTTGCTTTTTTCCAAAACTGTGGTATATGTATATATATGCAGATGTATGTGTCTTCCTGAATATTAGCTATACCCAATAACCGGAAACGGCTTCTTTGCCAACTGCGCCCGGCTTTGCCGACTGCCAAAGCTCAGGCAATCTGCAAAGAAGCCCTTTGCCGACTGCCATACGCAGCACGTGGCATGTTTGGGTTTTGGACATCCGACGTCGCAACTTGCTCTGAACATTCTCAAATTTTTATCATAGCCTCTACATGCGATAACATGACACCTCGACAAGTTTCATGATTTTCGGATTTCGTTTGGATTTTATATAATTTAAAAACACTTCTACTGCACCTGGATGCCCATGTTTCGTGTACAAGGCCTTCAAACTTTTGGGTGAGTTTATGGACATGGGCTCAAATACACTCTCCAATATGAAAATCATTTTTTGAATGGCTTCCTTTTATTATTTCATACACATGCAGTTCAAATTTGGATTATGCGAAAAAATTCAATTAACGAAATATAGGAAAAACCTTATAAAAAAGTCTCAAATTCAAATAGTGCTTGTAAACAATATGATTGGGCTACAGAAAAAAGTTTGAACTCAAAATTTTAAGAAAATCAAATATTTTCCGAGTGCCAAGTCTGACAATCAGCAAACGGGCTCTTTGCTGAGTGCCGTTGACGTGACACTTGGCAAAGAAGCCCTTTTTGCTGAATAACAACCTAGCACTCGGCAAAGATTTATTCCGCTCAAAAAAAATTGAAACAGGGGCTTAACCCTAACAGGCTGGCCCACACACGCACACACACCACACACACTCGCACACACAGCCTCGCGCCCCTGCCGCCGCCGAGCGCCGCCGCTGCCGTTTCCGTTGCCGCCTCGCGCCGCCGCCAGATCTGCCGTCGCCGGCCCCATCCCCGTCCCCGCCGAGCCCCGCGTCCCCGCCCCGCGCCGCGCCCCGGAGCCCGCGCCCATCGCCATTGCCACCGCTCGCCGCAGCTCCAGCTCCGGTGGGGCTCCACTGCCGGCCAGGAGCGCGGGATGGTAGCTTCCCCACCCCCATGCCGCTGCCCGCCGGCGGCCGCACGCCCCACCCACCCCTGGCCCCATGCGTGAAGAGGAGAGAAGAGAAGAAGGAGGAAGGGAAAGAAAAGAGAGTTGAAGAGAAGGAGGAGGAAGGGGAGAAAAGAGAAGGAAGGAGGAAGAAGAAGAAGGGAAAGAGGAAGAAGAAAAAGGAGGAAGAAGGAGGAGGAGGAAGAAGAAGAAGAAGAAGGAGAAAGAGAAGGAGGAGGAGGAATAAGAAGGAAAAAGAGAAGGAGGAGGAGGAAGAAGAAGGAGAAGGAGGAAGAAGAAGGAGGAGAAGGGCGGAGGAGAAGAGGAGGGAGAAGGGACGACAAGGACCTTGGTCCAATGACCGTCCACGCCGTTCCTTGATGGCGTTCGTCCACATTGTCGTCCGTACCGCTCGCCGGAGAAGAAGGTAAAGCCCCAGGGTTGTCAACCATCGTGCTGATTATGTTGTTGATGGCCTTCGTGCCGAGTTTGTGCATTCGTGGCCTTCATGCTGTATATGTGTTGTCAGCCATTGAGCTGGCTTCTTTCTTGCAGGTTTTGAAACCTCCCCGTACAGAGGAGATTCTGCCGAATTTTTCAACTTATAGTGTTGTTTTTCTTCTTTGGCAGAACAGGTCTTCGTCGGTGCTGCGGGTCTGCCTGCACCGTGTCGCCTCGCCACAGCACTGACTAGCCACTGCCCTGCTAGCCTCTCTCCACCACCACCCTAGGTATAAATCACCTCTCTTCCTTACCCATTGTCGTACTTAGGTCACGTGACCCAGTTAGGCATCTTCCATCCGAAAGAGATACGGTCAGAGGTATGCAGGTCTTTGCATATCTGCGACCGTATCTGTTTCGAATTGTCCACTTTTTTGGATAGCCCACGGATGCGTAGATGGGTTAGCTTCCATGTTTTGTTCCCGCTTGAGTCAGAGTTTTGGTAGCACCTCCCCGTTGTTGTCCGGATACACACTCTCCCTATGGGGACGTGTATCGGGAGAACAATGGGGAGGTGCTGCCAAAATTCTGACTTGGACGGGGGCAAAATATGGAAGCTAACCCATCTACGCATCCACGGATGGGATTAGGACCTATCCTTCACCTATTAGATGGTAGGAACGCCGTGTAGATGCAATTTCTCATTTATTATTCGCTTATGCATGTGTATGACAGAGGATAGATAACTGTGAGTGGATGTACATGGGCTTCACAGCTAAGAGGAAGAGCGATGAATGGGTTAGGGGGACCAATAATTTCTTGGAGCAAGCATTTGGCCCAGCTGCTAAAGGGTCGATTCGGATGCCGTGTCCCTGCAGCCAGTGTAAGAACTCAAAAAGAAAAATAAAGAAAGATGTATACAAAGATCTTTTTAAGAACAGATTTGTGGCAAACTATAAGAGGTGGATCTTCCATGGTGAAGGGGCCCGTATTAGAGAGGAGGAGGTGAGAGCATGCCTCGAGGAGTATGATGGAGATGCCGGGATGGTCGACATGCTGGTAGACTATAACGAGGCACATGGCAACGAAGGATTGGTGGAGGAGGATCCAGAGGAAACCGCAAAGGTGTTCTACGAAATGATGTCTTCGGCACAGAAGCCCCTTCATGAGAAGACAACAATGTCGCAATTGCATGCCATTGGATGCCTAATAGCGTCAAAGTCAAAGTTGAGCCTGAGTCAAGACGGCTTCGATTATGTGTTGACAGTTTTTAGCACAATGCTTCCGAAGGGTCACATGCTGCCGAAGAACACGTACGAGTCATAGAAGCTCCTTCATGCACTTAAGATGCCGTATGAGTCGATCCATGCTTGTCTTAACGGGTGCGTTCTATTTAGGGGAGACCTTGAGGAAGCAACGTACTATCCAAAGTGCAAAGCCTCTAGGTATGTGGAGGTACACGGTAGTGATGGCAAGAAGAAACAGTCTAAGATCCCTGAGAAGGTCCTGCGGTACCTTCCTGTCATACCGAGGCTCCAACGGATGTACATGATAGAGGAGTCCGTGAAACAGATGAGATGGCACAGGGATGGAAAAAGATACAGTGATAAGATGGTACACCCATCGGATGGTGACGCATGGAAGTACTTCATCAACCAGCATCCTGACAAAGCTATGGACCCTCAGAATGTACATGTAGCGATGGCAACAGATGGGTTTAACCAGTATGGAATGATGGTGGCCCCATACACTTATTGGCCCGTGTTCGTGATCCCCCTCAATCTTCCCCACGGCATCATGTTTGAACCCAAGAACGTGTTCTTTTTGATGATAATACCTGAGCACCTAGGCAACAATATGGGTGTGTTCATGTAGCAACTGTGGGATGAATTGCAACATGCTTGGGAAAATGGGGTACTGACGTACGACCGAGCTACAAAGAAGAACTTCACAATGCATGTGTGGTATCAGTATTCAATGCATGACTTCCTGGCGTATGGCATTTTCGGTGGGTGGTGTGTTCACGGGAAGTTTCCTTGCCCAGTATGTGAGGCATCTGTGATGTTTACCTGGCTGAAGGAAGGTGGCAAGTTCTCTTTGTTTGACAAACATCGCCAATTCCTAGATGACGACCATGAGTTCAGACAAGACATCAAGCACTTCACAAAAGGTGTTCAAGTCACTGACCCCATTCTTGAAATTATGAGCGGTGCCCAAGTCCTTGCCCAGTTAGAGGCTCTCAAAATTGATGAAGACAATGGTGGTTTTAACAAGTATGGAGTGGAACACATGTGGACCCATAGATCGGGCTTGACTAGGCCCCCTACTTCAAGGACCTTCTTCTTCCACACAACATCAATGTAATGCACATAGAAAAGAATATCACTGAGGTACTTTGGGGTACACTCATGGACATAAAGGAGAAGTTAAAGGATAACATTTAGGCTAGACTAGATGTGGAGGAGATCTGTGACAGACCAAAGCTAGTGATCAAGACTCCTGCGCAAGGAAAGAGTTGGAAAAGGGGTCCGGCCGATTACATCCTAAAAAGGGGCGATAGGAAGGAAGTGCTGCAATGGATCAAGACGTTAATGTTCCCTGATGGGTATGCAGCAAATCTGAGTAGGGGAGTGAACCCTAATACTATGAAGGTCTTAGGGATGAAGAGTCATGACTTCCACATATGGATTGACCGGCTCCTTCCTGCGATGACCCATGGATACCTCCCCAAGCCAGTGTGACACATTCTGGTAGAGTTGAGCTATACTGAGTCATGCCTCTTTCCGTTGACTTCCACATATGGATTGATCCGCCAGCTTTGTGCCAGGGAGTTATCTCAGGAAGTGATTCATGACCAGGAGCGTCTTGCACCTTTGTTGATCTGCAAGTTGGAGATGATCTTTCCACCCGGCTTCTTTCTGTCGATGCAGCATCTGATTTTGCACCTACCACGTGAGGCACGGCTGGGGGTCCCGTGCAAGCCCATTGGTGCTATCCAATCAAGAGGTGTCTAAAGATTCTTCAAAAAAGTGTAGAAATAAAGCTAAAATTGAGCCTTTCGTGGCAGAGGCATTCAGAGTGGAGGAGGTATCGAACTTCACAACGGCATACTATACTGAGAATCTTCCAAATGTGAACGCACCCCCTCATTACAATTGCGATGAGAGTTCATCGACCCTTAACCTTTTCAAAAGGCAACTCAAAGGGAAGCGTAGGTACCCCCAAGACACTACAACAACATGAGTTTTGCACTATCATGCTCTACGTGTTGTTGAACCTTGAAGAAGTGGCTCCTTATTGAATGTAAGTTCTCAATGATCTAGTTACATACGCGGTCAATATCCTCCACCTATCGGTCTGACCCTCTTTGTCTCTTGTTTTTTCAGAGAGTTTATTAAGGAACACTAGACCAAGAAGAAGACTATCTTCTCAAAAATGACTCGCCCGATTTTATTTCCTGGTTCTGTACGAAGGTACCATCCAACTTACTTTGTTCCAACTTTGAGATTCCACTTTGCTCCTAGGAGGGAGTAATGTAATGATCTACCTGGCCTCACCTTGCAAGCACACACAGATAGGGCAATGAGTGGTGAATTGAAATAGGTTGCACAGGGCTTCACCCGTAGGGTCAAGACATTCACCATTTATGATGTGAATGGCTATCTCTTTTTCACGAGAAGCTACGAGGAGAGTCGGCCCACCCGAAAGACCACGTGCACAGGAGTTCGTACGCCCGACAATGATGATCATGACTATTGTGGCATAGTCAAAGAAATATACGAGCTCCACTTTGAGGGCCCAAAGATCTTAAACCACTGGTATTCAAATGCCATTGGTTTGATCCTAATGACACGAGAATAGCCGATGACATTGGGCAATTCAAAATTCAATAGGATTCCGTCTATACTGGAGAAGATGTCTATATTGTGGCTCAACAGGCCACGCAAGTTTATTATCTCCCATGGGCGTGCCAAATAGATGAGAATCATAAGGGTTGGTACCTTGTGCACTTGGTATCGCCGCACGGTAAAGCGCCTGTCCCAAATGATGATGATTACAACTTTGACCCAAAGGTAAAAACCGAAGAGTTCTATCAACCCGAGGGGCTAGAAGGGCATTTGGAGATAGACATTCTTTCGCTGATGGGCATGAAAGTAGTCAACGACATCAATGAGGACGAGGGTGAAGTGGTGCAAGATCCTAAGGACATAATGATGCTTGAGCGATGGAGGGCTCAGGGCAATAGAGTTGTTGAGGACGATGGAGGTGGTGAGGACAATGGAGATGATGAGGACTTAGGTTTCGACAATATTGATAGTGATGATGACAATAGTGATAGTGATGACATGGATCCAACCACTGCCGTTCATGGAGATAATTTCTAATTTATGTAATACTATATTGTTCTTATTATTACTTTGCAATTATGTTTCATTCATTTTGCATCTCTTTACAAGTATTTGTGCTAATTGGTAAAATCTTTGTCTTTATTCTTGCAGGCACAGGACAAATTGTCGGGCGGAAGTAGACGACTGTGACGAACGGGGGTCAACTCGCGCTACCTGAGGACCGGCCCCGACGAGGAGATGGAGGACCCACCATTGGTGGAGTTGTTGATGAGGGCCCGCAGGATGAGGGCGCTGTTTCCGACGGATGATGACGACCGGCAGGACGTCGTTGAGGAGGAAGGGGGCGAGCAGCACGGGGGTGAGCAGGACGAGCAGGACTGGGGCAAGCAGGACTGAGGCAAGGTGACACCAGGGGAGACAGCTTCCTCAGGTTCGACCAAGGTCTACCAGCATGGGATCATGCGCCTCCCTTCAGTGCCACTCGCGCCAGACCAGCGTTCGGTGATTCTACCCAACGGTGAGAAGTAAGTAACCATTCATGTTTTCACGACTTATTCATATGACATGTTTAAAATTGAACTTTAGACTAACAATTCTTCTTAATGACTCGTGTAGAAACTGGAAGTGTGTCAGCAGGGCCAGTTCATGCAATCCTAATGGCATGCTGGCCCTCCTGATTAAGAAGCACTACCCTGGCCTTGTCACCCACGACAGGATAACAGCGCCGCCCTGGAAGTGGCGGGACTTCTTCAACATCAGGGACGCAAACAATGTCCCCATTGCGACCAAGATCAAGAGCGATTCTGGGTGAGTCTTCATCGCACCGCTTTGTGAATACTACACATTTGTTGGACGTTCTTGAAATAATAAAATGATGATATTTGTATGCAGGAGTGGTTCATGTGTGAGCCGGGGAAAGAGGTCGAGGCGTCATAAGTGCAGGACAAGGTCTGCATGGAGCGACTCAAGGACATGTACTACGAGGTGCACCTCCAGGTCCTCATCACCTACCACGCCAACGTGCTTTGCCAATCGCTGCCAAAGACACAAGCCAGGGAGATGATCCTCTACCCCGACACCGACCTCCCCAAGGAGATCTACCTCCAGGTAAGTATGAAACTTTAATTTTGATTCCTTCCATGAAAAATAAGTAGAAAACACTAATTCCGATTCATCTCCTGACATGTAAAATGCACGTTTTCATGCAGTTTCCTGCTGATTGGTGCAAAATACACATGGACTACTAGGAGGCCATTGTGGACGAGTGGAGAAAGCCAAAGTCATACACGCAGTGCAGAGCCAAACGAGGACATGCCAAGGCGAGGACAGGGCCGGCACACCACCAAGGGAGCCGCCCCCTCGGAGGGTTCATGGACACATGGGTACGCTTCTGTTGATTTATTTATTTATCTATTCATTCTCATTACGTGTAATAATTCTTATGTTTTCCTTACAGTCCAGTCGCATGGTGGGCAGGTGATCAACGAGTCCATGGGCTATGCCCTATCTCACAAGTGCTAAGCGATAGACCCGGATAACGTCTACAACCCGGTGGAGGAGAACGACACATACACCAACCTGAATGCCTATGAGAAGATGGTCCAGTACACTGAGGCCTCTCGCAAGCGCCATGGTGAAACCTTCGATCCTACCACCTAGCCCTTAGATACAGACATCCTGATGAGGACGGGAGGAGGGAAGCAGCACGGCTGGTACTTTATTGCCCACAGCGCAATCGACCCGGCCACTGTTCCCACCCTCCTCTGACATCCCCATATGACCTCGGCAGCCGAGCTCCACGTAGATGTTGGCGGCGGTTCAGGTAACTTTAGTTTTATTCGTCATTCATTGGTTTTACATATGTACTTTTTCTTTTGCATTGCTTAAACATCGTCGGTGTAATATTGCAGTCCGAGCTGGCCGAGTTGCGGGCCGTGTAGGAGGCCCATCGGCAGGAGCTGGCGGCCGAACAGGAGGCCCATCGGCAGGAGATGGCATCCCAGATGGAGGCTGTCTGGCAGCATTCGCAGCGTCAGATGTAGGACATTGCCAGCTTCTTTTAGAACCTTCACATCCCTGGTGTTGTCTTGCCTCTGCTGCCTGCCTCGATGTTCTCTCCACCCCCTCCTCTTGGCCCTATAGGGACTTCGGTGAGTATATATGTTTGTCTATTGTTTTTGCTTGTGCGGCCATCCCACTGGTTCGAACCTGACTCCTCCACATGGCGCTTCTCTAGGCCATGAGTGGCAGGTTGGCCCGAGTCCACACCACACGTGGCCAGGTGGCGCTCCTCTTCTACCTTTGCAGCATGGGTGGTCTCCGTGGTCAGGTGGTGCAACTCCTCAGCCTCAGCAGCACGGGTGGTCAGGTGGCGCTCCTAAGCCTCAGCAGCAGGTCAGGGCCTGGACGTACTCCTCGGTGCCGCCGCATGCTTCGGCACCTCAGGGGTGGTAGGGGTGGCAAGGTCGTGGCTCTTCACACTCTCAGGGCCATTAGGACGTCGGGTCGTCGTAGGTACCTCTCGTTTAGCTTGTAATGGACTTTGTGATGGATGTTAGACATGAACTTGTTATGTATGTTGGACATGGATGTGGATGGATTTGTTATAGCATGCACAAGTTTTCGGATTTGTTATGGCATGTGATATATATGTGGATTTATGCTTTATAGATGGGTTTGTGTTATATAGATATACATATATATATGTATGTGATTTGACTGCTATGAAATATATGGAAAGACAAATAAAGAAAAAAATTCTAGCACGTAAACAGCACCAGCTTTGCCGAGTGCCGACGCAGGCACTCGGCAAAGACTATTTTTTTTAAAAAAATAAAAGTTCTTTGCCGAGTGCCTGCCCTGGCACTCGGCAAAGACTTTTTGAAAAAAAATAAAAAATCTTTGCCGACTGCCATGTCAGCACTCGGTAAAGAGGCCGCCAGATGACGGTGGCCGCTTCCTTTGCCGAGCGCTAGCTTGGCAGTCGGCAAAGTCTTTGCCGACTGCTTTCTAGGTGGCAGACGACAAAGATTTCTTTGCCGAGGCATTCTTGCCGACAACCCTTTGCCGAATGCCCACGAGGAATGCAGTGGGCAAAGGCTTTGCCGATCAAGCACTCGGCAAAGGCACCGACTCCGGTAGTGATAGCATGGATGCCATCAAAGAGAATTATGTTTTCCAAATTTTGCTGTCCCCTGTTTTTGCTAGGAGTTAGATTGGTTGCCTGAGCAGCTCGATGGCTAGGAAATAATAGTAGTAGGAAAAATGTTTTTGTTATTTTTGAAGTAGTAAAATTTTGAGTTGTTTATGAGTGCAAACCATGTTTGTTCAGGTGCCGGCGAGCAAGTAGGCAGGACCTAAGCCATTTTACCAGATCAGCGCTTGTTGCATCAATAAGGCAAGTGCATGATGGACTTGTGTTTGAGCTTTATGCCAATTGTTTGAATTTTTCCTATGTGTTAAAATGTTTCAAGCATTATATTTTTTGGGTTGATGTTCAAGTTTCCTGTTCATGATATTCAAGTTTCAAGTTTCATTTACATTCAATTTCGGTGCCGGTTTATCCAGAGGTGCAATTTGGTTCTTATATTTAGGTTTATGTGAGTAAGTGCTGGCCCCATTTACTCGGCTTTAACGGTAAATGCTAAGGAGTATTCAGGTATTGTCTGTTTTAGACGAAAACTACTATTTAGGTGTTGTCAGTTTCAGACGGAAACTACTATTCATGTGTTGTCCGTTTCAAACGGAAACTACTATTCAATTGATGTCCAGCATGTAATTCGTTCTTCCGGTTCTGATTGTATTTGCTTAGTGTTTTTACTCACTCTTGTGTTTATTTGGTTTTTAGGTACCAAATGATCGTGACATGCATGGGAATTATTGGGATTAGCATCTTCATGAACACATACATTTAGTTATTTATATGTCATTACTTCACATAAGTTTCTCATTGTAATTGTTTAGTTAAAATAGTTTAAATGTGGATTTGCTGGAGAAGTCGTTGTGGTTGGGACGGCTCTCTTTTTATTTGGGTTGGGTTGTGATGCTTATGAAGTTTGTCTATGATTAATTATCATTAATAATTATGATTTATTTGTCCTAGATGTCTAGTTTTTGGGGGTTATGCTGCGGAAATTTTAAATAATCTTTAAACCTAGTGAGTTTCTTTAGGCTGAGAGTAACCCCCGGTCATGAGTCCAACCGGGGCGTTACAATGATAATCCAATGCGGCTGTGTTAATCTACCCTACACAGGTGGGTCGTGATCCAATGCGACAGAAATAGCTGCTTACCACGGACAGATCAGGAGCTAATATGGCAGTTTAACATAGGCAAGTCAGTGCTCCAATGCGTCAAAAGTGAGGACTCATCATGGATGGATCATAAGCCAATATGGCTGTGTTGGTGTACACCATAGTCAGTTTTAGAGCCGACACTGATGGGACAAGCATCTCTGCCCAGTGCTTGCAGATGGATGCAAAATTCGGCTATGAAGAGGGGTTACGAGGCGTGGAAGTGTCTATCTGAGTAGTGATGATTGCTCCAGCTACCTTAATTTTTACAATCCTGAGCTTTCTGGACTCCTTAAAAAAAGAGCTTCTTAAGACCAATTATTAAGAACGTGGCTTAATTAACCAATTGGTGAAAAGAACCAACATGCATAATGTCAATATGAACCTAATAATTAATGAGAATAACTTAAAAGTTGATAGCGCTGCACCAGACCTTAGATTCAGTGGTCGCGCTCATGAGTTGATTGTCATCTTTTATATCCTGGTATCTTTCAACAATAGATCTCGTGCTGGTTAAACACAAACAAGCAAGCAAGTCATTTGATCAAGTAAACAATTGCTTGTTCAAAATAATAGAAGGAAGTTCACATTAGAATGAGTAAATTTGTTGTAATGTTTTGAATTCTGTAAGTTTCTACTATGACTGCAAGAGTTTCTGAAACTAAATTCCACATTATGATATAAATGACATTCTTGTAATTTCACCTTAATTATCTCAAATACTGACTGTAAGCTAAGAGACGAAGGTCTATCTATTGGCAACAGCAAAGTGATTAATTTTTCTAATGACTTCCTTGGTTTTGAGACATCATGTAGATATATAGTTATAGTGAATTACATTTAATTTAGTTTTCTACATAATTTGAGTCTTTTATTTAGTTATTTCTCAAATCTTAATTAGGGGCGGCATTGATTTGTGGGACATATTAGAGATGCTATCTGAACAGAAAAGGGAAATATGAGAGATCCAACATAAAAGTATAGCTTGTCTTTCCATCAAAAAAAAGTTATAACTTGTCAACTGCATTAGTACATGGAGAGAAAGGAAGAGATTATATCCCTAGAATTGGCCTATTATTTTATTTTCTTGACGATCTTTGTTCCAGAGAATATATTCTATACGTATATATGTATAGATCACTGGCAATAATGCTATTTCGGACATTATTCAAGTACAAGATAATAACCAGGTTTTCCGATCAATATATAAATGTTTGTAGTTCATTCAATATTCTAAATATTTTTTGATATATATACGTTCATACATAAGTGTTATCAGTTGGCTGAATCATATAATATGACTTATTAAGATAGGAAAAAAACTATATACGTTGTTACCGCTTCAACTTACTAGTAAACATTGTCAGGTTATAATTTACGCATCCATTAGTTAGCTAATAATGTTGCATTCATCTACGACAAAAAATCTGCATTGCACGCGGCTATTTGTTTTATGCTTGATCAAATATATTGCTATTTTTATGATGCACAATAAATATCATTTGCTAGTGGGGAATATTTATTCCTATAATAAAAATATTTCATTTGGTGATATAAATGTTGATATTTATAAATGTTGATATTTTTTAAACATCTTATTTGATTAAATTTAACTTCTTAAAAAGCGAGATAGGCATTGTATTTTATGATAGGATGGAGAGAGTACACATGTGTAGTCCGAAATACATACTAGAATTGAAACAGTTTATCAGATTGTTTGACGCAGTGAAATGAGGGTTGAAACTGGAACAAAAACAACCAACCAAATATATATTACCTGATGTTGGAGTAGTCGTAGAGGCGACCTGCACTAGAGAAGACGAGCACGCCGACCTGCGCATCGCAGAGGACGGCCAGCTCCCTAGCCTTCTTGAACAGCCCACTCCTCCGCTTAGAGAAGGTCACCTGACGGCTCCTCTTGTCCTCGATCCGCCTGATAACTGTCTTCCCTCGAACCATAATGATGGCACACACGGAGGAGCTCAGTTCGCTTGGATGGAGATCGATTAAAGAATCTGCTGCTGCTGAGCTAGTCCGATCGATAAGGAAGTAGCAGCTGGGCTAGCTAGTAGAGATAGAAGAAGAGTAAGAAGAATAGAGGTTTGGAAACTAGGACTAGAACCTGCGACCTTTTTAAAGCTGGTACGCAGTATCGATCTGTTCTGTCTTTGGTCTCCTCCTCCTTTTTCCTATTCTTGAGTGGGTAGCAGCACGTGGAGAGCACTGCAAGCTAGGGGCTGAGGACGTGATAGGTACGACATTTTCCACGGCGATGGAAGCCTGGAGGACGGGCTAAACATATTTTTAGACATACATCACCTCCTTCTCAATGTAATAAAAATGAAATGTTTTAAGAGTAGCTTAGGCAGGGTTCCATGGACTCACCGGTAGTAGGGGGCTAGCTCTAGCCCAGCCGGGTTGCCTCACTGCTGGCTTCATCCCTCATTAGCCATGGGGCCATGATTCTCACTGTGAATCCTGACCCGTAAATATTTAATTGTCATTCGACCATCCCACTGCTAACTGTCATGGACGCCGAGAGCTTTCAAGGGGGGCTCTTGTAACTATTACTTGAATTCTGCCTGCACTCTTAAATATAGGATCCGATCATGAAATAAAGTGCATGGCTGTATTTCTTTGGAATTCAACATATTCAATTCCTTTTTACATGAAATTACTTGAATTCAATTCCGCTTTTTATTTACTCATTCCCAGCTGCTGGTTCAACTAGCTAGTCAATTCAACCTAGGAGTATTCATTCATTTAAAAGCTCAAGAAGTCTTCAGTCAACTTCATTTGGCACTTAGTGTTAAAGTCCGATGCCGGCCCGGCCCTATGTTTAATCGCTGGCAAATGACACATAATATTGTTTACAGCCACGCCAGGACACATCTCTTTAATGGTATAATATAACATACGGAGTACTATGGATTTGCTTATCTTCTCAGCGACCGTACGTACCACTAGTAGTTACTTTCACATATAATCGATCTTATCAACTTATACCAACTACGTGATGTACGGCACTACGCACAAACCGAAACATGCCCCGTCTCAAAACAAGTAAACAAGTACCACTTTTTTTATTTTCTTTATTAGATTAGGTATAAACTATGGATCGCAACAGAACCGTTTTCATGTGATTGCACGGAAACAAATTTACGGACATATACACCTGACAACTAACGCGATGACAAAATCCATTTGTATGGTGCAGGATCACGGCTTCGAAATCTAGATGCTCAATTAGGGTTGGCACATGGCACTTGACTACTGTTGACACCGTTTTTTGACACGTGTCAATATAAGCCAAAAACTGTGCCGGTCGGCAAGGGAGTGGTTGTGCTTTTAAGCTTACATTGCTTTGAAGTATGGCTAACAGATGGTTGCCGATGAAGGTTAATATAATCTTGCCGATGAGAGCAGAAGGTTGTTGCCGATAGAGAGAGAGGCATGGTTGCCGATGGAAAACAGAGCTGAAGAACGTGGAAAGCAGAGCTGAATCATTATCGATGGGTTTTGCTGATGGAATCTACAGAGATGAGGAGCGTGCCGATAGAGGTTTCATCGTAAGCAATGGATAAGGAAACTGGCAATATTTATGCCAATATTTTAATAATTTATTTTTGAGTCCGACCTTGGTACGAGTCATTATTTTTTATTCCTTAGAGATAAGACTTGTTTAGGAAATACTTTGTCGTGTCTGTTTAGGACTCATAGTACCAGGGTATAAATATGTACAGAGAGGCAATGTAGAAAGGGTCAATGAATCAAATACAACAAATCTATTACTTTTATCTACTTTTCAAGCAATCTACTTTTCGACGACTTCTTCACCAGTTTTTCTTCGTTTTCAACGAGTTCTTTTAAGAATTGGCGGGCTGCATCAACTTGATCTCCGACGAGCTTGCAAGTTCCGCTTTCCGAGCAATCTGAGCCTTGACGTCCGGGCGTATCGCTGTCGTCTCATTCAGCTCTTGTTCAAGTTATCTTTCCTTGTCGATTAACAGGTCAAATCGACTGGCACGCCTTGATATCAAACTTGGGTATTAGCCCGGTGTGTTTGCAGATCCAACGCCTTTTTGCATCAACACATCTTTTGGCACGCCTGGTGGGACCAATACTAAAATCATCATGTCGAATTCTTCTGAGATCAATCCGGAGAACATAATTCCTGTGTCAGAAGCGGATCTCAAGGAAGAACAGAGGCAAGCCATGGAGAAAGCTATGGAAGATTACAGGCAGCTTTACCTGAAATCCTACAGCAAGAATAGGAGCGGAGAAGTGGTACAGAAGCAAGACCCACCGTTGCCTCGACAGGTTACTTTTGACTCCAATCCTGGTAAATTACAATCAATAGTTGACTCTGCATTAAATCATGCATTGATTAATCACTCTAGCGTACTGTCCAATACTATTTATAATGCTGTTATTCAATCATTAAAAGAAGGACAAGTACAAGTACCAGCTTATGTTGGCCCAGTATATCATCAGCCTGGGATGTCATCTTCTACAGCTCCATCGGCTACTACAGCCGTTGTGGCTCCAGGGGTTTCTGCTCCTCATACAGATCTACCTGCTGCTGAATCTCCACCGCCGATGTCAAGTTCAGCAAAGAATACTCAATTAAGTACAGATCTAATGGCATCGGCAATGTCGGGTCCTTCAGTTCAAAATCGACGAGTTCTTGCCGATTGGTGGGGATATGGGATGTCTCCAGATCTACCTGCTTTTAACTCTGGATTAAATCAGACGCATGATACAGCGGGTAAAACCAACATGACGTCAGCTACTCCGGTTCGGCCGATGACTCAGGTGACACACTATACTACAACGCCACCTACCGCACAGTTGCCATCAGGAGGACTCCACATGTCGCCTTATCAGGCATCATACACAAGTCCATCGGCAAACCCTCTGCCGATGCAACAAGGGTTTTCAACTGCAAACCAACCTGTGGCATCAATTGTTCCTCCAGCTGGAGTTCCTGCAAATCAAGGGAATTATGCTGTCTATCATCCAAGGATGCAAGAGCAACAGGTGGCTGCAGTCTATCAACCATCGATGAGTCATGTGCCGATGAGGCCTAATCCAAGTTGGACGGGTCCATTGCCAGCTCAACAGCACTTTGCTCAGCCTGGGTATCAAATGGCAGGGGTTCAACAGCAATATATGCAAGCAGATATTCAGAATCCTGCATCGGCACCATGGCCGATGAACCCTGTGCAGCAAATTAGTGGACCAGCAATAACAAATGTGCCGATTGCTCCGGCTCATTTGTCACAAGGACACATCGAAGCCTATCAGCCAGCACCTCCAGCAGAAGTTCAGCCTGTGCCTCGGCAAGGTCAAGATGCATACTGGACTGATAAAATTGCAGAACTGATGAGAGAGCAATTTGGGATTAAGCCTAAGCTTAATACTTACTCTTATCGGACCCCATACCCTCCAGCCTATGATCTGATTCCTTTCCCAAATCGGTACAAGGTACCAGATTTTACTAAATTCTCTGGGCAGGACGATACTTCAACAATGGAGCATATCAACCGCTTCATTATTCAATATGGAGAAGCAGCTAACAGGGATGAATTTAGGGTTCGATTATTTTCCTCATCATTGTCTGGATCGGCTTTTGCGTGGTTTATTTCGTTACCACCTAATTCTGTTATTACATGGGCCGATCTAGAGAAGCAATTTCACAAGTACTTCTTTGCTGGAGTACATGAAAAGAAGCTGACTGATTTGACAAAATTGAGACAACGCAGTGATGAATCGGTAGAAAGTTTCATACACAGGCTAAGAGATGTAAAGAATAAATGCTACAGCTTAGTACTTGATGATCGGTAGTTAGCCGATTTAGCTCTTCAAGGGTTACTGCCACACAGCAGAGAAAAATATGGGTCACAAGAGTTTGAAAGTTTGAGTCATATAGTACAAAGGATTTCTGATCAGGACACTAGGGTTTTTGAACCCAGAAAGAATTGGAATAAAAAGGTGTCCTTTGTAGAAGAAGCAGAAGATTCAGACTCTGATGACGAACCAATTATCAGCTTGGCTGAGTGGGTAAAGAATAAGAAGCCGATATCATGTCCTTTCGGTCAGAAAGAGCTAGAAAGGTTTCTATTTGATATCACCAAAGCCGATAGGATATTTGATCTTTTGCTCCAAGAGGGTCAAATTAAGCTGTCTCCTAATCATGTGATTCCATCGGCAGAAGAGTTGAAAAAGATTAGGTACTGCAAATGGCACAATGCTACCTCGCACAGTACCAATGATTGCAAGGTGTTTAGGCAACAGTTGCAGTCGGCTATCGAATCCGGGAAGATCAAATTTGATAATTCAAAAGCTCAGAAGCCGATGAAAATTGATCAACATCCGTTCCCTGCAAACATGGTGGAGGCTAAAGGCAAAACCAAAGTGTTAACATCGTAGGCTGCTAGAAGAAATGCATCGGTAGACCCTAAAAATCAAATAACTATTATTGACATAAAGGGAAAGGAACCTGCCGATGGCGCTAAAGGGAAAAGAATTGTTAATGAAGGTAGTAGCTCCAGAAGACCCTTGAGGCCTGCTCCATATGGTGTTCGGTATCGGCAACAACGTGAGGATCGGTATCGGCAGCAACAGAAAGAGTTACGTCGGCATGAAGATCACTGGAATTGCCCGTTTTTCGTTCATTGCTGGGAAGAAGGCATTAAATTGCCCACTGCCGATACCTGCCCTGAATGTAATGGTTACTATTTAAATGATTGAGCAGAGAGACAACATCACTCTAGTAATCGAGGGGTACGCATCAATAAGCCGATCAAAGAAAAGGTGTCAGCACTTGATCGGCTGGGGGGCAGAGTTAGTGTGCATGACAGGCTTGGCGGGCATATTGATTGTTTTCCAAGGGGTCAGGCAGAGCTTGAAGAGATGGCTAACGAAAGGGTTCCTGATGAAGGGATATTTTGCAGGGATCCAAACATAGGCCTCCATGAGCAGAACACAAAGCATTATCAGCCTGTTTGGAAAACAAAGCTTCCCCAATGGTGCCCTGAAGGATTGACAAAAACTCAAAAAAGAAGGGTACAGTGTATGCGTCAAGAGGATTTACAGTGCCCGAAAGAAAGCATCCCAAAGGTAACAACTCAAGTATGGCAACCAAAACGCAAGGGTGGAGGTCCATCGGCAGATGTTAACATGGTCTTCATGTTGCCGATGGAGTTCTTGGCGCCAGATGACAAGGAACAAGCAGTTTTTGCCGATGAAGCAGCTCAACTAACTCTGGATCCAATGATGGCTGTGTTTGAAAAGCCTGCCGATGATGAAAGGCGACACCTCAAAGCTTTGTTTGTTAAAGGCAGGGTTGATGGACAGCCAGTGTCAAAAATACTCATAGATGGAGGAGCGGCAATTAATATTATGCCGTATGTCATGTTCCGAAGACTTGGAAAAGGGGACCAGGATTTAACCAAGACGGATATGATGCTTAAAGATTTTGAAGGCAATGTGTCTCCAGCTAAAGAGGCATTATGTGTTGAATTGACTATCGGCAGCAAGACTTTGCCAACCACCTTCTTCATCGTTAGCGGCAAAAGTAACTATAATTTGCTCCTAGGAAGGGATTGGATCCATGCCAACTGCTGTGTTCCTTCTACGATGCATCAGTGCCTTGTACAGTGGGTTGGAGACAAGGTTGAGGTTATCCCTGGTGATTCTTCTTATATAATCGCATCGGCTGATTCTGAGACCTATGAACGGACAAAGTGCATATCGGGAGAAGTATGGGATACGGAATTTCTCAGGGTTGCCAATTATGAGGTCACACCGATCCAAGCAGTCGGTTCTGAAGATGAATTTTAATGGATCGGTTTGTCGATGGTGGAAAACTTGGTCATGGGTTCACATCGGCTGATGATTTAGTAGAAATAGATATTGGTAACGGTGATAGGCCGAGGCCAACTTTTATTAGTGCTAAGTTAGATTCTCAATGTAAACAGCAAATGATTAATATTTTGAAGGAATATAAAGACTGTTTTGCTTGGGATTATACAGAGATGCCTGGACTAGATCGGTCAATAGTTGAGCATCGGTTGCCTATTAAGCCAGGATTTTGGCCTCATCAACAGCCCGCACGTCGATGTAATCCTAAAGTGTTACCTGATATTAAAGCCAAAATCACAAGGTTAATTGAAGCTGGTTTTATTCGGCAATGTCGATATGCCGAATGGATTTCTAATGTGGTTCCTGTTTATAAGAAAAATGAAAAACTTCGTGTGTGTATTGATTTCAGGAATCTTAATAAAGCTATGCCGATGGATGGCTGTCCAATGCCTGTTGCCGATTTATTGATTGATGCTGCAGCTGGACATTAGATCATCAGCTTCATGGATGGTAATGTCGGTTATAACCAAATTTTCATGGCTAAAGAAGATATTTCTAAGACTGCTTTTAGGTGTCCAGGTCATGTGGGTTTATTTGAATGGATTGTCATGACCTTCGGCTTGAAAAATGCCGGTGCTACCTATCAGAGGGCTATGAATTTTATCTTCCATAAATACATCGGCACATTGGTTGAAATCTACATAGATGATGTGGTGGTCAAATCTGGAGGTTTTGAGAGTCATCTTGCTGATCTGCGAAAAATCTTGGAGTGCACCAGAAACCATGGTTTAAAGATGAATCCTACTAAGTGTGCATTTAGTGTATCGGCAGGTCAATTCTTAGGCTTCATGGTACATCAAAGAGGTGTTGAAATCAGTAGGAAATCTATTGATGCAATTAATAAGGTTGTTGCTCCTGCCGATAAGAATGAGTTGCAATCCTTGATCGGCAAGATTAATTTTATTCGAAGATTTATATCTAATCTGTCGAGAAAGATCAAAGTCTTCAGTCCTTTATTAAAATTAAAAACCGATCAGGAATTTGTATGGGGAACAGAGCAGCAATTAGCCTTAGAAGAAATTAAAAAATATTTGGTAAATCCTCCAGTATTGATTCCACCTCAACACGGGAAACCTTTCAAGTTGTATTTGTCTGCCGATGATAATGTTATTGGATCAGCATTAATTCAAGAGTTTGAAGGGGAAGAACGTGTGACATATTATTTGAGCAGAAGACTGATAGACGCTGAGACCAGGTATTCGGCCATTGAGAAATTATGTTTGTGTTTATATTTCTCTTGCATAAAGTTAAGACATTATTTGTTATCGGCTGAATGCACTGTTATATGCAAAGACGATGTAGTTAAGCATATGTTGTCGATGCCAATTTTGAAAGGAAGGATCGGCAAGTGGATCTTAGCATTATCAGAATTTGATTTGCGTCATGAATCGGCTAAAGCGGTTAAAGGACAGGTAATGGCCGATTTTGTTACTCAACATTACAGTGTGGTAGATTATGCTGAGATTGCTCCATGGACACTTTTCTTTGATGGATCTACTTGTGGCGAAGAAGCAGGAATTGGTATTATGTTAATCTCGCCTCGAGGAAAGAAATATGAATTTTCGTTGCCGATTGCTGGCACTTCAACAAACAATCAGGCTGAATATCAAGCTTTACTGAAAGGGTTAGAATTGCTTAGAGAAATATGTGCCGATACAGTTGAAGTCTTTGGGGATTCCATGCTAGTCATTAATCAATTGATCGGAACATATGAATGCCGAAGTGAAGTTTTGATTACTTATCATGGGAAGTGCCTGGAAATATTAAAGGAGTTTAAAGATTTTCGCCTTGAACACATTCTCAGATTGCACAGCATGCTTCGGGATATCAACTGATCCGAGAAGTGCTGACATCGGTAATTGATGCCGATGACTGGAGAAGGGATATTGCCGATTATTTAAAAGATTTGTCTAAGAAAGTGGAGAGACGTATAAGGTTTCAAGCTACCAAGTATGTG
This sequence comes from Bothriochloa decipiens, assembly GCA_023333625.1. Taxonomy (NCBI): domain Eukaryota; kingdom Viridiplantae; phylum Streptophyta; class Magnoliopsida; order Poales; family Poaceae; genus Bothriochloa; species Bothriochloa decipiens. The sequence goes on from CM041633.1 coordinate 9,612,475, forward strand.
CTCCTTGATACTGAATTATATTATCGTACTTTAGATGGGGTTTTGCTCAAATGCCTTAGTGAAGAGGAATTAAAAAGTCTAATGGGTGAGATTCATGAAGGAGTGTGTGGGGCACATCAATCGGCATTTAAAATGAAATGGATGATTAGGAGGAATGGGTATTATTGGCCGACAATTCTTGAGGATTGTTTTAAATATTTCAAAGGGTGCCAGTCATGTCAGAAATTTGGTAATGTTCAAAGAGCACCTGCATCGGTAATGAATCCTATAATCAAACCTTGCCCGTTTAGAGGATGGGCTATTGATCTCATCGGTTAGATTTACCCGCCGTCGAGTAAAGGACACAAATTCATACTCGTTGCTACCGATTATTTCACAAAGTGGGTTGAAGCAATTCCTTTAAAGAAAGTGTCATCAGCAAATATGATTGATTTTGTGAAAGAGTATATTGTTTACCGATTTCGTATTCCTCAGACTATTACTACCGATCAAGGAACTATGTTCACATCGGAAAAATTTGATGACTTTGCCATCGATATGGGGATTAAAATTCTAAATTTCTCTCCTTATTATGCTCAAGCTAACGGTCAGGCTGAGGCATCTAATAAAGGAATAATCAAGCTTATTAAACAGAAAATTGAGGAAAATCCTAGGAGATGGCATACTCTTTTAAATGAAGCCTTATGGTCATATCGGATGGCGTGTCATGGTGCAACTAAGGTTTCACCATATCAGTTGGTATATGGGCATGATGCAGTTTTACCTTGGAAAATTAAGACTGGTTCTAGGCGTATATTTTCTCAGGATCAGTTGACAGCCGATGAGTATGATACGCTTATGAGAGATGAATTAGAAGATTTAGCAGGTCATCGGCTAAAGGCTTTAATTAGCGTCGAAGAAAATAAAAAGAGGGTTGCTAGGTGGTATGATAGAAAGGTGAAAATAAAAGAATTTGCAAATGAAGATTTAGTCTGGAAATTGGTTTTGCCGATTGGGACTAAGAGTTCAAAATTCGGCAAGTGGTCCCCTAATTGGGAGGTTATCGGATAAATTAGTCTGCTCCTGGCAACGCATACATCTTAGAAACCCTCGAAGGAGTTATATTTTCCAGAGCATTAAATAGAAAATATTTAAAGAAATATTATCCCAGTATTTGGATGGATGCATAAAATGCAGGAATAAAGGTATCAGCATTATATTACATTCACAGTTAATTGGCAAAGTTCAGATTGCCGATAATTTGACAAAGCCGATGAATGAAGTTTACGAACTAAGGAAAGATTGAATAGCGGTTATCGCGCGCAGGAGAATTTGGTCGGCTTCTTCCACTTCCCTGATGTCCGCATCGGCAGTGTCCTCAATCGGTTTAAGTTTTTTCCTTAGCGTCAGCGCCATACAAGCTTGATTGTCCCTGTCTTCTTGAAGAATTTTTAGAGTGTTGGACAAGTTGTCTTTCTCCTGTATGGCTTGGTTCATGGCTGTTTCCACTTCTTTCAGCTCAGCCAATAAAGCTGTTCTCTTTGCCGATAGATCAGTAATTTTCTTTTCAAGATCGGCGCCTGAAGCCTCTAAGTTGCTCATGCTTCTGTGCTTTTCTTCGGCAGCCTGCTTGAATTGTAGTATTTCTTCTTTGAGTTTTGCTTGAGCGGCTCTATCGGCAATTCGTCGAGCAGCCTTTTGGTACTGGAGTTGTCGGCTCTCAAGGTGGGCAGCATGAAAAAGGATTTCTTCAACGTTGTCGGGGACTTGGCCATGAATCGCTTTGAAAATTGCTCTTGTGGAGTCTGAATCTTGGACCAGCTGAGGTGTATCTTGATGCAATAAGGATAATAATGTTTCTAATTTGGTTCTGACTTCAGCTGGTATGGCTCCTAAGGCAAGCACAGAACTTTCTTCTTTATCATCGTCAGGAATGTTGACGGTAAAAGAGAATAGGCTATTTGGAGAGTCTTGTTTCTATAAGGGAATTAGTCAGTTATAGGAGAGTAAATATTGTAGAATTTTGGTTAAATTAACTTACTTGCTTCAAAGAGATCTCTTGCATCTGGCTGGAGGAGGCAGCTTGCAATACGTCCTCAGCAATGCTTGCCGATGGATCAGTCATCATGATGGCAGGGCTGGTTGATGGCAGTTCTGTGGCTATATAGGCAGGTGTTTCTTGAAGTGCTGTTGGTGATCCTTGTGCTGGCACATCAGACAGTATTGGCTGAAGAGGTGATGCTGGTGCTGGTACCGTAATTGGAGCTGATGGCAAACTTGGTGTTGGCTCATCGGCTGGTCTTGGCTGAGGAGATGGTGCTGGAACTGTGGATGGTGCCGATGCAGTTTTTGATCGTTTTGATTGAAGGGCTAGCACTTAGGCTGTGATTCCTTAAACCCAGATGACTGGGGGGCATCAGCACCAGAAGACTGTGACATTGGATCGGCTGAAACAGCTGCCGATGTGTCCACTTGTTGCTAGAAGTAAATGGAGTAATTAATGCCGATTATAATGGTTGAAATTGGATTAAAATTGAAGAAACATACCTCTGGAGAGTCGATAAGGATAACATCTGGAGGTGCGTTGACGGGAGATGGAGGATGAATTGCCGATGAAGAGCCGGCAGGAGTAGAACTTGTGCCCTGAAATGCAAGATTAGTATCTCTCGAAGTCAGCATGAAAAGAAAATAAATAGAATAGTTACATGGAATGTTTTGGCTAAGGTTGTGGTGGCAATCGATGGAGTGATTTTGATCTTGGGTGGCTTGGATGAAATCTTCTTGGGGCAAGTTCCCCGATAAGTTAATGCTGTCAGAGTGGGTGCTTTACAGCCAATAAATGATGTCGGGTTGATTGACCGTAATCTGAATATCTTCCCACTTCTGCTTGTCGTCGGTGTTGGATCGCTACCCTGTTACAGAAGGTTAGTTGCCGATGAATCAAAAATCAAAGGAAAAGGATGAGCAGCGAGGCTTACCGCATCGGCAGGGATGTCATGGTCAGAATCGATAAGGTGCCAGTAATGGTGGACAGATACAGAAAACAATTGATCTTTCCATTCTTGCCACCATGACTTGAAAGATTCAGTGATAAAAGAAATTGGCACCCAAGTAGAGAAGTCAACATTTGAAGTATCGGCATCAGGGGAAAGGTTGACTACTTTCAGCCACTCCAAGTTACTAGTAATGGTTTCTCTTGGCCTGATCACATCGGCATAACAGAGTTTGATTGGTAGTTGTCCAAATGCCAGTTGTCTTGCTGCTACCGATGGATAATAAAATTCATAGGTGGCATTAACATTTTTCCTGCTACCAAATATATTGATTGGGATGGCACAGGGAGTGATTATAGCCTTCATGATTTCTGTATTTTTGTTCAAGGCTTCATCGACAATGTTGAAAGAAAGAGGGAATCTGGCCTCTTCATCAATATAGGGCATCCAGGCTCTGTTGTCGCGAGGGATACCAGAGTAAAATCTGTTGAAGAAGTGGCCAACTTGGTCTTTGTTGGCTTCTGTTCCTGGTAAAACTATTATTGCTTCACCAAAGTTGAGGGGCCCACGTGATGCCGATTCATCCTCTGCCAATACATAATATTCAGGGAGATCTCGGGGGAACTGTTGAGCAAATAAGTTGAATTGCAGCTGCTTGTGCGTGTGGGCATTCAACCACATATTAATAAACCACCAAGGGCCTGCCAAATTGCCGATAGGTTCACCCAGTAAGAGTTTCTCTGTAACTTGATGGAGAAGGTGATAAGTAGAGCTAAGAAGGTATCGGCCAAGAGGGAGTCTTACACCGTCGGCCAACATTTCCGCTGTGGGGAGATACATGTTAGTTGGGCTGACTATTCTGCCACAAAAAATGAATTTTTCTAGCCACATATTCAGAAAAGTGGCGTGCTCTCTTTGATCAACCAATCCGGTTTTCTCATATTCCCGAATGTATCCTGTCCAGCCGCCGATGTTGCAGGTACTCACTCGGTACTCTGCTTTTCTATGAAGGCCAGTGGCATCATCGGCAGTGGTGATATCTAGGCCGGTAAGCATGTATACATCGGCAAGTGTGGGGGTGACAGGCCCATGTTTAAATGAGAAGGCGTTCATGGTGTCAGACCAAAAATAGGAGGCAGCAATCTGCATGTTCTCATTCCTGGCCATACTGGCAATAGATAGCCTGATACATTGATCTAATTTGCGCTCCACCCAATATGTTCGCATTGGCCTAGCGAGCCTCAAGTACCAATTTTTCCATCCCTTGGTGGGTTTGGGCCAGGAATGGAAGGTGTCTGACCATAAGTCTAAATTTAAGTTTTCAGCTCTGAAAGGGATCCTATTGGTTTCTGCATTTATAATATCGGTTGGATCTGGGTTCCCCATTGGACCTAAGCACTGTACATGCGGTTGTTCTGTGGGGATAATAAGTTTATCGCGCAGCTCCTAGGTTCAGAGGATCAAAAGAAGAAAGGAGGAGGAAAGAAAAATCAGGAATGGTGCGGAAAATAAGAACAGATTAAGAAAGTTGCAGAAAAGGCAAAGAAGGAAACTAACCGAAGGGACGTTGAAGTTGAGCGCCATTACTAGAGATTTGTTGAAAGAGTTGGAAATCACTGCGGAGAATCAAAGGTTGGAGAAGAGAATCGCCGCCGAGAGTTAGGGATGCTGCAGGATGGTGCCGGTTGAGATTGCTGCCAGGTTCGTTGGAGCCGCCGCTGGAGAGAGAATGCTTGGGTTCGTGTGTTGAGAGGCCCCAGTGAAAGAAGTATTTATAGGGTAGCTGGTGCAGGGGTATTTCAGACTTATCCTTCATTACCAGCGGGTGAATCGAAGCGTCGGGATAGGTATGGTGCCTATGCGCGCGATAATCGAGGAGTTGTACAGGTGATTTTGACAGGAGGTAATCATAACCCAGAGAAAATTTTGGCGCATAAGATATTTTATACTCCGAAATTGGGGGGCATGTGTTGACACCGTTTTTTGACACGTGTCAATATACGCCAAAAACTGTGCCGATCGGCAAGGGAGTGGTTGTGCTTTTAAGCTTACATTGCTTTGAAGTATGGCTAACAGATGGTTGCCGATGAAGGTTAATATGATCTTGCCGATGAGAGCAGAAGGCTGTTGCCGATAGAGAGAGAGGCATGGTTGCCGATGGAAAACAGAGCCGAAGAACGTGGAAAGCAGAGCTGAATCATTATCGATGGGTTTTGCCATGGAATCTACAGAGATGAGGAGCGTGCCGATAGAGGTTTCATCGTAAGCAATGGATAAGAAAATTGGCAATATTTATGCCAATATTTTAATAGTTTACTTTTGAGTCCGACCTTGGTACGAGTCATTATTTTTTATTCCTTAGAGATAAGACTTGTTTAGGAAATACTTTGTCGTGTCTGTTTAGGACTCATAGTACCAGGGTATAAATATGTACCGAGAGGCAATGTAGAAAGGGTCAATGAATCAAATACAACAAATCTATTACTTTTATCTACTTTTCAAGCAATCTACTTTTCGACGACTTCGTCACCAGTTTTTCTTCGTTTTCAACGAGTTCTTTCAAGAATCGGCGGGCTGCATCAACTTGATCTCCGACGAGCTTGCAAGTTCCGCTTTCCGAGCAATCTGAGCCTTGACGTCCGGGCGTATCGCTGTCGTCTCGTTCAGCTCTTGTTCAAGTTATCTTTCCTTGTCGATTAACAGGTCAAATCGACTGGCACGCCTTGATATCAAACTTGGATATTAGCCCGGTGTGTTTGCAGATCCAACGCCTTTTTGCATCAACAACTACTATATGTATCACCTTGTCATATCTGAATGATATCGATCGACTACATTAGATGCACTGAGACACAGCCACACAGGTTCTTACACATCACTGTAGAGTAAGTAGCATACTAGATCGAGAGAGTAGCTAGCTTTGTTTCTCGACAAGTCTCCAAAGGCAAATCTACTCCTATAATCATTTTCAAGACAGACTATCTTATGTTTGACTAACTTTATTTATGAAAGACAATAACTTTTATAGCACTACACTAGAACGAAAATCCTTGAGGATCAAAATGCTCTTAGTAAAAATATAAAAACCACCAATAATATGTTTTAAGGGGTGGCCATCAAGCAAAGGCCGCCAAGTATGCAGAGTCATTTGAATGCCCCTATGTTAACTGCAAGGATAAATTTTTGGCGGCTCACCTCAAAGAATGAATTTCTTAGTGGTCATCTCCAAGGTGAATTTCTTGGCTGTTCATCCGCCGCTAAGATAAATTGGATGACAACAACAGTTAGAAGCATTAAGAAGATTAGTAACACTAACTTCATGCCATTTGTTTTGACAACAAACAACATAGATCAATAACATCGAGTTGTTAGAACCATTACAGAGTTAACGGTTAGATTTTGGAGTGCCATATTTAATGCACAGTCTTGCTCATGAGCTGAGTTAGAACATATATGTGATAAACTATGTTGATTGGAATGTAAATCACTAAGTGTCTGTCTAGCTAGCAGATCCGCCTTTTGATTCTAAGTTCTTCTAATCTTGTGGATGGTGCCATAAATTGGTTATCATAAAATAATTTGACTCATCTCTAAAAGTTGAACTATTTTGAGACGGAGGGACCAATTGACAAAGTAGTTAGCCTTTTTAAACAACTCATCGTACCCATTACTACTAACGAAGCAATGGTAGCAACGCCTCATTTTTAGGGTGGAGGCGAGGGGGCGAATTCCTAAATTGTCTCTAAAAATAGTTCTCAAAACGAGCCGCCTCTTGAAATGCATTTGTAGGGACGACTGTTATTTGTAGGAGTGACTCTATATCAGGCCACCCCTACAAATCAATTTTTAGAGAAGGATGGATGTAGAGCCGCCCCCTACAAATGGACGCCAAATAGTAGAAGTACATACATATTAAAATTTAAATTTTTTATATAACCTTGGTAGGAGACATGACCAAAACAATAGTTGTGGATCCCTGGGACTCTATATAACTTTTTTATTTGAAATCATCACTATGGAAATTTATGTTTCAAGTTCTCACATTTGAAATTTAAAATTTTCAAATAACCAAGGATGGGAACCCCCAAAATGAAAGTTGTAGGTCTAAAATGTTATAGAACATTGCATTCACATCATTTTTTAGTCTAAATCATCTATCTATGCTTTCTGTCGATGAAATCGACATATACAACTGCGACCTCATCGCAGCAATCACTAAAGTCACTGTAGACAAAATGTCTTAAAATTATCTGATTTTATTTGTAGATTTATTTGAGTTAAATTATCTAAAAAACTGTATAAAAACTTCTAATAAAAGAGAGATGAATTCTCTTTCTTTCTTGCTGCCGGCAAACTTGGCAGACAGGAAGAACGAGAGAGGCCCTAAATGGGGGTGACGGTGGCGGTGGTGCCGAGGAGTAAAGGGACGGGTGACTCTACTAGAACTCAAAACAATTTGCAGTCAACGTTGGCGCATAGTGTTGAAGTCCGATCTCCTGTACATTATAATTGCTGGGGCACACATGGCACATAATATTGTTTACAGCTATTCCAAGACACATCTTTTGGTACAACATACTATAGCTAGCTAGATCTGCCTATCTTGTCAGCAACCACTGGATGCTTTCACATATAATCGATCGTATGAACTACTTATACTAACTACATGAAGTATGACAGTACGCACAAACCGAAAGATGCTGCTCTCAAAATGAGTAGCCATTTTTAAATTCTCTATGTACTCCCTTTGTTCTGTAATACAGTGCATTTTAGAAATTTTAAGATAAATTAAGAGATAACATAAAAGGTGCATGTACCCTTATTATTTCTGAATCGTCAGACGTTACCATCAACATGATTAATGGTGATTGATTGATTAATTGAATCGCAAAACGGTTTTTTGTTCTCTAAAATATATTATATTCAAGGATAAATTTTGAATGCTAGAATGCACTGTCTTATAGATGGAGAGAGTATACATTATGTAAACTACCAAGGCAACAAAACTACTTTCATGTGATTGCACGGAAACAGATGTATGGATACCTGACATCACACGCTAAGACAAAAATTCACTAATTCAGAGATCACAGCCTCCAAATCCAAATAGTCAAATTTGGTTTGGCACATGGCATGTGAATACATTATATATGTCGACATATCTTTTGTGAAACAATTTGATTGAAATAGATTATCGTAAACATTGCCTTCTTTCTCTGTTTCCTAGTAATTCACAGGGAGGCCGATTTCTAAGAACCAGCACCCTTCTGGTGTCCGAATCCTGCCAAGCGCAGAAACCCTGGGAGGCCGGTTACCAAGGTGTCTTTTGCTTTTTCATCGCTATTGACGAGCAGTCCTATGTTTCGCCTGTCCAAAATGGTGTTGAAGTTGACAGCCAAAGCACGTAGGCAACTTTCCGGCGTCTCGAGAGGTGATCTTTTGTCTTGCCGGTTGTTTTGTGCGAGTTTTGATTTTCATGCAAGGGTATCCTAATTAGTGAGGGGTGAGGACGTAAGGTGCCTTTTTGTCATGCTTCTTATTTTGTTTAAAGTCACTTGGATATATTTTAGGACAGATTGAGAACAATTTGAAACGAAAAAAAATAGTTACTGTACTGGCATATAACAGAAACTACAGGAACCAAATTGATTGGTTCAACGTCAAAACTATAGCAAGATGGAGCCCAGGCCAAATGGCCCAGGAGCCAGAGGTCTATGGGGCTTTAATTTCCTATCAAACAGGGGAGCCCTGCCCAGGGTTGCTCAAAAAAAAAAATGTAGCTAAAAAAACTAGGGGAGCGCAGTGGGTTGCTCAAAAAAAAAGTAGCTAAAAAAAACAAGGGAAGCCCAGTTTTACCTCCATTTATCATTAAAGTACTCAAAAAAATTAAAGTACTAATATAATTCCAAAATAAATTGCAAGTGTCATTATACCTGGCTTAATAATGTTACCCTTTTTATAATTGATATATATTATAATTAAAAGACTTGTTAGCGGCTCTGCAACGCATGGCAACCGAGTCATAATACGACATGCAACCAAGTCATAATACGACATTTATAAAACTGACAATAAGGATCGCTGTTACAGGATTCTTAAATTCTCTTATCCTCCAGTCTGTCTCTGTCAATAAGAAACAAAAATAATACGAAGTATGCCACTATTCTAATTAGTAATCATGCCCAAACTTTCGCCGCCATCAGATAAAAGAAGATGTGCTTAGTCAGCAACGCCTGGGGTTGCATTCGAGTACGATATATTTACACAAGGGGCAGAATAATGCATCAGCTACAAACATTGATTCAGATGCATTTTTCCATTCGCGGATGCAGTGTTTTGCACTGCCTGGATCATCTGACCGACCTGAACACACGGCCTCCAACCACGAACAGTTTTGAGCAAGAGGGCATCCACCAGCCTGGCCACAATAGGCATGCTCCAAGAAGGTAGTTCAAGCTCTTGCACCATCTCTGTAGCCACTGAAAGACTTGTATCATTCTCCAGGTCAAATGCGAACTCGATGTTCTTACATTTACCTGTACAAGGCCAAAAGAATAAAAATGCAGAGTGAGTGCACGGTACAAATGGAGATTTTGTGCAATTAAAAGATGGTATTTTGATGCTTGTAATTACCATTGGGGACAGGAATCCTCAGTAATAACTTGATAGGGTTGCTACCACTCATATCTCCTTCCAGTACAAATCCACCCCTTCGAAGCACTAGGCTGAAAGACGCCTTCCCGTTATCAACGGTTCCATTTGGTAGCAAAGATGCAAAAATTGGTGTGGCTTCAAGATCCAGATCCAAATTTGGCGGGAATGCTATAGGTTCTTGCACAGGATTAGAGGTTTTATTATCATTGATGATGATGTCATCTTTCATGAGAATAGGACTCTTCAAGAGCTCACTTGCTGGCAATCTATCAGCTGCTGAACCTAGACAGCTCTCTATGAAACTTCTGACTTCTGCATCTTTGACCTTGGAGAGAGCAACTGGTTTTACACCCTGCAATTGTACATTAAGCATCATACAAAAAGGAAGTATCTGGGTACTTCCTAGAACTATTGAAGTAGACAAGTATTAAGTGACAGGTCACTTACTTCAGAAATCCTCTTGTATATCTGAACAAAGCCCTGACATTCACTATAAGGGCACTCACCAGTCACCATCTCAAGCATACACATGCCGAAAGAGTATATATCCACCAACTCATTGTAGTGTTCACCAAAGAGCTCTGGTGCCATGAATTCTAAGGTGCCTGTCTTTCAGGTTAAATGTTAGTAATAACCATATCAAGTTCACCACATATCACCTCTATTTCAGAAAACATGTGGCAGCGTGATCTGTAGAAAACCATACCTTGTATACTCTGTGTTTTCCTCTGCTGCATGACCATTGCCAAACCGAAGTCCCCAATCTTAACTTTCCCATGGTTCCCGTTGATGAAAATGTTGTCACACTTCAAGTCCCTGTGTATGATTGGTGGCTTCTGGCTGTGCAGGTAGGCTAGCCCTGTCAGTATCTGTTTGGCCCATCGCCTCATTGCCTTCATGTTAACTTTCTTGTGCTTTGTACGGTACCTAGGCACACCACAGCAATTGATCATTTAAGGGGATGGTGAAGCTACTTCTATACAGTTGTTTCCCTTCTGAATGGAAAGCAAAAAAGAACCAACTTTCTATTTCTTTCCGTTCTCCGAAAAAACTAAAACTACCAAGCAATTATTCAGATTTTAAATTCGAAAAAAGGAAGAGTTATTCAGATTTTATTTGCCATTGGTAAATAACCAAAGTTCAGTTACTGAGCATTCACCATGCCCCAAAAGAAGGTACAAGGAACAAAGAATAAAATTAACCAAACTTCATCAGTAGCAGCACATACAAGGAGGGGCTATGTTATATTTACATACTCTCTCAAGTTGCCTGACGTGAACAGCTCAGTGATGAGATTGACAGTCCTTTTCTTGTTGTCGACCCACGAGGCGTAGAGCTTGAGGATGTGCTTGTGCTGGAGCGACCGCAGCAGCTGGATCTCTGTCTTGAGCCGCTGCAGCTCCTTGGGGGATCCCATGGTCCGGCCGTTTATCTCCACTTTAGCCCATGCCACCTCGATGCCTTCCACTACATCGAAGCCTTTGTAGCTGTCACCAAATCGATCACGTGAATCAACAAACACAAGCAAGAATTCACCACTTTTATCCAATTTGTTACACAAAAACAAGATGGCATTCAAGGCTGAATCTTTGTAATGTCCCTCGAATACAAAAGTCTGAAATTCAGGAAACTAGTTACTGTCGTTTAATTTGCTACTGAATTACTGCATAAAGATCTGAGGAAAGGGAAGGGAGGTACACTGTCTTGAAGGCCCCAGATCCCACGACCTCCTTGTACTGCAATGCACGCACGAAACCTCACAGATCAGGCAGAAAGATCTAATTTTTTCAGAGAAAAAATTTCACCGCAGGATGCAAACAATCTAAGATTCAAAATTCAGGAACTGAATGCACCTAGCGCTAACAGGCGATGAACCAACCACATCAACCCAACGAGAGTAAACAACACGTTGATAATAGCAGCAGATCCGAAGGGACGGCGGATCGACGGCGCAGCACGTACCCGGAAGTAACGGCCGGTGGGGTCGACCTCGTCGACGTCGGGGTCGTCCACCTCGTCGTCGGGCGGCTCCGCCTGCTCGCCGGTCCCCAAATCCGGATCCGGAGCCATCGCGCCGCCGGCGCACTCCTCCGCCCGCGTGATCGATCAGAAGTCGAACCGGCGATTGATCGACAAAGGAGCGCGAGAGACGGCGACGAGTCTGAACTACGTACTCTTGTGAACTCAAAACACCGGCCTGTTCCAAGTTTCACGGGCACAGGCCGCGGGTGCTTAGGAGCGTGGTGACGTGAGGCTGCAGGTGGGCCCGGCGACCTGGTGGGAATTGATCATGGACGTGATAGGCATCCGCGTGGAAGATCAGAAGTACAACTCAGATAAGGATTTCAACCTGATTTTCAGGTGGGGAAACATGTTTCAGATGAGGATTTACCAAAATGTTCAGACAAGAGAACGAAGTTTCAGATAAGGATGACCTTAAATATTCACATATAGATTTTTGCGGTGATCGTGTGCATAGTTAAGAGAAAATGATTCACAGCATCGATTTTGTTGAATTTCCGTGTTATTTTCTCATCATAAATCTTGTTAAGGCCTTGTTCGTTTGTGCGGGATTAGCCTATTTTTATTCCTGGCCGGATTGAGTGAATCCAGCAAGTTCACTCAAACCTGGCCCGGTTTCATTTCAAACCTATATTGGTCCGTTTTCATTCCAGGTCTAGAAGAAGAAAGAAAGTTCTACGACGATCCATTTTAATTTCGACGCAAAACAAACAAATATTTTAATTTTCATCCGGGTTGAAAATGGGCCACAACAATCCACCCGGATTGAACTCCGAAACGGGCCAATCTGATTGTAACGAACGAGGCATAATTTGGCCAAGAACAAGATGGTTACTGATAGTTACTGAAGCGAGAGGGGTCGATGATCGTGCTTGCTTGACCTGCACTTGTTTCCGGTACACCAGTAGATCAAATATGCTTTGAGTTTGCATACTACCTTTTTGTAAACGGTATAAATATATGCTTTGAGTCTGCATACTACAATTTTGTAAATCGTAGGAAAAATATGGTTATGTAACAAGTGCAATGACGGCCCAGATGAATTGGTAAGAAATTGGACCAACTCGAGCCCAAAAGAGAAGGAGCGTTGCAACAGCCACGTCTCTCGGGCCGAGAGCGGGCGCGCACGCGCAGGAGCAGGGCCGGGCGCGCAGCCTCAGCGCCGCCACCGCTGTCTACGGAAAGTGCCACATCACCAATATCGATTAGGAAAATAGAATAAATAAAATAGGAACCAACGGATCCGCAGGATCATAGCTTACTTAGGGGTTAAGTCTTGTCAGGACTATAAATAAAGACCCCATATAATCAATTCAATCAAGAAAGTAATAGGAGAAACCTTATCCTTAGCTCTTGGCTCTTGGTTCTCGTTCCTCCCCACCCCAACCCTAGCTGCCGCCTTGCCCATGTCCACCTCCACATGCGCCGCCGGCAGCAGGCCGGCCTTGACCGTGCCAATGCCGCCTACCTCCGCCTCCTCCACTCTCGGATCGGCCTCCACGTGTCAACTGGCCTTAGACCTCCTATAGATTCTCTCTATTTGAAATTATAAGTCGATTTGGTATTTTTGATATATACCTTATTTTGCACTTACATATGGACACTGTCTTAATATATAACAACAACAATGTAGAACGCGTATGAGCGCATTTCAATGTTGGAGCTCGACCAAATGGCTTGGTGGGAGCTCAGCTCTACCGTTAGTTTCCTCAATGGTGGACCCCCTGCACTAGAGATATGTATTTATAGCTGGAGCCCTGCCAAACACAAACACGCCAATAGTAGTTAGCTGACCTGTGATCATTTTTATTTCTCTCATAAACATTTTTTTTTGTTCTTCTGCATAAAAACTGGCTATGAACTTAAAACCTGCTTCTCCTAGTATTGTGTAATAGTGCTTGGAGAGGGACATGGCAACCGCTTATATAAATAAATACGCTTTCTCTATACTCAATGGCACAAACACAACGACTTCCCGAGTTCGCTTTATTCGCTTTTTAGCGATCCAATCCAAATCTTGTGAGATTCGTGCTTTGTGATTGGCTTGCTTCCTTCTCGTTAAGTTGCTAACCACAGCCAAAGCACAGAGCCCATAACCACTTTCCTCGTTCATCTCGGGCTCTCGTGTTTTCCAACCTGGATTAGCATGGGCTGGGCCATGTAGGGCGTGTTTGCGACCCTGGTCCCTGCCGGCCAGGCCAGCCCAACTAGTCCAGGCCAGGGCAAGCCTGGCTCAACTGGTGCAGGACTGGATGTTTGCGTAACATGTACCAAACGAACCAGGCCTACGTGAGCTGTTGTTTGCGTGCCTAGGCTGAGCCCAGCTAAGAGCCCAACTGCCGCCAACAACCACCAACTGCCAAGCCTAGATCATGTTTGTGACCTGGCTCTGCTCGGCCTGGCCCAAATTGCACCAAAAGGAAAAATAGCTTGTTCAAAAGAGAAGCAAAAATAGTTTACATGAATATGAGCAACAATTGCTAACAAAAGTTTTAGGCCTCACACAAATTTAAAAGTTCATCAATACATACATTGCCGGCTATATTGCAGATTCGAAGAAGCAAATAAACAACGGCAGCATAATGTAGTCATTTCTGAAGCCGAGCAGGGGAACAAGTTCACAGAAAGAAAAAACAGAAAATGAATTGACAAGTAGCCAGCTAATGCATCCATCCATTGTGTCATCATCGGCCTAATCAACACAGTATCACTTATGGCACATGAACAACATGTAGCATAGACATACCACAACCAGGACTAAGATCAAGATGAACACATTCTTCCAGAACCCATGCTTACCATCAGGATTTGTTTCAGAAGTTTCAGCTGTCAACAGCCTGTGGGATGCTGTTGGTTCCCCAGGTGAGTCTTCATTTGGCAACAGCAAGGGTGTTGCACACACCCTTTCATTGAAAGCTCTAAGAGCATTTGCAAGGGTGTTGCACAAAAAATTGGCCTCAGCTATCAAAAATGGTTGGTTCATTTGTCAAGTCATTGGTGGCTACCAAAGAACAGAAAGCATGGAAAAAAGCCAAATTAAAAACAAATGTCATGGCTGCCACAGAACCATTTTGCTCATTGCACTTCCTGCCATCAGCCATCAAAAAATGATGTTGTTGCTAAGGACAGCCATAACAGAACACAAGTGGATCATGACAGCCATAGAGCCATAGAACACAACAGAACCAAAACAAATAACAAATAGGTAGCCACCTCATGTAATTGTTTTGCATCACAGGCCAGTTGCATACCAAAACATCCACCAATAACAGACAAGTAGGAAGCCACAATTGAAGCAACTAGAAGCATGCAAATATGAAATAAAAGTAGTCAACAGAGATAATTAAAGGAGCAACAAGTTAAATGAGCACAATGTAGCAAGCTAATTAGTCCATCTATATTATCATCATCGCCCTCATCAAAACAGTTTCACTTCTTGCACATGAACAAGAGATAGCATAGGGCAAGTACAAGTGCTTGACACTGGAGGCAAAAATAGTTGTCAGCAATGAGAAGTAATGAGAGCAAGTAATACTAAGAAAATCTGAAATAAAAGTAGCCAACAGAGGCTACACAGAAGAGTAGGACCAGATTAGATGTTTGAAGACCAGCACATGAACAATAGAACAAGAACAAGAGATAGGCTTTACCAAAATAGTTTTACTTCTTCCACATGAACAAGAGATAGCATAGGGTAAGTACAAGCATAAGTAAGAACAAGATGACCACATTTTTCTAACAGCCATGCTTATCAACAGAAAGGGGATCAGTGGGTAACAACATAGGTGCTGCCGATGACATCCTAGATGAGGCATCAGTGGGTAACAGCAGAGGTGCTGCAGGTACCCTTTCATTGAAAGCTCTAAGAGCTTCATCATAGCTGCCATACTTTTGGTATATGGCCCCTTTTTCCTTTAGTACTTGCTTAGCACACTTATACCAACTGAAATAAATGCCAGGTTTCTTGCCTTCAAACACCACATAACAAGGCGCCATTGTCTGAAACAAATGACATGTACATCATGTAATTTTGCCCTCAGATTTGTAATTCTGTTGGATTTAGTTACTCAATCGTAGTCACTGGTGGATGCCAACCAAAACAAAACAGAATGGAAACAATAGCATAATTGGAAAACCAGAAAACTTGCAAGCCTGCCAATCAACACTTGTACTCATAGGGTTGCACTCGCTACCATCAATCATCATGGATGTTGTTGCAAAGCAAGGCATGCAAGCAAAGTGATCAAGGCAAGCATAGGAAAGCAGATAAAACAATAGCAACGTACAGAACACAGCAAAATGGCATCCACCTCATGTATGTTATTGCATCATAGGCCATGAATTTCCCACTATTACCACCACCACCAGCAAAATGGCAAATATGAAATAAAAGTAATGAATAGAGAAGTAGGAAGCCACAATTGAAGCAACTAGAAGCATGCAAATATGAAATAAAAGTAGTGAACAGAGACTATTATTAAGCTGTTACAATAAAAGCAGTTGATAGAGACTACTATCCAAGGGTTCAAATGGTACCCAAAGTTCTTACCAGCTGTTAACCACCCTCCCAGCCAAAGTACACCAACAAGGTTAGGTGTCAAAAGAGTGAGAACTGTCCAGAAAAGCTACTAGATGTCAAAAGAAGTCAAAAGAGGAGAGAGTGGGTGAGGGGGGTGGAGGAACTATACATCTCTACAGTCAACCCCCTCCTGGCCAACACTATCTTCATGTAGTGTGACTAGATGTAGTAGTTTTTAGCTAGGTAGTTCCTAAGCCAATTGACCCTATGGGCATCACTCATGTTCACAAAGCCCCTGCCTTGGGCCTTGTTGTCTAGGAGGAAGGTGTAGGCAACAATAAGTGCCTCCTCAGAGAATCCAGGCATCTCCATCACAGCAAGGTACAGATTGGGATCAACATGGGCAGGCCCAGTCTCCCTAAGAGCATTGGCCACATTGTTCACAGCATCACTCATGTTAGTCAACATCAGAATCTCATCCTCAGAGAAGTTCCCTCTCTTCCTCTTTGTACCAGCAGCTGAGGAGGTAGGAAGCACTTGAGCAGCATTGCTATCCCCTCCCTGTTCACTAGGGACTGTTGTAGGGGTCACAGGAGGGGCATCAGCCTGGTTCTGCCCTAAGGCTTCACCAGACCCAAGTGCAAACTTGCCTGTGGCCATGGCGTTACCAAAGATAGCCTCCATCTCACAGTAGAACCTAATAGGGCAGTTAAGAAACTCTACATCTTTAGGATGGTCCTGCATGGTTGGCCAAAGATAATAGTTCAAGGCAAAGATAAGAAAGGATATGAAGGTCAAGGCAAAGATAAGAGATCAATTAGCTACCTTGCAGTGGCCAAGGTAGTGCTCTTGATCAAGCATGATAGCATGATTCTGATCATCCCAAAGAGCAGCACTAATGTCCTTGAGCTTGCTCACCTTAGACCACTTCTGCCTCCATTTCCTCAAGTGGTTGTACACTTGAGTGTTGCTAACAACCTCCCCACAGAACTCCTTAAGGGCTTTGGCCACAACATTCACATCCTTGTCCTTGAAGACCTTGTCAGGCTTGCTGCCATCACTAACAAGGGCAGCCATCCTCCTAAGAACAAAACCAGAGGTGGTGTTGGTCCACCTCATTGCCCTCACAGCCCCAGCCCTAGCCACAGGAGCAGCAACATCAGTAGGTGGTGGTGCAACCGGAGCAGCATCAGCACCAGCTGCAACTGGAGCAGCAGCACTAGCACCAGCAGCAGCATCAACAGGAGCAGAACCACCACTGATGAGCTGCTCCATGACTGAAGAACCAGCAACAAACCCACCCTCAAATGGAGATGAAACCATCCTAGTACTGTCATGTTTGACAACACACAAACTTAATCAAATAATGTGTAACAGCATTGTAGAAACATGAATAGAATGGATAGAGTGAAACATAAACAACATGAATAACAGAATGGATGAACAAGTAACAGCATGAATAATAGGATGAAAGAAACAATAGAATAGTCTTAGCCTTGTCCACCATATTATTACATCAACATCACACACACATGAGTTCCACAGCAGGGTACAACAGCTATTCAACATATTACATCAAGTAGTGTTTGTCCCCCTCCCTTCCCACATAGCATTGCAAATGGCATTCTTTATTTCAGTCATTTCAACAGAGTCTTGGTCCGGATGAGCTGGGGGCAGGTTGGTTGGATCAGATGACCCTGTGAAACCTTCCTCAGCAGGCACTACTTCATCAATACCAAAACCTAGGATCCAATTGTGTAAAATGGCACAGGCAATAACCAGCTTCACTTGTGTCCTATACTTGTGGAAGGGCTTATTGTCCAAGATCCTAAACCTGCCCTTGAGTGCTCCTATACCCCTCTCCACAGTCACTCTAAGTGATGAGTGCCTAAGGTTGAACAGCTCCCTTGCATTGGTGGGTCTATTCATTGGGCCATACTCAGATAAATGGTACCTAACCCCCCTGTAGGGAGGTAGGAAACCAGTTTTGCAAGCATACCCAGCATCTACCAAGAACATTTTACCTACATAAGACATCTACTATGAGATTTGTGTTAATAGGCCATGGAATATGTCATAGTAGATGTAAAATGTGGTTGTGCAATTACCTTCTGGCAAGCTCAAGCCATCTGCCCTGGCTACAGCATCTGCCAAAACAGTTGCATCATGGGCAGAGCCCTCCTAGCCAGCCAGGACATAAGTGAATTTGAGATCACAATTCATAGCCACCAACACATTTTGGGTGGGATCCTTTTTCCTACCCCTGAAAGCTTGTTGCATGCACCTAGGAACCCTTGCTAGGAAATGTGTGCCATCTATAAAGCCAATTACATCCTAAAAACCTTGTGTCAGTCATTGCAACATGTCTAATTTAACTAATGAACCTAGGATGTTCATTTACCTTGAAATATGGATTCCATCTATGGCTTCCAAGTATCTTTGGGTGAGTGCTTGTGTTAGCTGGCTTGATCATTTCATTCCTAAGCTCACCCACAGCATACAACACTTGATGGAAGTGCTTGTGGACAGTTTGGATGGACCTCCTAAAGGACTGGTGGACAACCCTAAACCTCTGGTTGTGCCCTACAACATGTAAAAACATGGCAACCTGCTCCTCCACTGACACCCCCTCCCTATCAGTGACAAGACTCCTCTCTAAAAGTGCTCACTAACCCAAAAAAGGCAGCTCTCTTCATCCTAATCATAGAAATACACTCTGAATCAGTGGAGTGGTATATCATTGCCAGTGTTCTCTGTCTATGCTATTCATTTTCATCCCTAATCAGAGCCAGTGCTATAGGGTCAGGCTGGGGGGGTTTTAGGTTCAGGGGTTTTCCTTTTCAGCCTACTGGATACAAAGGAAACCATAACAACAGTCAACGCAGCTGCCTTCCTAGATAGTATGTCATGGCTCAAACACAGATCCATCTACAAACATGTAAAAATGTAACATGAATTCAGCTTTGTACCCTGCTAAGGCATCAACATGAATGTGAAATGAATGCATATGAAAAGCATGGCTGCATCTTGTAAGTGATGCCTCCCAGTGCTATCTTTGGACTACATCATCGACCAATCAGAAACAGTACTACATAAGCAGTGAACCCAAACTCATCAAGAACAAGAAGATAATAGAAACCGAAACAGATCAAGAACATAGGTACCAAAACCAAACAGATTAAAAAAACAAGGTATAATAAACTTTAACAGAACAAGAACATAGGTACTAAAACCTAACAGATCAAGAACAGGAAGGTACAATAAACTTAACAGATCATGCACATAGGTAGTGAACCTAACAGATCAAGAACGGTATAGTAGAACAAACCCTAACAGACCATGAAGAAGATAAGTAAACCGTAACACATGAAGAACAGGGAACCACAGATCATGAAGAAGGGGGTGGATTTCACCTTGCCTTGAAGTCACACAAATGGAGAGGAAGTAGATCTGGAAGTAGAGGATGCAGATCGAGAGGAAGACGAAGAAGATGCGCACGGAGAAGAAGAGGAAGACCAACGCCATGGAGTCCCAGCAGCAGCCAGGGCGGGGACACCGCCACGAACCTCGAGGCCGGAGCAAAAACCAGCCGGAGGTCGCCGCCGCAGCCACGCGCCACCAATCACCGCCGGTCTCTCACGAGGGAGGTGGAAGAGCAAGCAACGAGAGGAAGAACTCCAGTGGAGAGTGGCAAACCCTTATAAAGGCAGGCGAAATCGGCGTGCTTTCGCTTCGCACGCGGCAGCCATGGCACGGGAAGGAGGTTTCCCCTTCCCGCCAGAGCCCGCGCGAGCCACCCCGTCGCCGCCTGAAATCGCCCGTGAGCGCCGCCACGAGCACGGCTCGGAAGAAACGATGAAAATCGTCGTTTCCAGAGAGCCAGGCGGAGAGGGCACTTTTGGCTCCCCAGATCCAGGCCACCTCGCGAGCCAACGCCGCAAACACGCCAAGTTGCAGCCCACGAGCGCAGCCGAGCCTGTGGGCCGCCCTCGCAAACGCGCGCGTAATCTACTTTGGGCCAAACTATGGGCCAGTCTTGGCGTATCCTCTACTCTTGCACGCGAACAGCTCGCTCAAAGTCCACCCATAAGACTACCCACAATCACGTTTGGTACCCGCTCCTGAAGGAGACGGATACCGAAAAAATCGCGGCATCGGGTCTTTTATGCACATCCTGGATCGAGCAGGACGGGAGCGCGTCCGGTGTCTGGCCCGAACGTACGGCAGCTCTGGTACGTGTCTGCATGGAGCCCGCGTCCTCCGCGTGGATGAGACTCCCCTGTCCTACTCTGGCCCAGCCGCCGTCCCCCGCCGCCAGGCCTACTCTGGCCCGGCCGCCATCCCCCGCCGCCAGGGCACCCCAAGCCGCCAGCCTGCATCCCCACCGCCTGGCATCCCTTCGTCCCCCGGTCGACCGGGCAATCTATACCCCACCAGAGTTGGAGAAGAAGGGGGATGCGCGTTGAAGTTTGAGGAGAAAGCAATAGGAGGAAAATCAAGTGACCGATTTCATCGGGTCACTCGAGTGACCTTTAGATTAACCGCATGAGAGAGCTCAAAAAAGTAGTTTCTCTTAGCTTTTATCCCACACAAGTGGGCTACAGCCTACATTATTGACTAGCCTTGCCCCACGCCAAGAGAGAAAGTGTGTGCAGTGGGAGCACGCGCACGTCGGAGCATGGCCCCGCGAGGCACGGCCACAAGAGCAAGGCTCACCGGGAGCACGACCATGGGCGCACGGTGCAGTGGGGCATGGTGCTAGAGGTGCAAGTCCTAGAGCGCTGCTGCCGAGGTGCGGGGACTCGGGCGTGGTGCACAGGAGGCACGAGTACCGGGAGAGGTGCGGCGCCGGAGCACGGCCACCGAAACTAGCACAAGTGCATAGACCTGCCGCCGGGAGGGTGCAGGACTGTGGCGCGGCCACCAGCACGGGACGAGCTAGCGGTCGTCGGCGCGGTACTAGGCACGGAGAGAGGACGTGGCTGTTTGTCGTGGAAGCTGTGGACTTGCTGTGGATGCGGGCACTGCTAGGGAAGCTGTTGCCGTTGAGGCACAAGGCAAGCGCAGCCACCATCAGGCACGGCTACGGTTGATGCGACCGAATGGGCGGATGCCAGCAACGGCAGCAGAAGAAAGAGGTTGGCATGCTCTGCATGTTCCTGCTACGGGAAATTGGTCCTTTGCCGACTGTCCACAGCTTTACCGACCACCAAAGCAGAGGCAGTCGGCAAAAATAACCTTTGCCGACTACCCTTACCACGGCCGTCGGCGAAGAAAGTCAGTCGGCAAAGCCTTCTTTGCCGACTGCTAGAGAAGATCTTAACAGTCGGCAAAGATGGGCAGTCGACAAAATTTGACGGGTTCAAACGGCGTCCGTCACCGTGCTCTTTGCCGACTGCCTTGACGTCGGGTAGTCGGCAAAGATAGCTTCTTTGCCGACTGCCACGCCGAGCAGTCGACAAACTACCACGTGGCCTAGGCTGGGCCCGGGGCCGGCCCTCTTTGCCGACTGCCAGACAGGGCAGTCAGCAAAGGCAGTTTCTTTGCCGACTGCCCAGCTTGGCAGTCGGCAAAGATTTCTTTTTTTTGAATTTTGAATCCAAACTTTTTCTGTAGCCCAAACATATTGTTTACAAACACATGTTCGAATTTAGGACCTTTTTACAATATTTTGCTATATTTCATTCATTTATTTTATTTAGTTGAATTTTTTCGCATAATCGAAATTTGAACTGCAGGTGCATGAAATAATAAAACGTATCCATTCGAAAAATGATATTCATGTTGAAAAATGTATTTTGAGGATGTGTCCATAAACTCACCTAAAATTTTGTCTATGAAACATGACCATCCAGGTGCGGTAGAAGTGTTTTTTAATTATATAAAATTCAAATGAAGTCCGAAAATCATAAAACTTGCCAAGGTGCCATGTTATCGCATGTGGAAGCTACGATAAAAATTTGAGGATGTTTGGAGTAAGTTGCAACGTTGGATGTCCAAAACCCAGACATCCGACGTCACAACTTACTCAAAACATTCTAAATTTTTTAGCATAGCCTTCACATGCGATAACATAACATCTCGCCAAGTTTCGTGATTTTTGGACTTTGTTTGTATTTTATATAATTAAAAAATACTTCTTCTGCAACTGAATGGTCATGTTTCGTGAACAAGGCATTCAAAATTTTGGGTGAGTTCCTGGATACGGCTTAATATACACTCTCTAATATGAATATAATTTTTTGAATGGCTTCATTTTATTATTTCATGCACATGCCTTTCAAATTTACTTTTTGAGAAAAATTCAAGTAAACAAAATTAATTCAAAATATATAGCAAAAAGTTATAAAAAATTTCAAATTTGAAAATATGATTTAACACAATTAAGAAGGACCACAGAAAAATTTGGAATCAAGATTAGAAAAATCTAATCTTTGCTGAGTGCCTAATCTGGCAGTCGGCAAAGGCATCTTTGCCAAGTGCCAGGCGAAGGTAGTCGGCAAATGGGGCTGCCTTTGCTGACTGCCTTAGTCTAGCAGTCGGCAAAATCGCCGGCCCACGAAGGCCCAGCTGGAGTAGGTCGACCGCCGCCAGTCGTCCGATTTCATTCATGTGAATCCGACGGTCGAGACCAACTTTCGGAGGAATAAAAACCCTGGCCGCTAGTACCCCTAACCCTAGGGCTTCATTTCTTTCCCTCCCCCGATTTCTCAACAGCAGCAGCTAAGTAGCAGCCGGCAGCCGGTGATGGCCATGAGGCCAGAGGAGAAGGTGATGGCGCCATCGGGGTGCCCCTCGCCGGCGCACGTGTGCGGTGGCACGCGGCAGCGTCGAGTGGCCCCGCGGTCGGTGCCCTTCAAGGCGGCACGCCCTCACCCCCGCAGCGGCGTGAGGCGAGGCCCCCCCGGCGGCCGCGGCGCGGGATACGGCGGCCCCCGGCAGCGCATGTCGTGGCGGCGCATGGATTCCCTTCCGTGCCTCCGGAGGCGCCAGGGGCGGTGAGGGGCCACGGCGCGACCTGTCGAACGCTAGGGTTCCGGGCGCCGCCGTCGCCGCCAGCAGCAGCGGCCGGGCCAGCTGCGGCGCCCCTATCGGCCCTCATCTGTTCCACCCGTGGCACCCTCGCGTGGCGGAGCAAGGGTGGGGCCCCTGCCCTATCTCCATCTCCGGTGGCTCCCTGGATTGCGGTGCGGCGGAAGCATCCGGCTCCCTCCCCCTCTACGCCGCCGAGCTCGAGGGGGCCATGGATGAGCCGGCGACGAGGCTCCCTCGTCGCGCCTTCCTCGTCGTCGAGCTCCTCCACCTTGTCGGCAGCGCCCCGCCCTCCTCGTTAGCGACGGCGGACCTCCACCGGCGGCCTCCAGGGCTCGCACTGGCGTGATGGCGGGCGGATCGGGGTGGGGCGGCCATGGCGGGCGGCCGGCGGAGCTCACGGCGGCGGCGCAACCGGTGGATGGGCTCGGGCAGGCCCTGCAGATGGGCTTCTCTGCCCTTTCTTTTATTTTTATTTTTTTAATAAATAAATAAAATATCTTTGCCGACTGCCAGCTCAAACAGTCAGCAAAGACTTTTTAAAAAAAATAAAAAATCTTTGCCGACTGCCAGCTCAAGCAGTCGGCAAAGACTTTTTGAAGAAGACAACAGACGATACGGGGGCCGCTTCCTTTGCTAACTCCTTCTTTGGCAGTCGGCAAAGTCTTTGCCGACTGCCCTCCATATGGCAGTCGGCAAAGAATTCTTTGCCGACCTAATCTTTACCGACTGCCCACGTGGAAAGCAGTCGGCAAAGGCTTCGCCGACTGTTTTCGGGCCTTTGCCGACTGCTTTCAGCATTCGGCAAAGATCCTGTTTCCCGTAGTGTCTATCTGCAAGCTCAATGATGCCCCTGGATGCGCGGATACCGCTGCAACTACGATCGTGATGATGCAGGAAGAAGACGTGCCAAGGGGAAAAGTCCCGTGGCAAAAAAATGAAGAAAAAAATAAGGCACTATAGTAATTTTATTTATTAGGACCACCTCATGAAACTAGTTTGCCAAACAACTTTTCTCAAACAGCTTAGATTCATCAATAAAGCTACTTGTGAAGTTATTTTGAAAAAAAAAAAGCTTTGATAATGAAGTTGAGCCGTGCTAAACGAGGCCTTTAGCTAGTAGTGCTGGTCCCCTGGGGACCATGTGACCTCCACTTAGACTTCCGTGCTGTCGTCAGTTTTACTCAAAGAAATTCCACTGTCGAAACTGAGAGGAACTTTCACTCCAACTTCCTTGCCTTCTTCAGTTTCAATCTGCAGGTCCACCTCTATGTGAAGCACCCTACCCCATGGCACTGCAACCACATTCCTTGCCAGCTCAAGAAGGAACCACGGGTCGTCGTTGTCAGCACGGGAGAAATACCGACGCGTCCCCTTTGCACACCTGAAGAGGACGCTCCTGTATTTGTCCTCAAAGCCATCAATAAGCGCACTGATTTCACCACCGACACCGATGCCAGAAGCATTATGCCCATCCTTGAGCCGAAACTTGACCTGCGCAGTGGCATCTCGAGCATCGGACATCACCGCATAGGTCACCTCTGCTACCTTGCTGCCGTCTTGAGCGTTGATGGTGTGGTGGGCGGGTCGTGGTGTATGCATTTGGGCAGCGTACGTTGGGTACTCGCAGTCCCCCCATTCCCATTTGATGGAATGATGCTTGTCGCCGCCGCTGCTTGGGATGATGATTTTGATGGCGAAACACACGTACTCCGTCGAGATGCCCCTGTAGGGTCCAGTCAGTAACAAATCCTCCATTATCTTCATCCTTACATTAATCGATTAATATCATATCGTCTGGCAGTGAAAAGATTCACCTAGATATATAGTGCATGAAAAGATTCACAATTCACATAGATATATATAGTTCGATAACAGCAGGCATTAGACATGACATGCATGGGTTTTGCTCCGGTGGTCCTCTTTTAGAGAGTTGCACGCATCTCAAAGCACCTGGTTAATTAACTAAAATTAATTTCGTTTGGATCTGGACTGGGGCTGACCCTACCCGTATCCAGCCCAGGACCACCCTACCCGATCCGTAACATTAGTTAGACTAGACTGATATTTCTTCCATCCATGGTACACGGCGGTGGGGCCTGTTCACATCGGCGACGGGCGAGGGGCGGCGGCGGCGGCGCACGGAGGTTGCGGCGGGATTCCAGCTGTGCTCCCGCCACGCCCACATCCCAATCTGCGTCGACTGCTGTGCCACTGGGGCCGTTTTCCGGCGCACCTCGTCCTTCTCCTTCCACTGCTCTAACTGCGACTTTGGGAGGCACCGGATTGGCTGTCACCCCCGCTGCGCCGTGCAGCTGTACTCCCGTGCCCTTGAGCGCATGTTCCCGTCGGATGCAGGTGGTGCAGAAGAAGAGGAGGAGGTGGCCTCGCACGAGCCACGAGCTATGCCGATCATCCCTTTCCAGACATAAACAATCTGGTAGAGCCGGCATTGTGATCTCTGAACTCATAAGGAGAAGGCGGTTGGACCTGGACAATGGTGCTCTTTTGAAATCACCACTGATGAATCAACTTGTGTTCTGCAATGATACAAGTTATTGTTCTTGACCTGCAACTTACATCCTGCTCCAAAAACGCTGCAGGCCACAGGTTCATGAGTCAAACAGCAAGTCGTCGATGCAACTTGATGCTGGATGGAGCAACAAACTCCTCACAGCCATGATATCTACTAGTCGTCTCAGCTGTGGTCATCAGTTGATTTTTATTTCTTTTTCTAAATTTTTCATTTCATTTTTAGCTAGAGTTTTGCATAGTAGATATTAGAAACATCTACCTTACAAGTTTAGCATAGGGTAATTTGTGGAAATAGGATCTTCTGGTGACTCTCAAGCTGGTTCATAGTATAGGACAACTTGAAATGATGTTTGTGGAAAAGCCAAGAAGCTTGATACTGAGATGAGATTATCAAAGTAGGCTTCTATGTTCTGTCCTAATATGCCTTAATCAGATTCTCAGCGTAGCAAAAGTTTTTTTTTTTTTTTTGTTCTACCGTAGGTGCAAATCAAGATTATTTATACCAGCCGTTTAAAGCCGTATCCAGCGTGTATTCATCTATCCTCGGCTGTTCTAAAAAAAAATATCCTCGGCTGTTCTATCCTAGCATTCGGATGCATTCACAACCAAATCAATTAGATCACAAATTTCGAATGGCAGCTGCGGCTCTGAAGAACCAGTTGCATAAACAAAGAACACAGGGCAACTGAACACGAACAAGAAACTGGTCCTGGTGACCGTCGCCCGTCGCTTATGCCGCCACTGTCAGCCCGGCGCGCCGCTGCCATCGTCACCATACAACACCGCTGCCGTCGGCCGTCCACACTACAAGACCCGTGCATAGCTGGGGATGCCCAAGCAGATCGGCACATATCCCGGCACAGCCACCGTTGTCACCGACCAATGCCGCCGCCCGCCGCTCGCCGCATGCAAACGCCGCAGTCCGCATTACAAGACTGTCGCATATCGGGGGATGCAAACAGAGAAGGCAACTCGATGGATGGCGTCGCCGACGCCGGCCACCTCTCCAGTTGTTCGGCTGTTCCAACGAGAGAAGAAATGATGTGCGTCAGTGCGTAGCTCCAACCCGAGCACCTCCGTGTAGTGTGGATCAGACCGAGTGGGCAGCAGCTAGGCCTGGGCTGGATACGGGTAGGGTCAGCCCCAGTCCAGATCCAAACGAAATTAATTAATTTTAATTGATTAACCAGGTGCTTTGAGATGCGTGCAACTCTCTAAAAGAGGACCACCGGAGCAAAACTCCATATATATATAGACACACACTGTATATCTATATTGCACCTGGGTGCATTCTCTATACGGAATGCACCCAGGCCGTCCGACCGAGCTAGGCCGCCTGGTCTGGTCCGGTGTGTGCACCTGGTCCAGCCTACTCCCACACGCACTGAAACATCCTCAAATTTTTCACAAAGGAAAAAAAAGGATAAAAATATGAAAATATATACTATCACATTATTATACAATAATTGATAACCAAATCCATACATCAAAACTAGATAAAGGAATACAATAAAAGAGCTTACATTATTTATAACATCGTCACAAGACGGATCATCAGAGTACAAGCATCCAGAACAGCAGCGGAAGAAAGAAACATTCGCGGAAGGATCTTCATGAACCATCTTAAGCATAGGTACGATACCTTCTAAATCCAA
This sequence comes from Bothriochloa decipiens, assembly GCA_023333625.1. Lineage (NCBI taxonomy): Eukaryota > Viridiplantae > Streptophyta > Magnoliopsida > Poales > Poaceae > Bothriochloa > Bothriochloa decipiens. Next base: position 9,639,864 of record CM041633.1, read on the forward strand.
CATCACTGTGAAGCAGGTAAATCTGCACACCGCTAGATGTGTGCAGGCCATGGTTAGCGCCGATGAGCTTTAGTGAAAAAACAAACCAGAGATCTAGCGATCCTATAGTTTGGCTGTGGTTTTCCTATGCATGCAAGTAGTAATCAAGTTTATAACAAGTCAAGTTTTATCTCATCCCATCCCACACACACACATCCATCTACCATCTCGTCCAGCCCAGATCCATAACCACATCACCACCATCATCACCATCAAGACTCACTCTTAGGTCGACCAGGCCAACTCCCTCTCGGCCGGTCTCAGCGGCCCGTAGCCTTCAACCTGGCTCACGGTCAGAAACAACTTTTAGGGGAAGGTAGAATACTCCTCTCACTAGTTCGGTACATCCTCCCTAGGAAAGGTCCATAGCCGAAGAATTGGCATATGTATCGATCGATCAACCGTACACTCTGCAGAGGTTTCACTAATCCACCAGATAGCCATCATCGATGCATGCGCGCACCTAGGCAGATTCCGGGCGCCTACTGCCATAGAACGATGCCACTCTACCATCCAGCTCTAGATCGCTGAAACTGTGAAGAGATCATGTATCCGCTCCCGTAGAGGATGCCATGTCATGTACCCGCTACTGAAGAGGGTGCCATGATCGTCTTGGAAGGGTGTTAGCTCTACCTCATGCATATATCTCCCTAACACTACTCGCCTAGCAGTACTGGCATCGATCTATCTAGCGGATCGGCCGTCTCCCCCCATTAGAGAGCGAGTGGAAAGCAAGGGATTCCTAAGGTCCGGATACCAGCGCAACAGTTCCAAGGTGTGACCAAGCCAGGATATCTCCATCAGGGTTTCAGTTTAACTTGCTACCACGCACGCTCTTCCTGGTTTCCACCCCTCAGAGGTTTCCACCTAGGATTCTCCGTCACATCCAAGTTGGCCCGCCATAGGCTTCTCTCATGGGAATGTCCAGATCCATTTCTTGCCAAGACTCGCTCCAAAAGCTTGTCATAGATCCCAGCTTGATCGACTCAACCCTAATCCTACACCCTGCCATAAGTTCCACCCCAACCCAGATACAACACCATCAGCTCACATACCCATCTGATCCAACAACACACATACCAAGCCTGGCATCCCTGCCAGACCCTCCCAGGGTTCATCACGTCGCATCAAAATGTAAGTGAGTGAGGTGCATATATATAGATATAGTAGATAAGCATGTGGCTAACATAACAGCGGGTAAGCAGGTGAAAGGTTATGACAAGGTAGGGGCTATCAAGAAAAATTCTACCATGCAATTCCTATCACAGGCGAGCAGATTGTAATACAGAAATGTAAAGCACTAGCATTCTACATATTAGCCATGTCTATTAGGATTTCTAAAAGAAGGTGCTGCCATGACACCTACGCTGTCGAGGTAGTAGTGGTACGAGTTGTCATCTGTCAATGTAGTCATTTAGCGAAACCTCCTCCCTGGTGTTTGTAGCCTCCTCCCTCGGATCGCTTCTTGAAAAACTCTGAAATCGAGACGTAATAGTCTCATTAGTGAGTCCTATAGAATAGCAAAAAGAACGAATGCCAAAAATAAAGATCCAAATGCACTCAAACATAGCAAAAATAGGTAGAGTATGATTTATAGAAAATTTGGATATTTGGATCATAATTTTCGGGGTTCGTATGAATTAGTTATGAATTTTACAAGATTAATACAATTTTTGCAAAGGATAAAAGGCTGGATTATCCTTGGTGTGTCACATGGCATGATCTGGTTGGCCACTAGTACAATGGGGTCAGCTGACATGGTGCTGAAGTGGTAGATGTCGTAGGCATGACGTCATGCTGACGTCATCATTGACCAAGTCAACGATCAAAGTTCGGGTGGGTCCGGGTGACATCATGCTGACGTTATGATGATGTCAGTGTTGACCTGGGTCAACATGTGGGTCCAAAATCGGCCTTGCAGGGCTGGGTCAGGGCTTGACAGGCTGGACTTGGGCTAGACTCGGTGCGCCACGTGGCAACCAATGGCGCTACCATGTCCCAACCGTGGATCTCAAACGGGCCCGATCTACAGTTCCGGTTCATGGTGCACGGACATACATGGGGCCAACTGCCAGTGACTTGGTTCACATGGGACAGGTCCATACACCAGGCCCAGTCCATCTCCACTTATCCCCATCCTCGTCCCAACCACGGCGGAGCACCTCGCCGGCAGCAAGCTCTCCCAACACGACAAATGGGTGGTTGTTGGCTCCCATTAACCGGTGAATCCGAGTCGCGACACCCTAGCGAGTAGGTCGACGACCTGTATGATAGTGGCAGTGCTTCCGTGCTTCTCCGATAGAGATGTTGGCGGCGAGGCCGCATCAACGAGCGGCGGCGCAGTGCAATAGCATGCCTAGGGGTCAAATTGGCTATCCACGGATACGCTAAGACTCCGAGAGACGCTGTAGACCTTCCCAGTGGCGACCATAAGGCCCGGCAAAGCGCAACCATGTCAAAGACGTGTGGCGGCTCTGGCGGATACGATCTCCATGTGGACAGCGATCCCAGTAGGCTTGTCCTCCCCTTTGGCTGTGCAGTAAGGTGCTACGGTCCTCCTTGGTGCTCAAACGTGCAACCGTCTCGAAAAAACATAGCCAGAATAGTAGTGCAAAGTAGTTTTTTCCCACCTCGATGAATCTTGACATCATGCCCATGTCCCTCAAGGTAGCCAAAGTTGAGCAGGGCAGCCTTGCCATGGCGGTGCTCCGAGGAATGCCGGCGATGGCATGGTCATGGTTCTGAGGGTCACCAGCGGACATCCGTTGGTCTTAGCATGTGCTTGGGGCACTCCAGGTCATGGCGGGCATGGATCCAGAGTCCAAGAAAGCGTTCGGTGCACGATGGTGAGGTATTGATGGCGGGCAGTGGCGAGCGTTATGGTGCCATGATGGCCATCGAGTGCAAAAGACGAGTGCAGCGGCACCACAACCATAAGGTGGGCACGATAAGGGCACACCAGACCGCAACGGTGCTCCTGGCGAGGCTCGGCCATGGCAACGGCGGCATGTCCATGATGGCGCACAGTGACATTAGGGCAACGGAGCACCCAAGGCTTGATTTGAGGCACGTACATGCAATTGGGGTCTTCTGCTATCAGAGAAACACACCGACGGCGACTAAAGACGTGGCGGAGACCACGCGCGTGCAGTGGCACCCGGTGGTGCTCTGGCAAGCTTGGTGGCCATGGAGGCAGGGTCAACAGCGAGGCCTTGGGCTTCATCTTCCTAACAGCACGATGCAACTCATCCTTGTGAATCTTGATGATGCGTCCTTGTCCCTCGAAGCAGCCGGAGACGACGGTAGGCAGTGCGGCATGACGGTGCTGTGCGGTGCATCTGCGTCGACAGGGTTGGACAACAGGGCATGGCTGGGCTCCTCTTTGACCACACGCGTGTGCATGGTATGCACCATAGCGACGCGCGTCTAGTCGTGGTGGCTCCAGAGATCACGTGTCCATGATGTGGCCAAGGTAGTACCTCACCGCGGCATGGCTTGGCCATGGCGAGTCCATGGGGCAGTGGTAGGTCTGGCACCCTCCTGGCACTGTGGTCCAGTTGGCTGAGGCTCAGTCTCATGCACGTGGTTGTGCTTGTGTACCATGAGGCCGGTATTGGCCTAGGCCTCCATGTTCCATGTGTGGAACGGCATGGCCAGGGAGAAGCAAGGGTCAGAGGCGAGGAAAAGAGGCGGCTATGGTAGCTCACCAAGGGGTAGGCCGTACGCGTTGCAGGGCCAATGCAGCGGCGCCCTCCTCTGAGTAGTCGTCGCGCATGGGAGGGGAGGACGTCGGCGTTCGTCTTTGGGCATGGCTCAGCTCCAGTGTGGCAGTGCTTCTCCAGGCGATGAGGAAGCAGTTCTGGCGATGCGGCTCCTTCTCTTTTCTCCTCCCTGCTCCTTCTCTCTCTTTCTCTTGATCAGCTCGGTGGGGTTGGTAGCGAATTGTGCCGTAGTGCGGCGGAGAGGGCGCCGAGAGAACCCTAGGGTGGGACGTGATACTTATTGGCTGGTGGCGATTAGGAGGTCATGGCGGACAGTGATCAAGGCCAGGGTGCGATCAGACGGCTCGATATGGCATGGCACATCGGTGTCGAAGCCGTGCGGGTCCCAGCATCAGCGAGGCTCACCAACTCTGTGGCCGAGTGGCTTGGGCCGGCCGGTTACTTGCTGGATGGGCCGTTTGGGCAGGAGAAAAAGGAAAAGAGGAAAGAGGCAGGCTAGGCCGGTTCAAGGTCATGGGCCAGAATGGCATTCACCATATCTTTATCTTATTCTTTTCCTTTTCTTTTTCCTATTTTCAAATATATGTATGTATATACTAAAACATATAGCATGTTGTGAATACTTATATGGTGGAATAAAGGGTCATAGGCCATGTTGGAAATATTATTCTCATAATAGATATTTATTTATTGTATAAATAACTATTGTGGGTTCATTTTATTTAACATCACATAAACCCAAATAAAAACCAAATCACATTGTTGAATTAAAATGAACATGATTGATGGTCTATTGCAACATATAGATACATCTAGTGAAACATTAAGATATAACATATGAAACATAGAAAGGTAGTATGTGATACATGATATCAAGGCAAGAGGCTTGATCAAGTTGAAAGGATTGGTGGAGCATGTTAGGAAGTAGATATAGAGGTTAGCTCGAGAGCCAAGTCTCAAGTGACATAGGTACAAGATTGTTACATGGGCGAGTCACATATGCACCATATAGGTAACACTGGTGCAACATTTGTATATAGCAGGCGAAACATAAAGAGGTAGCATGATGTGCATTGGGAACATGATTCCAGTGCAAAGGGGGCTTGAGCAAGAGGAAGGGAGTTAGTAGAGCAGGTTAAGTGATTAAGATAAGAGAGGAAGCTCTAGAGTCTAGTCTTATGTAACATAAACGCAAGGGTGCAACATGAGTGAAATACATGTGCAACATATGTGTTTGCCTTATGAATCATAAGGTGCTAGACATGGGTGCTTATCACATGTGGCTTAAGATTATATTAAGTCACATGTGATGGTGATACTTGAAGAATGTAGCACTAAACATATATGCAAGTGCAAAAAGGGGTAGGATTCCTACATGACAAGCAACAAACATGGGCTTGTTCCAAAAAAAAATTTTGTTGGTTGCATTTTTCGGTGTTTGTAATTTTTAGGGTTGTTACAGTCCTACCCTCTTATTAGAATCTCGACCCCAAGATTTAAGGAAAGTAGTTCTATTTAAAAAGATAAAGTGCAATTGCTTGAGGTTTGACTTCTTGTTCCTCGCTGCTTGATGTAGTTGCTCCATTGAGTTGCAGGGTAGTAGTGATTCCTTGTTCTCTCTGTGTCAAAACTTGATTGAGTCTGAGCAGGGTTGGCGTTGATGTGGATGTTCCAAGTGGATCTTGAAGGTTCCAACAAGAGACTTTCCGACGATAGCTGAGTGGTCGTAGTTTTAGGAGGTTCCACCATATGGTTAGCAGGGGAAAAGATATAGATCATGTCCTCTTGTTCGAAGGAGTGGCATTAGGAGCCAGGTTTCAATCCTGGTACCTGAGGGTTATGGGCCCACCACGCTTCCACTGTGCTACTCTGATTAGTGTAGATGTCGTCCTTGCTTTTAGTCGATGCAGTCATTTTCGATGATCTTGTAATAGGCATTGTGACCAAGGTGCTTAAACAGATCCAAGGTTGATGACCTTACACATGGCAGGTTATATACAAAAATGCTAGTTTTTATAAAGAGGGATTTTGGAAGTGTTGACACCGTTTTTTGACACGTGTCAATATGGACCGAAAACT
>CM041633.1:9670703-9687076 GCA_023333625.1 Bothriochloa decipiens
CACAGTTTTCGGTCCATATTGACACGTGTCAAAAAATGGTGTCAACAGTATCCCTTCTACCCCATCGTGAAGCCTGGATCGACCCCCTACAGCTGATCTACAGATGATGTAGATACCACCCAGCTAATGAGAAGTCTACATGACCTACACGACATGACTCCCTTGCGTAGTAGAGTAGTTCGTTCCCCTTGTTGCCTACCTGTGAGTAGTACGAAAGTCTCATGAGTCTTCTAGTGTAGCAACTGGCGACATCACCATGTAATAACTTGATGTAATGACTGCTTGGATCTCATCGCATTTTCGTGGATCTTATTTCTTCTTTGTTTGAGTGTTGGATAGATTAAAAATATTTTAAATCGAGTATGCTATCTAAGAAATTATATAAGTTGCTAATGATACATATCACCTACACATGATCTTTGACCCTTATGAATCCTGCAATAGGGTGTCTGATCCACTTTCTCACCTATAGCTGCTATGGACAGAGATCAAAGAAAGCACAGGACAACCAAGGGACTCAATCTTGAGCTAAAGGAGCCTCATGCTTTATTACCCCATGGAACCCCCACTGAAGAAGGACTTACTCCGCCCCCACATCTCTTAGCTGAGGTTTTGGCTCATTAGACTCGACTATTGGAGACTATGGCAAAGGGACTACAGCAACTGCAAAAGCACCCCTCTCCGCTGAAGATTCCTACCTTTGACGGATCTGATGGGAACCCTATCACTGCCATAAATTGGCTACATGATATAGCAGAAGAACTAGACTCAACTACCTACAGTGAAGGAGACTGTGTCAAGATTGCAACTCACCACCTCACAGGAATCGCACAAGCATGGTGGAAGAATTCTCACAAATTCCCACCAAGATCCTGCCAACATCTCCTAGAAGGAATTCACAGAGACTTTCTGCAAGCACCATGTTCGCAAGGGAGCATTGGATGATTCAATAGAAGCACTCCGCAACATAAAGCAAGGACCTGAGACCGTTCGCGAGTGCATTTCTCATTTCTGTTGCATGCTACGATACGCCCCTAGCATACAAGACTCTAAAGAAGAGATGATGTACTACTTTTGAAAAGGCTTGGACATTCCGATATAGCTTGCTCTCATTGGAGGCACGTACCCTACTATCGAAGTGGTGTTCAATGAAATAGAAGAGGCAGAAAGAGAACTCCTGGAGTATGAAGAAAGGTACAGAAGTGAGAAGAAGCACCAACGCGAAGAATCAACCCTCAGTTCAACACCTCCGAAGTCAGGTGTAAAAGCCTCTACACCTTCCCGCCTTAATTGTGCGGATGTGCCAACTCAAGACCAAGATGGAGGTAACAACACCACTAAATACCCCCAACTTGAGACCAGCAGATTTTAGCATAATCGCATAGACAAGGAATGAGACCTACGGAACACCATTATGCCTGCTACCACAGGCGAAACACCTTTTGACTGCTACCTTTGTGGACAGTAGGGTCACAAGGCTATCAAATGCCCTGAAAGGACAACCATCCTAGCCCTAGTCATTCAACAAGCTCAGGATGAGAAAGATTTGGTAAGATATGCATGCTTTGGCTGTGGTCAGAAGGGACACAAAGTTATCAACTACCTAAAGAGCTACAACCCTACACCAGCTGGGGTACGGTTCAAGCCAAATCAAGGCTCAGCCAAGAAGGCCAACCAGCAAGTTCGAGATACCATGAACCACAGTGCTCGTAGAGCAGCACGTTAGCGACTCAACCAACAAACTGCCCAGAAAGGCCCTAGTGTGAAGAAATCTACTATCGCTCGAGGCAAATCGCCGATCACATGCCATGGATGCTCTAGAGAAGGCCACAGACTTATTGAATGCCCTTATCTGATGGATACCTCCAACCTTGACACCATGAAGCTACTCCAAGGGATAGAAGATTACAGTGTTCGCAGATCAATCCGACGAGAATTGTCGATCAAGAATAACCACAACAAGGCGAAAAGTACGTAAGACCCATGCATCAAGATTTTTGGATACAAGTTTATTTTGTGCATCATGTTCATTTATGCCACCTAGTTGTATAAAGGCTTAAGTTACTGATTGTATACACTAGGGAATCTCCCTCAGAACAACTTGCTTTTAAAATTCATTACTAAAGGAAATGGTCATAAACCCGACCAAGTGCTAAGCTACAGGAATCTGGAATTCATACTTTTACGAACGCAAGATGCTACCTCAACACAACATGGAAGCTTTCAAGGCATCACTTAGATAAAAAGTAAATGGACGACTACACTTATTAGAGTAGTGCAGTGGAAGTGTGGTGGGCCCATAACCCACAGGACCTAGGATTGAAACCTAGCTACTAATGAGCACACTCTCCAAACAAGAAGACCTCTCTTATATCCTTTCTACTTGCAAACCATGCGTTGGAACATTCTGCAACTATGACAACTTCACTACCATCAAAAGGTCTCCTGATGGGACTCTCAAGATCTTCTTGGAACCACCACACTATCATCAAATGAGATCATACTCAATCAGGGGTTGAAACATAGAGAATCAGAAATCACTACTTACCCCCGCAACTCATTGAAGCAACTATAACAAGCAACGAAGAACAAGAAGCCAGACATGAGTTGACATCACTTTGTCACTTCGCACAGTACTACTTTCCTTGAATCACGAGATCGAGATTCCGATAAGGGGGTAGGACTATAACAATCCTAAAAATTACAAACACCAAAAAATGCAAACAAAATTTTTTTTTTTCTAAACATGCCCATGTTTGATGCTTGTCATGTAGGAACACCACCCCTTTTGCTTTTGGCACATATGTTTTGTGCCACACAAATCAAGTGGCACCATCACACGTGACTTAATATTTAAAAGCCACATGTGATAATCCACCTGTAGCTAGCACCTTGAGTTTCATGAGTCGAACTCCATGATGCTCGTATCGCACCTCGAGGTTGCTAGAGCTCCCTTCTTATCTAGGTTCTTTAACTTGATCAACTATGCCCCCCTAACTTCTTTATCTTGCTCAAGCTCCATTCCTTGGAATCTTGTACCCAATGAACCCCTTGTCTACTTCCCTGTCTCACAAGTTGTATATCAATGTTGCCCATACAACTTCCCATGTTGCACCTTGGTAATCAAGTCACATGAGGCTAGACTCATGAACCCCTCATGTATCTGAATCACCTAACATGCCCTACCAACTTCCCTTATCCTACTCAAGGTCCTTCTCATTTGAAATCCCATGTCCTATGCACTCTAGCTAGCCCCCCTAAGTTTCTAGTGATCAACCTCAATGTGGCACAAGTTCTACTCGTGAGCTTCACTGGATAACTCCATATATTGCACTCTTGTACTTTTGATACATAGGATGAGGCCCTAGAGTTTCCCTCTCTCTCTCCACCACCTATCTTGCTCCACTAATTTTCCCTCATCATGCTCAAGTGTCTTTTATTGAAAAACTTGAGTTCAATGCACCTCATGCTTGCCTCTATGTATCACTAGGTGAATCCATATGTTGCATTTTAATCCTATCATGTGAGTTGGATTTTATTGAGATTTTTATGATGATAAATAAAAGAACCAACAATATTTATTTATTTAATAAATAAATATTATGGGGATAGCACCCCAAATATCCTAGGGCTATGTAAGTCCACTATTTGGCAAGTTAAAAATGGCACCTCATATGTATATGCATACATGAATATACAAGTATGTGGAAAATCAAAAAAGAAAAAGAAATAAAAGAGAAAAGGAACAAGGCCGATCCGGCTCGTGAACCAAACCGGCCCAGCCTGCCCTCTCCTTTTCCTTCCTCTCCCATGCCCGCAACAGCCTAGCAAGCCGACCCAGCAAGGAGCCGCCCGCGCAGCGCACGCTAGCTTCCTAGCCACGGCCGCTGATGAGTGCGTCCCGCTGTGGGACCCACCTGTCATCTTTTTGTGTGAGGTACCCCCTGACCTCCCCTGCTTTTCCCGTGCCACACCCGCATGCGTGAAGGCAACACAAGGCCGCAAACACCAGATCCGCCTCGGCCCCGCATCGACGCTCGCCCGAACACCACCTGGACCGACCGGGAGCTAACAGGCTCTGGCAGAAGATGCCCACGGCCACGGGGATTTTTCCCTCGTGCGCTCAACCACCCAGGCACACATGCCAAGGACCCCTGACCGCCCTTGCATCCTTAGCCGTGATGCCAGCTGCCACGCCTCGCTGACAGCAGAGCCCCACCGGAGCTCGATGGAGCGATGTGGAGCCCTCTCGAGCCACATACGCCAGCGTTCCGATCACGCCGCCGCCGCCACGCCATTGCCTCACCTCGATTCCCTCCTCTGACCACGGTGGGTAAACCAGGGTTTACCAAACCATGCTGTTAACCCCACCACCTTAGAACCCTAGTCGCCGCACTATAAAGCACCGTGAGCATCCTACCCTCGCCATCTTGCCAGTCCGCTACCACCACCATGCCCTCTCCTTTCCCCTCCTTGCTGCCTTGCCATGCCTTCAACGCCATCGCCATGCCATGCCACCTCTAGAGCTGAGGAGTAGAGAGGAGAAGGCAAGAGGGAGAAAGGAAAAGAAGGAGAAGGAGGCGGAGAAGGATAAGAAGATCATCGGAGTTGCTGCCGGAGTTGGAGAAGAAGAAGGCACGCGGAGTCGCTGGAGCCAAGTAGCACAAAGCAGTACCACGAGCCCAACGCTGTCCACCTCGCCAAGCTAGAGCCGTCACCTCGCCAAGCTAGAGCCGTCACCTCGCCGGAGCTGTTGGATGTGTACCGCACCTTCGATCCACGCCAACGTAGGTGAGCACTGCCGTGAGATTCTCTACCAACCTCTGCCTCCTACTTTCATGGCCATGGCGCTCCATACCGGAGCACGAAGGCCAAGACCATCACCGGCCTCTTGGACACATGAACTTGCACACACACACACTGTCTGGCCTAGCCAAATGGACACCACAGCATCAGGAGGACGCCGGCCTAGATTGACCGCCATGGCTGTCGCCGTGGCCATGTCCCGCCATGGCGAGGCACCATTCTGACCCTGTCCAACCTCATTTGGAGCCTTTGACACTGGATCTGGGATCACCTTACCTTGGAGCACATCTTGCGCATGCTACCTGCCTGGGAGCTGCACTAGAGGACCGACTGCGCGTGACCATGCCGCTGCCACGCCACTCTGGAGCTCTGCCGTGCTGCATTGTTCTCCAACGCCTCTGACTATTTCAAGGATCAAGAACGCCTCGCCAAGCTCCACTCTAGACTACTGCACCTAGCCGACAAGTTGATGAAGCCTAAAGGCTTAGCCTTGCTGCCCGAGCCGTGTGACCCTATGCTCGTCAGCGTCGTTGTGCGCCTTTGCCACAGATGACCGCCGCCATGCCTTATGGCCACCGCCAGTAGGCCAGTTAGGGACACCTCGACGCACTGGTCATTCCTGGGAAGACGAGGGTGCCTCTAGCCCTCTACCGCAATGCGCTAACGGACACCGTCGCCAGCTGGAGCACAATCGGGTGTCATTGTGCACGCGCTAATTCTACCGTGCACTATGGTCGCCGTCGGTGTGTTCGTTAGGTGCCAGGGGACTCCAATCACACCTGTGCACTTTGAATTGAGCCAGAACACCCCGCTGAGATGCTGTACCCATGCACCGTCGCCGTCGAACCACCGTCTGCCGAAGGCAACGCCGCCGGGAGCCATGGAGCTGCCCTAAAGACCATCACCGAGCTCGCCGTAGCACCCCGGAGCCAATGCGCCAGAAGATGGAGCCGATGTGCTGGAATTAATGATGCCATCACCATTGTCAAGCCATGACGCCGCGCGGAGAAGAACAGAGAAGGGGATCCCTTGGAGCCGGAGCGTATGGACAGGTTCACGTGAACCGAGAGGATGACAGCGAACCCCACAAGAGCCGGTGCACCAAGGATCATGACGCCGTGGACTGAACCCAGCAAGGATCAAAGCGGTGATGTGTCACAACCACATCGTGCCACATGGCGGACCCGGCCCGGCCCAGATCCGGCCCACTCGGCCCATTAACGGCCCAGCAACAGCCCACTAAAGGACCAGTTTGACCATTGACTTGGTCAATGCTGACATCAGCAGTGACATCAACCTGGCCCCACCAGTTAGTGATGACGTCAGCAGTGACGTCATGTGGACCCCACCCATCTGCTAACCGTTGACCGTGGACCCACCTGTCATTGCTGACGTCAGCATGGCATCATCACCTGCGTCAGCATTCACATAATCTGCTGCTGGACCGCCAGTGCCACGTGGCCCATTCTTAGGCTGACACGTGTCAGCACAGATAAATCCAGCACTCAAATTTTCTATAAATCTTCAAAAATTCATAACTAATTCATACAAACTCAGAAAAATATGAAACCAGCACTTAAATTTTCTATAAATCAAGCTCTACATCATGAGCTTATGTTTGAGTGCATTAAGATCTTTTGAATTTCATTTGGTTCTTTATGCTAATCTATAGGAGTCGCTTATGCGACTATTATGTTTTGTTTTCAGAGTCGAACGAGAAGTAATCCGAGGAAGGAGGCTACAAGCACCAAGGAGGAGGCTCCGCTGAACGACTACATTGACAGATGATGACTCGTACCACTACTACCTCAACAACGCAGGTGTCATGGCAGCACCTTCTCTTAGAAATCCTATTAGACATGGCTAATATCTAGAATTGCTAGTGGTTTACTTTTATGCAATGCTTACACCTGGTATAGGTTTGCATGGTAGAATTTTACTTGATAGCCCTATCTTGTCATAACCTTTCACCTGCTTACCCACTGTTATGTTAGCCACATGCTTGTCTGCTATATTTCTACTACTTCACTCGCTTACATTTTGATGTGACGTGATGAACCCTGGGAGGGCTTGGTAGGGAAGCGAGGCTTGGGGTGTATGTTGATGGATCAGATGGGTATGTGAGCTGATGGTGTTGTATCTGGGTTTGGGTGGAACTTACGGCAGGGTGTAGGGTGAGGGTTGAGTCGATCGAGCCGGGATCTACGATGAGCTTTTGGAATGTATCTGGACATTCCCATGAAAAACAGTCTGTGGTGGACTAACTATGATGCGATGGTGGTCTTCAGGTGTGAGCCTCTAAGGGGTGGAACCCAGGACGAAGGTGCTGTGGTAGCACGTTAAATATCAACCCTGGAGAAGACATCTTGGCTTGGTCACACTTAGGAACTGTTGCGCTGGTACCCGGACCTTAGGAGTCCCTTGCTATCCACTCGCTTCCTATGGGGGGAAGACGACCGAACCGCTGGATAGATCGATGCCATTACTATCAGGCTAGGATGTGTCAGGGAGGTAGGAGCATGATGATGTCTCACACCCTTTCAAGATGATCATGATGCTCTGCGAGAATGGGATCATGAGATAGACTCTTCACAGTATCATCCACTCTAAGGTGTTCCAGGGCTGAAAGGTAGGATGGCATCGTTCTATGGTAGTAGGCACCTGAAATCTGCCTAGGCGAGTATACGCGCCTATGATGGCTATCTGGTGGATTAGTGAAACCTCTACAGAGTGTACGATTGATCAATCGATACATATGCTGATTCATCGGCTATGGACCTTTCTGAAGGAGGATGCATCGGACTAGTGAGAAGAGTGTTCTATCTTCCTCTGAGAGTTGTTTTCGGCCGTGAGCCAGGTTGGGGGCTGCGGGCCGCTGAGACCAGCCGAGAGGGAGTTGGCCTGGTCGACCTGAGAGTGAGTCATGATGGAGATGGCAGTGGAGATGTGGTGATGGATCTGGGATGGATGGGTTGGTGGTTGGATGTGTGTGTGGGATGAGAATGTGTTAAAATTTGACTTATTGTTATAAACTTGATTTTTGGTGCATGCATAGGAAAAACCACAACCAGATTATAGGATCGCCAGATTCCTTGTTTTCTTTTCCACTAAAGCTCATCGGTGCTGACCATGGCCTGGACACATCTAGCGGTGTGCAGATTTACTTGCTTCACAGTGATGTTAGATTTGTAAGGATTAGAAGGTCTCGTGCCTGCGCTCAAGATGATTGATGAGGATCCTTCTACCAACGCTCTTCTACTTCTGCAGGTGTTCTAGATGTTTGTACTCTGATGATTCGCCATATGGCAATGTAATGAATGATGTAAGCCTTATTATGGTACTCCTTTATTTAGTTTTGATGTATGGATTTTGTTATCAACTGTTGTTATATTGTTGTTTTTTGATGTGTTTACCTGGCTGATTATCCTAGATGCAACTGGTAGCTTGTTTTAATTGCAATTTGGTCGATAATTCCATTTTCAATTCAACTACCCATGATTTTTCTCAGCAACTGTCTCAAATTGGGTGACAATTCATTTGAAATTGAACTGAGCTTTTTGTTATGTTGCTGCAACTAATTTTTAATGCAAAATGTTCATCTCTATTGTTTTGTTGGTTGCAAATTGGTTGTTAGTTGATTTTTTGTCATTACTCTAATCTGCATTCTGGTGTGTATCATCTTTTTATGTTCTAGCATTGTGTTGTTCAAAACCAGCTTACTATATTAGTTGTAACTGGTAGGCTTTTGCAGTTGCAATTGGTTAACATTTGTATGCAATTCAACTAAATTTTTTGTTACTGTTTGCTGAAACTGACTTTTTTTATTTTAATGGCAGTGGTTATAATGGCCACAGAAGGGAATGCATCAGCTGGTCAGGGCAGTGACCCCCTCGGCGTTCCCCACGCTTGGTTCAGCAGGAAAAGGTCAAAGTATATAAGTCGAGGAAGGACTAGAAGAAGAAATTAAGGCTCCTATCCCCTGTTCCTAATGCTCAGTGTGAAGAACATGAAGCAGAGGAAGGTCATGGAATTGAACACGCTGAACAAGGTTCTGATTTTGTTCCTGACAATGAAGGTGATGGTGCTGGCGATGACGGTGGTTGCCATGGCGACAGTGGTGATGATGGTGATGCAGTTGTTGTAGGCAACAAGAGGCCCCGCAAGAACCTCCTCATCTTTGTTGCTCTCCTTTAGCATTTCAAAGACTTCTCACAGCTATCCAGAACAATGAGCATGTCAGAGCTCAAGTAAAGGCAAAGGGTTTTGGTGGACTGCTACAATTCAAACCAACTCAATTGGATAGGAAATTGCTGACCTTCCTTATGCTTAGGCTGAACCCAGAAACCATGAACTTAGAACTTGGTGGTGGTAAAGAGATTGACATCATTGAGCATGCTGTTTGGTGTATGTTCCAGTTGCCAAGAGTTGGTGGTGACCCGCCTTGCTTGTCCGATGATGAAGCTCGCATTAGGTGGAATCAGTTGGGTGAACAAATCTGTCCCAGTCCAAATGATGGTTCGGGTATCAAGTTTGGGGATATTGTTGATGGACTAACAAAGAACAAGCTTAGTGGGGATCTTGCTCTCAGGTCGTTCTTTATGGCTGTATTCCAGTGCCTCCTTTTCTCGAGCACCGATTCCAGGCTCGAGGATGTGGCTTATACCGAGGATTTGGAAAATATTGGCAATATTAACTGGTGCAAAGCAGTAGTGGACAGTCTTTGCACAGCTAGACGTTTGTATAAAAAGGATTACGCATTGAAGGGTGAGTTTGCACCTATATCAGGCTGTGGTATCTTTCTGGTGGTAAGTTTTTTTTATTTTTTGTGCTTTCATTTTTTTCCTTTTTGCAATCTTTTGCTTGTTATTCACTAGTAATAAATTGTCATTGTGTAGTAGTTTTTCTGCAACATTGACTTGTTTGATTGAAAGAGTTGCAACTGTGTTATGGCTCTATCAGCAACTATGTAGTAGGTTTGTTGCAATTGCTTATGTCTCCTGTGTTCATTTTGAGTTAAATTTTTTTTGCATGGAGATGCTATGTGTTAATCCCTTTCATTACACTATTAGTAATTCTGTTTGTGTAGTATTTTATCCAACAGCAATTTGGTTTTGGACAGATTTGTAACTGGGTATGGCACTTGTAGCAACTGTGATGTAGGTTTTGTTGCAATTGGGATCATATCTCCTGCAGTAATTTGTTTTCCCTGTTGTTTTTATATATGCAGATGCTATATGTTGATTTCCTGCAGCATGGTCTAGACTTTGATTCATTCTCTCTGCCTCGATGTTCTACATTGACTACTAATATCATCGACCAAATTTATGCGTTTGATATTAGGGGAGATGTCTCAGGTGGTTCTACTCAGTATGGCCACCTCAAGGTAAGCTGCTGATAATCCTTTTTTTGTATTTTGATTTTCATGATAACCAGGCTATGATAACCATTTTTATTCTTTTTAAAAAAATTGCAGTTGAAAAGTTTCACTGCCACAGTTTATACCCCTCCACCACAGTTTGTTCCAGCTGTTGCTGCTGCTCCTCGCATTTCTACTGGTGCCCCGTGCCCTGCTGATGCTGGGTCTTCCTCCGCTACTGCTGCTGCTCATGCTGCTGGTGCTTCAGCTGACGTGACTGATCCTGGTGGTCACGCTACTATCCAGCTTCAGCTTCCTGTTCTACAACAATATCCGAGCTTCAGTGCTGCTTTTGGCCAGAGCATTGCTGATATAGTTGGAAGAAGTAAGAATTCAGAGGCACAGAAGATTTGAAGGATTTTGATAAGAATATGACCAAGGAGCAGTCCCTCATGACCAAGGCTGCTAATTGCATTACTATGGCCAATGATCTGATTGCAAAAAGTCACCAGGGGTGTTACAGCGCTATCCAGAAGCTGCTTGCCGAGACACAGGTTGACAAGCAAGCTGCTAATAAGCGTAGGAGGCTAAACAGGGGGAAGAAAGCTGCAGCCTTAGGTATATATTGTAATTACTATTACAGGTTTCATTCAAGTGTAATTACCTTTTTTTTGCGGACTAACACATGTTTTTTTCTATTGTTGTCTCTTTTTTTTGATATGCAACAGCAGGCAAATCTATTGTTGTTGAAGATCAACGCACATCAGTAGGTGATGAAGAGGATGCTTCATGTCTAAGCACTTTTGTTGCAATGTGTCATTCTCATTCATTACAGGTTGCAATTACCTTCTTTATTCTGTCACAATTGGTCATTCTCATTCTTTATCTTTTGTGTGCCTTTTTTTGTATGTAGGAGATAAATCAGCTGGTGATCAAGATCAATCTGATGCAGCAGGTTTCCAACAAGATGCTTCAGGACAAGGAATTTCCACAGGAATTTCTGCAGGGCATATCCCAACTTCTTAACTGCCGTCAGGTATTTTATGTTGCATGTTGTGATCCTTATTATTTGTATGTTGCAATAGGTCAGAGTCGTATAAGCTTACAATTTTTTGGGTTGGCAGCAGCAATAGAAGGACAAACTAGTGGAGACGCATTTTTCGAAGATCATGTTATTCTTGAAGACTATGGAGATGGTTTTGGCCAAGGAAATGATTTAGATGAAGATATTGCAGAACAATGGTCTAAAGATGAAGATGGAGATGGCCAACAAAATGCTAGAGAAGGTGTAGATGCTGGAGCTAGTTCTCGACCTATTTTGTTGGAATGGAGGAAAACACCAGGTATGTTTCTTTCATGTTTGTATTCACCACTGCATATTTTTTCCATGGGCTAGGGTCGTACAACCTTAACTATTTCACCTTATATTTTCTTTGTTTTCCATTTTATAGACCCTCAACCATCTGTTGACGAAAATCAACATCGTGTAGATGCTGAACCATCTGGCAACCAAGAAAAGTCTCCTAGTACTTTGTTGCATTTTATTGTCTATTCATATTGCAATTACCACTGTATCTGTGTTGCAATTGGTGTCATTTGACAAACTTAAACTGTTATTTCTGTGTTTTTCCCCTGTTATTTTGTATTTGCATCAGATGCATCACCTGTTGATAAAGACCAGCGTGGAGGGTCAGGTGTTGAATCCTTCGCTGTTCCACTTGATTTTTGACTACCAACTAACTTTGAGTCAAGTGGTGGCAATGTTCATGCCCATGACAAAGGCATAGCAAGTAATTCTTGCCATGAATCCCCTCTTTTTTATTCTTTATTCATTATGAGTTTCTTTTTTTTCGTCTGCCATCCTAATTTATATATTGTTTTCTTTTTCATCTACTCCTAGCACCGCTTGGATTGCGTGGTCGTTCCCTTGATGTGCAAGACCTACTTAATGAGTTTGAAAGATCTGGCTTTGTTGTTGGCTCTACTGGCCAGGTGACATGATTGTTTTTGTACTGATGTAATTCATGTTGCACTATTATGCAATTGGGATTGACTATTTGTTGCAATTGGTACTATACAGAACATACCCTCCGATATTGGAGACGCATCGAGGCAAGGAGATACCGGCAATCTCGATGATGAGTCGCATAGAGAGGAGTCATCTACTGACAAGGAGATTCCAATGATGAATGCAAGTAACACAGATGATACTACTAGAGCAGATACGGAAGCACACATGGTGCCTCCTGAGGTTTGCAAGTTTTTTTCATACTATAGTAATTCATGTAGCATTTTTATGCAATTGTGATTGACTTTGTGTTGCAATTCGCATTCTGTAGAACCTAACCTGCGATATGGGAGATGCATCCATGCCAGTACAGGCTCCCATTCTAGAAGATGAGTCGCGTAGAAAGGAGTCATTGGCTGACATGGAGATTCCATTGACGACTACAATTGACGCACAACATACTACTATGGCAGATACAGCAGCGCATACGGCGGCTCATGAGGTCTTCCTAGTTTTTTCTTTTGTTTTTGTACTATAATAATTCATCTAGCATTGTTACGCAATTGGGATTGACATTTTGTTGCAATTTGTGTTCTGTAGAACATAATCAGCGATATTGGAGATGCAGCCATGCCAGGATAGCCTCCCAATCTTGGGAGATATGAGGCACCTGCTGTAAGCTATTTATGACACAAACTCACATAGGCAACCTTTTTTTATCTATTTGCATATGTATATATTTATATATACCTTTTTTCTATTAGGTTGCAGCTCACTTGTTTTTTCACTTTTTTTACCTAGGCTCGAGGTGGTCGTCGTGAGAGACAGAAAGTTGTTGCACATGTACCTGGTAGGGTCAGTAGGGCTGCCAATCGTCTTAGGAAGCAGGAGGAGGAAGAGCGTCGTCAGTGCCATGTTGAATATGAGAAATATCTGGATCAGAAGCGCAAAGAAGCTAAAGTTGATATTGATAATTTGCACAACAGTATTTTTGGTGAGGCTGGGCCCAATGGAGCTGCATCTTCTCCATCTTTTCCAGAGGATTCACCCGAGGACATTCTCAGCTTAACCCCACCTATACATCTGTCTCAAGAGGAGCGTGCAGCTCAGCCTGTTGGCTTCTCTGAATTTGAAAAGATGGTCTACAAACATGTGGGACAGCGATTGAAGAATAGGCTAAAGAGGTTCACATCTCCTTTTGATATTGCCACCAGCCGTCCGAGTGTTCCATTGGAAAAGGCTCTAGCTTTGAGATACAAGATTGCGGCTGATGAGAAGCTAAAAGAGTAATCACTCACATATCATTGTTGCAAATAGCATACATCATTGGTTGCAATTAGCTTCTTATATTCTGATTTGTTGATATTTTAGTTGATAACATATTCTATTTCTGCCCACTACACAGGTTGGTTCTTATTCATTTTAGCATCTTTATCTCCTATGATGGCGCTGATCTACTTACCAGATTTGCTGATGACCATGATGGAGACACTTCAATTCTAGATTTCACTGTGCATTGTCTCCGTTTTGATGATATTGTTTACAAGCAATCTTCAATTGGATTTTGGATGTTCCTCACCAGTGGATTCTATGTGAGTTTGTACTGAACCCCATCACACACTTATTTCTTTTCTTTTTTTAAATTAGATGCGTTTTAATCGTTTCGCATATTTTTCTGATTTCTCCAGTACTCGCTAAAAGACGTTAAGAGCATCTATGCGGAAGATGGAATAACTGAGAATGAGGAATTCACTAGACTAAAATAGGGTCTTGAGCATGAATTGGAGCATTACCCTAGTTTTTCTCAAGCAAAGCAGGTTAGTATCTATTTCCACTGCAAATGCTTAGCCTGGTTGCAATTGTGTCACATACCATGTTGCAAATTGTGTGCAGTTTTTGTAGACAGCAACTATTTTGTTTTGTTTACTCAACTGATGCACCATACTGAATGCAGACATTTATCCCAATACATGCTGACAAGCATTTTTGTGTTTACTGCATCAATACAATCCACAAACGGATTGACATCCTTGACTCCATTAACTATGAGTGGAATGACACCAACCCTGCAATACGCCATGGTCCCATTTTCAAAAAGATCCCCATCATTAGCTCTGTATTTAGGATGGTCAGCAAGAAAAAAATTCCCTGTTATTGACAATTGGCACAGGCCATACATCAATGTCCCAAAACAATTTGGCCCAAATGATTTCATGTTTTTCCTTTGGAAATATATGGAATATTGGGATGGCTCTGAGCTGAGAACTGAAATCAATCCAGTGAGTAGTTTTCTTCTTTTCTTTGCTGCCTCCACATTTTATTTATTTGATTTGCATGTTCTCCTATCATTTTCAGCAGTCTGAAAGGTTTTCATTTTTTCTTCTTCTGTGTGTTTTCAGTTTAAGGGCATGATCTACAGGCCGGAGCTGATGTACTACCTCATGTTTCATCCATTGAACCAGGCTGATGTACCCGACGAGCTCGATATGTTTAGGATTGGTGGAAGGAAGATAGATTTTAATCCCACACAGTGATGAAGTTTCATGCCTTGTTTGTTTTTTCATTCCCACGCAATGTGCACAGTTTGTGAGGGATGTTATTTGTGTATGTAAATAGTTTTGTGAATACTATGTGTCATGACTTGCAACCCCTCCATGTCTCGTGTTGTAATTGCATGACAGATGTTGTTGCAAATTGCATCTGCTGTGTTAACATTTAGATTATGCATCAGCTTTTGTTATTTATAACAAGGTTGCTTTTGTGTCGTCTTTTTGCGGTGTTTTTTGTTGCATATGTTGTACATATTCGTTATGTTTCATTTTTTATTTAAGCTTTACTCTATCAATTATCTAGAAAACTTTGTGGAGTATGGAATTGGTCTTTATGCTAACGATAATTAACCTTGTTGCAATTCATATGCAAACGTGGTTGAAATTGCGTTACACACCATGATGCAAACAGCCTTGTGCCGTTCTATGTTTAACGTTTTGTCTATTGTCCTTGTGCCGTTGTAGCGTCCACAGAGATATACAGTTTCATCAGAGTTTAGGGTCAGTAGCGTCCACAGAGATTCAGTAGCGTCCACAGAGATTCAATTGTCCTTGTGGTTGTGATTGTTTTGTAACTGTGCTTCTATAAAAATTTTTGTCTATTGTCCTTCTATAGGAAAAAATTGTCAATTGTCCTTTTTGTTATAGTTATTTTTTTGTAATTTTGTCAATTGTCCTACATAGAAATGTCCTTGTGGTTTTGTTTGTTTTGTAATTGTTTTGTTCTAGGTACAAAAATTTATGTAGTCGTTCCCTAGAAAATCAATGTCAATTGTTCTTCCATAGAAAATTTTAGTCATGTTCCAAGTCAATGCGTTGCAATTTTCTGTGCCACATATGTGCAATTTCTTCGCTTAACCTGTTGCAAATGGTACATAAGAGGTTTTTTGCAATTTCGTATTACCCTGATACTATTTCCCGTCATTCTTATTCCATTTTTTTCCAGCTTTCATGCTGGGGGGCTGATGACGGCCGAGGATCTCTGCGACGAGCTCGAGCCGATGCATTTAGCCTCTCCGTCGCCGCCGCGAGTGGATCAGCCAGGGCTTCCTCGCGAATCGACCCAGTTTCCACAGGGATCACTACGGGTTGTGATCCTGCCTAGACGAGCAACTACGGCGATGGCCCCATCCCACCAGATCAGAGGCGAGGAGGCGGTTGCGCTGTTCTGGCGGCAGCGGTGCTGCGGCTCCGCCGGCGGCGGCGATGCCATTGCTGCGAGAGGCTGAGAGCGGGTTGGGGGATTTTTTTGTGTGTTTTTGTGTTTGAATTTTGTCTGGTTCCTTTTTCTTACTTGCCGGTTAAGACACATTGGATCGACCATGTTCTATTGGCCTTCGATTCAGATCCACGGGGGCGGGTGTGTCGGCCTGCTACGTACGTATGTTGCACGTGTTGCAACTGGACAATAACCATGTTTGCAAACTCGGTACACCTGGTGTTGCAATTTTTTTGCGCGTTAAACTGGGCCGGTCCACGGAGAGTGCGGTTGCGCACGCGCGCCGCCGGGTGCGGGTCGGTTGGTCAGCACGCTCTGTTGGGCCGGCCCACGGAGTGGGTGGGTGCGTGCATGCCGTCTCCGTGCGGGCGGCCGCGTACGGTGCACGCGGGGCGCGCGCGCTTACGCGGCTGGGCTGGGAGGGTCTGTGCATTT
>CM041633.1:9687086-9715888 GCA_023333625.1 Bothriochloa decipiens
CGGGGCGCGCGCGCTTACGCGGCTGGGCTGGGAGGGTCTGTGCATTTGCTATAGCAAATACACCTTGTTGCATTTTAGCATCGCCCTATATATATATATAACTATTTACCTCTACTATTTCTTTCTTCTCCTCCTGTTGTTCTCCTTGTTCGTCCTTCCTGTAGATGATCTGGCCTCGTTTCCCATCAAAGACACCGATTATCAAGCCGTCGACCAAAAGGTCGCGATGCAAGGCCAAGGCCAACAGCTCCACCCGGGGTTGCCCATGGCCCTGCACATCATCATCAGAATAGCCCTACACCTCATCATCAGCATAGCCCTGCACCTCATCATCCTGGCAACCTCCTCATGTTGGCTAGGGCCCCTGGAGTCGCCATCCTTACTAGGCTGGCTAGAGCCTTGGGAGGATTGCTCTTTGTTGCCTCGGCTATTGCTGAATCCGTTGCCGTCGCTCCACCTACTGGCAATGGAGTCGTGGGGAGGATTCATCCTTTTGCGGACTCGCAGACTATGACGATCAACCCTGCCACTATGCGGCGCAGGGGCTCGGTTTATAAACGGGCGAAGGCGTGCGGTCCAAGCAAGGGAAACCGGGGTTCGCGGGATTGAGGCGGCGGCGGAGTCTGGCTCGGGCACGTCCCAAGGTTGGGGACGAAACCGACATGCGGGCCCGGTGTGTCGGTTAGTCAAGGCGCGGGGCCGCCTCATCATCCGCAGAGAGAGAAAGGGCGGGCGCTGCGCGAGCAGGCCTGGTTTGGGCCGCAACCTTTCAGCCCAAGACAGAGGACGAGCGGGCTGACTTGGTGCTCTGGGCTGCGGAGAAGTAAGAAAGCAGCGGGGCGAGCTGGGCTGCTCGGGCCAGAAGTGGAGAAGGAAGGAGGGAGAGTTTTGCCTTTTCGTTTTATTTTCTGAACTTTTCAAATGGGAGTGTCTACTAAAGATCAGCTGACGACAAGGCTTGTGAGTAATGAATATGGTGGCGGCTGCGGGAGATGATACTCCAAGCGTTAATGGGCTAAGGTAGGCCAACTTGGGCTAAATTCAACTCTTAGCGGGGCAGGGATGCGGGGATTGGGGACGAGGGACAAGCAACCATCCCCGTCCCCGCCAGACTCGACGGGGTTTGGTTCCCTCCGTTTTCTTCCCCATGGGGAATAAAATCTCCTCATCTCCGTCCCCTAATAGTGGAACTCCCCGCGGGGAATCGGGGATTGAGTCTCCGTTGCCATTTTTAGTGTCTACCGTGTACTTGAGTGAATTGTGCCTTCCTGTCACCCGAGTGACAAGAGGCTAGATTGCACTCGATTTTTAAAAGCAAACATCACTGATTTGTCCTCGACGTGAGGGCGAGCACGCTAGCGTGGCCGTCCGGAGGCGTATGAAGGCAGGGGTGCGCGGGAAGCTGCGGGGAGGCAGAGGTGGCCTGAAGAGGCCGGGGCCACGCAAGGTCGCCGAGGAACGCCACTCGAAGCCAATGGTCGCGGGCCGCCAGGCGCGAGCCACCGAGGTCGCCGTGTCCGCCAGGCGTGGGGGCCGAGGTACGAGCTGAACGGCTGGGAGATGCCGTCGGGCCTAGCGGCGGAGGTGCGAGCTGAGCAGCTGGGAGATGTCGCCGGGCGTGGGGGCGGAGGATGTCGAGACCGTGGGTGCGTGGGCCGGGGTTGCTGTGCGGCCGCGTGCGTGAATGAGTGAACGGATAAGGTAGAACCCTAGAAAGGAAGAGGAAAAAGGAAAAAGAAAAAAAGAAAGGAGAGGAAATAAAAAAGAGGAAAAAAATAAGGGTCGTGTCTTTGCGGGCTGGAGCTTCCGGAGTTTGCCATTCGTCTTCAATTAACTGATGGCTAATGTGCAGCCTAACATGTGAGTTAAGCTCAGGGCCGTTAGAATGACTTGGTCTTCTCTCGGCTATAGGACGTCAATTTCCCCATGAGTTGGTCTGGTTTGTCCCAAAGTTTGCCTACAGTTTCCGTATTATTTCTACCGAGTATGCCCAACATATTGTTATGGTTTACTTAGATTAGCAAATATACCGTCTACGTCAAATTCTGGATTTTCTTTTAAATCGCAGATTTTGCTTCATACTTACTGGTTTACGAATGTATATAATTTTTTACATCTGTTACGACACACAAGCGTAGTTTACAAAGACAGGTTGTACCGAAGGAGTATAAGATTCAGATTTGGAGCTAACGTGAATAGCAACAACGCTGTTCTTTTGTAGGTAATTGATCGAATCCGCCCAGACCCGGGAAGATTTCTAAGAACACAGGTCTAGCATGTTCAACAATGTGGCCTGTGGCTACACACTGAACAACAGAACATATCTTTTTGACAGGTGAACACAAGACATCATGTGTAAAGCGAGGTTATGGTCATGGAGATCTACCATGAACAGTGAAAAAATGACTCCTGCCTAAACTTTGATATAATGCTAGTCACCTTCATCGAATCATGGGCACACCGGCCAACAAACCATTGTCCACGCAAAACATTTGAATTCAGCACTAAACAGGTAAAAAGGAAGAGACCACTACAAAATGTTCTAATACCGAACTCAGTTGAAGCTGAAAATTCTACAGGTAAATGTATTTTTTAACCCTACCAACCCCACAACAGTACTTACAAATTGCATCCTATATAAGCATAGCCACCCCATGCACCAATGCAAAACCAAACGGTCTGCCAACATGGCAGCAAGAAGAGATTCCACGCATGCAGAAGCACAGGCACTCGTCAAGATGACATGCATGGTGGCACTCGCCATCGCCCTGCTCGCGCCGTCCTGCGCGGCATCGTCGAGGTCACTGCTGCTGGTCTCCTCCTCATTCGCCAATGCACCGGAAGGCAGCCAGCAGGCCGGTGCCCCAGCGCCGCCGGTGGTGCCGGTGCTAGAGCCGCAGCCGCCGGCTGCAGATGCTGCAGCCCCGGTGCCGGCGGTGGGAACTCCGGAGTCCGCTCCTGCCGTCGCCGCGCCGCCGCCGTTGACAGGTCCCCACAGCCAGCACGTGAAGAGCAAGCACAAGGATCACCAGAAGGCAGCGTCGCCGAAGGCCAAGCACCACAGCCCGAAGGCGCCGCCCAAGCACCACGGGCACCACGCGCCTCCGGAGCCCGAGCCAGAGCCGGAACCGGAGCCGCCGGCCGTTTCGCCACCCGCGCCGCCGCCAGAGCCGTATCCGTACACACCAGGTGCGCCGGCGGCCGAGAGCCCGCACGGACAGACCCCGCCGTGGCCGTTCCCGTGGCCACGCCCGCCGGGCACCGGGCAGTGGCCGCCGCTGCCGCCGTTCCCGTTCCAACCGCCTCCGCTGCCCGTGTGGCCGCACCCGCAGCCAGGAAAGAACCCGTGGCCACCGCTGCCGCCGTTCCACCCTCCGCCGGTCCCGGCGTGGCCGCACCCAGGCCCGGGCGGCAAGTGGCCGCCACTGCCCCCGTTCCTGTTCCACCCGCCGCCGGTGCCCGCGTGGCCGCACCCCGGCCCGGGCGGCAACTGGCCGCCGCTTCCTCCGTTCCCTTTCCACCCGCCGCCGACGCCGGCGTGGCCGTGGCCACGTCATCCTGGAAACCCGTGGACGCTGCCGTCGTCTTTGCACAGCGTCCCTGCGACGACGGTGCAGCCGAACCCCAAGAACTGACACATGCTGCGCTCGTTTGCCCGGATAACACGAGAGGAATTTTATATTATATATGCTAAATTTGTTTCAGCTAAAGGAGAGATCGATCAATGAGCGTGTACGATGTAAAAGGAATATGATTTGTGTTAATTTGATCAGGCTCAAGATCCACGATTAATTGATTATGATATGAATAAACTCAGACCAGAAGTTTAGAGTACTTGCGATCATCCCTTCGACGATTCCAGGAAAAGTATAGATGATCACTTCATAGAATTCAGAAATTCAGTACTTTTTTTCTTCTCTGAATCCCTGATAGAGCGAGGACGAGAACGCATAGCATTCAAATGATTGGCCGAGATCTGAAGTCTTGGCCAGACCTTCTCTTGCTGCCTCTTATATTTCTATCTACTAGGCTTATTTCAAAAGAAAGGTGAGTAGTAGACAATTGAGCCATAATCACTAGAAATCATGTTTGCCTCCTAATAATCTCTCAACGTCAACGCGGAGCAACCGTCAAAAGCAACTGAGCAGGCCTCGGAACCAGTACATCAGGACTATGCCACCCGCGCGAACAATATGTCAGTCCATTATTAGAGAGAACAGAGAACACGTGACAAATTTGTCTGTTGTAGAAACGACGTCCAATTCGAACTGCACCGAGCACCAAAGTATATCTATGCTCTTCTGAGGTTATGAAATTCAGACGGATACAAGCCAAGGCTCCGCTGAAAAAATCACTAAACAAATACCACATCTAGAATAACATTTACTCTCTAATTTGAACAGAAAAAGAGTTGTGTGGTCGGGATTCTAGGTAGAAACTTGCAATATCTTATCTACCATGGTAATGCTCTCTTCAAAGCGTCCATCCGTCCAAATATTTTAAAAAAGAACATAGATTCTCTATTCCTCATTTTCCGTCATGGCCTTATCCACCGCGCCATCAGACATCCGTGATCGACTCTACCACATAACTCGCCCACCGTTCACCTTCTCCTGTGCAGGGGCCGCTCATCGCTGAAAGCGTTGCCGCCTCCACCGTGGGGGTGCCTCACCACGAGGGGCCGCCCCACGCCACCCGCCCCACTAGCATCACCGCACCACTCCGTGGCATCGAGCTCTGCGCGACCAGCCTTCACTTCATCCAAGCAGCATGTAGACGTTGGGCTTCAAAGTACATGTTGCAAGTATATGTTTTAAGTGTTTCAGATATTTTAGAGGTATCTTGCAAGTGTTTTGTATGGATGTTGCAAAAGTAGATCAAGATGTTTATATTGCAATGGTTGTTCACGTATGCTGCAAGCATATGCTTCTAATGTTTTCAGACATATGTTGCGAGTGTGTTTATCTAGATATTGCATATGTTTTACACATATGTTACAAGTGTTTTCTATGTATGTCGCATATGTTTGCAATGGTGTGAAATGTTTTCAGGTGTTTTTGGATGCATATTTTAAATGTCTCACCTGCCTTTAGAGGTATGTTGTAATTTTTCTATATGAATGTTTCAAAAATAGATTAGATACACTTGTTGCAATATGACCTCCTACTAGAGCTACTGGATGAGGTACAAGGTATCGATCAGAGCGCCGATGTAGCGTTGGGCCAGATGGGGCGCAGACGCCGTGTGAGATCGGGCGGTACTCGGAGTGTAGGTGCGGAACGGGTGCAGACGGAACATCCGCCCAGATGCCTGGATGTTGGCTACTGCCGATGGATGGCTGGCTGGCGTTTGCATTGCACCCTCTGACTTTCGGAGCGAGAAACTGAAGTCGCGACGCATTATAGCTGACAACAGATATATGGCAGTTTCCTGCCGGAGTCCTTGGATGCAGAGTGATAACACGATATCTCCTGAACATCGGAAGAGAAGTGGAGATCGATCCATGTCCATTTGTTTATTTATGCGTCTCCTCCAAATAACCGGTATGACTATCGAAATCACGAGCATCAGCATGTAGGTTCCAGATCCAAAGTGACAGTATGGGGCCTTTATCTATTACTATTGAGAAATGCCCATGTCTGATCCATTGCTCAAAAGATGTTTTAACAAGATCACTATCCACACCAATTTTAACTTCTCGTTCTCACGAATAATCATTAAATCTCCTCTTTCCGGAGACATACAAAGAGACCCACCAACCCTTATTGAATCTTTTAATAATATATATATTATGATTAGTTTTTTTTACTATCAACCGTCCTTCCATTTTTTTAGTAATTTAATGGAGAGATTAGTTTTGGTGATTTTCCATTTATAGAAGGACATTTGTGAAAAATATAAAAACACATTCAAAATGCGCAATAGGAAATCTATCAAAAATTTGTGATATTTATGATATCTTATTTGACCACTTATCCATTTATTTTTTCCCTAACGTACTTCTGCTCATTAGTCCTCACCCACCACGGCCTTATTATCCAACGTGATAATCCTCTCCTCTATACGTCTGTTTGTTCGGATAACTTCTCTATAAAATAATGTCGATCCCCTATTCCTCATTGGCTCCTCGCCCACCACGGACTTATCCACTGTGCCATCAGACCTCCTAGCTCGACTCCACCACGCCGCGCCCTTTGACCTTCTCCAGCGTGGGGACGCTCTCCAGGGGGGTTGGGGGTGGAGGAGGGGTTCGCCATGAGGGGCCGCACCCGCCTCCCCTATCGCTGAAGCCGCGCAGCCACCCTCCCGCTGCATCCTCATGCCACTTCGTGAATCGAGCTCCGCATCGACAAGCCTTCGTCCTGTCTAAGCAAAAACTAGATGTTGCTTTTTAAAGCGCATGTTTCAAGTTTTTCAGATATTTTAGGGGTACGTTGCAAGTGTTTCGTATGGATGTTGTATATGTTACAATGGTGTACACATATGTTGCAAGCGTTTATTTCCAATGTTTCATTTGTCATTTCAGACATATGTTGTATGTGTGTTTATCTGAATGTTGCATATGCTTTACATATATATTGTAATTGTTTTATCTGAGTGTTGTATATGTTTTTGCAACAGCTTTTTAAGTATTTTGGGTTTTTCAAGTATGTGTATTTCAAGTGTTTCATGTGTCTTTGGATATATGTTGTACATGTTTTATCTGGATGTTTCAAAATTACATTGGGTGTTGCATGTGTTTTGCAATAGCTTTTTAAGTATTTTTAGTGTTTTCAAGTATTTTAGGCACATGTTTCAAGTGTTTCATGTGTCTTTGGACGTATGTTGTAAATATTTTATTTGGATGTTTCAAAAGTAGATCGAGTGTTGCATATGTTTTGCGATGGCTTTTTATGTATTTTTGGATTTTTCAAGCATTTTAGACACATGTTTTGGGTGTTGTAAATCTTTGGACATTTGTGTGTAACAGATAGATTCAGATTCTTCAGTCTCCTGCAGTCCTGATGCCGCCGAGCTGCACGAGGTCATCCAGCCGCCGCATAGTGGCAGCAACAAGAGGCTGCTCTGCCACACTGACCGGTACAGGTTTCTTGACAGGGCGGCCATAGTGGAGCACAGCGCTGGCGAGGGTGGGAGAGGGGCATGGTGGCTGGCGATGGTGACGGAGGTGGAGGAGACGAAGCTGGTGGTGGCAATGGTGCCCGTCTGGGTGTCCACGCTCACCTTCGGGATGATGGTGGTGTAGGGCTCCACTGAGTTGCAGGAGCAGCAGGCAACGTCGACAGCACGAAGCGTGGCTACGCAGCGAGCAGGCAGACGCGGCGCGCTGGAAGCCGGGAATGGTCGGATGAAGGGTTTCTTTCAAGAACTATCTAG
This sequence comes from Bothriochloa decipiens, assembly GCA_023333625.1. Taxonomy (NCBI): domain Eukaryota; kingdom Viridiplantae; phylum Streptophyta; class Magnoliopsida; order Poales; family Poaceae; genus Bothriochloa; species Bothriochloa decipiens. The sequence goes on from CM041633.1 coordinate 9,694,464, forward strand.
TCCATCGGTCAACAAAAATGTTACACAAGGACTTCCTTAGAAAGATCACATCAACTGGCTGGTAATGATCTATTTATGAACTACAAATCTGGCTTACTTTCTATAGGAATGTGGATTTACACCTCTACTGTTACAGTGCGCAGCGGAATACGGCCCAGCTCGCGCGTCCACGAGCTGTCGGCCCCTCGGGCCCAGGTGCACCGGAGCCCACAACATATCCAGGCCTTAGGCCTAATTCAACCCAAAAGACTAGCCTGATAGGTGAGGGTTACCCCCGCCTTATATGTTGTGCTCCTCCACCATCAATTACCGATGTGGGATAAACCCAAAAATCTCCCCCGTCACACATTGGGCCCAACTCTTCACATCGCACTACCCCGTGTGTCCTCCAGAAGACGTTATCTAGGCCCCGAGTCCAATGCTCCATATAACACACACAACCCCTGTGTATCCGTGTGATCTTCGAGACGTTAATGGGCTCCTCCATCACCGTGTGACCCTTGAGATTTTCTAGATTTTCCGACCATGGGCTCCGATACCACTTGTTAGAGTGCGCAACGGAATACGGCCCAGCTTACGCGTCCACGAGCTGTCGGCCCCTCAGGCCCAGGTCCACCAGAGCCCACAACATATCCAGGCCTTAGGCCTAACTCAACCCAAAAGACTAGCCTGATAGGTGAGGGTTGCCCCCGCCTTATATGTTGTGCTCCTCCACCATCAATTACTGATGTGGGACTAAACCCAACAATCTCCCCCGTCACACATTGGGCCCAACTCTTCATATCACACTATCCCGTGTGTCCTCCAAAAGACATTATCCAGGCCCCGAGTCCAACGCTCTATATCACACACACAACCCCTGTGTATCCGCATGACCTCCGAGACGTTAACGGGCTCCCCCGTCACCGTGTGACCCTTGAGATTTTCTAGGTTTTCCGACCATGGGCTCCGATACCACTTGTTAGAGTGTGCAGTGGAATACGGCCTAGCTCGCGCATCGACGAGCTGACGGCCCCTCGGGCCCAGGTCCACCGGAGCCCACAACATATCCAGGCCTTAGGCCTAACTCAACCCAAAAGACTAGCCTGAGAGGTGAGGGTTGCCCCAGCCTTATATGTTGTGCTCCTCCACCATCAATTACCGATGTGGAATAAACCCAACATCTACTATAGTCCATACCCCTCAGTCCATCAACGTTGATAAAGCGCGCCCCGTTCTTCTCAGGCTACTATCAAGCTAGGCAACAAAGGCGGCAGCAGCTGTAGCAATAGCTTTGGAAGCTCCGTGCAAACCTTGGTCCTGTAACAGGTTAGGGATCGATTCTGCCACTGATTTCTCTCCATCCATGGCAAAAGTACGTCCTTGTATATACCCTTCTGCTAGTAACCTCAATCTGCCTGCTGATCTGTGATTAAACCATGGGATAGATGGGTCTCTAAGCTAGTGTCTATACCAAACAAATTCGGAGTAGATGAAAAATATGAAGCGTAATGTTTCTGTCATCGATATGTGGCCCTTCACTGGCGCCATCACCCCGTCCTCCACAGTTGTGCGGCGGGTCTTTGGCCTCGCCCATGCTCAATCAATCCCAGGACTCTTGATTGATATATCACCCATCTGGCTCAGCTCGGCACCTCAAACACCGCCGAGGCCTAGCTGGTGCCAGTGCTGAGTAGTCAAGGATCAACTGACCGCATGGCCGCAGGGGCACGGTCGCACGCACGAGTGCGCCACATGCCGGCACGGAACCTCATCGATCTCCGTAATCGCTCCTCACTATCTTGGATTCGATTAGGTGTGATTCAATATTTTCTCTTTGGCTCTTAATTCGTCTTGGCATAGAAAATTTAGGGAAATTTTGCACTAGGACATTGCTAAAATGCATAATATGCTTACAGACACCGCAACGAGCCGAATTTGACTACAATATTTTTAGCCAAGATGAGCCAAAGTGATTAACCGAGGCAAGCCAACCACCTCAGATCAAAGAAAATGGTTAATCATGGCCTTAACCAAGGCGGTTTGCTTATGATGTCCATCTCAGTTAAAAAATTAATGGAGACGGTTGTTGTTACACACACCTCCGTTAACTCTTTTTAGTTTTTTTTAAAAATGTTTTTTTGAGTTTGAATTTAAATTTAAAATTGAATTTTGTCAAATTAAAACACATACAAAGCGGAGAATATGCGTAGGGAAGAAGGGTGTGGTGGGGCTAATTTATAGCCTAGGCTTAACCGAGACAAGCATGTTAAAGAAATTGTCTCGGACTCTCGGTTAATTGTATATTAATCGAGGAGATTCAGTTATAACAATGGGCAGCCACCTCAGTTACGTTAGAGCAGCCGCCTCAGTTAAATTGACATTAACTGAGGTGGTTAAGTTAACTATAGGGCCTGCCTCAAATAATGTATTAACCGAGGCAGTTACTGGGCTAGCAGCCCGACTATGATTAACGAGGCGGGCTGGCCCAACTGCCTGAGAGGTGGTTTTCAAAAGGTCACAGTAAGGATTTTGTGTAGTACTATGTGTTGCAAGAAGGGAAGTGACTACTCAATAATCGACTGATCCTTGTTTGTGTTTCAATCCATTGTTTTCAACTAGTCGAAACAGGGCATGTGCCAATACATAAAAACACAGGTTGGTGGCACAACATATGAATTGACGCAGATCAAGACCCGATAACTAAAAAGAGAGGTTGCAAAACTTAAACGAAAACCCTTTAATTACATAGACGACTATACTACCAAGCAGAATCAAACCCTGAGATTCAACTAGTGTTCAATCCAAGCACCGATTGAGCTAATATATATATATGGCAAAGGATATTCATGTCTCAGCACAAGTGCACTTTCAACCTAGATCATAAAACGAAACTGTAATCTTGTCACTCGGCTTAAGTGTTCTAAGGGTCATACCAAGTTCAACAAACATAGCACAAGTTCTACGAGATCCAAACTCCATACAAGAACCACCAAGACACCCATCCACCTCAGCGTAGCCTCCTGGCCTCCCTCTCGGACTCGAGAAGGGTGAGGATGTAACCCTCGCGAACTGAGGTTCCTGGATGAGACGGATCTGGTCATTCATGAACTTCATTCCCTGACCTGGATCACCTGACCCCCTAGAGACAGTCCGGCCCATCACCTTCACCACAACAGCAAGCTTCACCTGGATGTCCATGCTCTGTAGTTATAGAAAGCATTTGTTAATTATCAAGGTGAGTCAAATCTTTTGGTCACAACTCAAAATGTTCATCCCAAATGTAGTTAGATAAACAAATCCCAAATGTAGTTAGATAAACAAACTAACATGCGAACAAAAGGAAAGGAAAAACTAGCTCAAAGAATACATACAAATGATGATGCAGATCAAGATGATAAATATCCAACAAAAATCAGGTAATACTTAACTCTAGATCATCACTTCTGCTTCCCCACTTCTTTGGACTCAAAATCTGCACACAGACTTGAAAAAAATATCAGATTCAAGATATTTGTTGTACCAATCACACTTTGTATTCTCTTTTTTCATCAAAATTAGAGTAAAAAATCACAAATTGATACTTGCTGGCTGAACTTAACCTGAACCTGCTAGACTTGAACTGAATTGGCCAATGTGACCATGCATCATCTGCATCTTTGAGATAAAAAAAACATAACATGGCACTAGCTCTAAAACATATGGATGTTTAAAACATAGAATGTCCGAATTATGTACATGCCAACCACATATGACTTCCTTCACCAGTCATGAAACAAGGGAGAAATTCAGTCACTCAATTTTTTGTTTCTCTGTTTTTTTTCCTATATGACCATGTGACAAGAATATCTGAAAGCGACCAAGTAAAAGGAATTTTACGTGTTCTAAGAGCTATTGGGCCATCTAAACAATTGAGCATACTTGCACATCTACAAAAGCTGCTAGAAAAAGTAACTGGGAATTAGATATTAAATCAAAATTTAACTTGTCACATGAATGGTCACACATGTACAAGTAACACTGTATTTAAACTGCACAACAATGAAGATTTCAATTCAAATATTTTTAGATTTAGATAATATTATGTGTACGAGTAAAATGCAATTCTGAAAATGCTAAATGGGAAAGCCTGGTTCAAGAAACTGGACTGAAAATCACACACAACTGAGGCAAGATTTGAGCACTCAACACTCAAAGGTCTCATATATATAAACATAAGTGGAAACTCTTTAATAAATATAGCACCCAGAGGCGAACAATCACATTGCCAAAATAAAACACTTAGCAAGCTCAAGTCAATGTGGATACATGCCCCGAAAATAAAATCTACTGGACTTAAAGTGAACTAAAACAGAAAGTGAACTTAACCTAAAGTTGCTAGACAAGAACTGAAATTAAACTAAAAATAGGTTGTAAAAAACCTAACCTAAAATTTAACTGAAATAAAATGAAAGTAAATTATAAGGACTTAAACTGAACTTAAACTGAAAATGGGCTACACTGTACTTAACATGAACTTGAACAAAACTTGGTAATATTGAAAATAGCAATGGATGAACGCACAACGAAATGGTACTATGACATGCCAGGAGCGACACATGTATCATAGGGAAATCAAGTCTGAAATTCACACAAACTAAAAAAACAAAAAATTAAAACTGATTTATTTAAAAAAAATTAACTGAAAGCACAAAACAGCCATACTAAAACTGGAGGGTGCGCTGTCGACATTCACAAAAACAGCTCACACTTGCCAAAATAGCTCATGCTTGCCAAACTTGAATAAACAAATAGGATAGACCGCAACCACAAAAAAGCAGAAAGGCTTAAGCACTAAGCACTAAGCAATGAAACATTGATCTTAAACTAAGCTACAGCGACCCGTCCGCCAACAGGTCAAACATCCATGAAACTGAAGGAAACTAATACAAGGACATAAAATCATTACAAAAACAAGCACAACATGCAAGCATGCAATGAATTCTAAGATGAAAATGGAAGATTGTAGTACCATGAATGGGATATTGCACAGGAAATAAAACTACACTCAATTCAGTCAGCAAAAACTAAACTCATTGAACAACTATAAACTGAGTTGCAAATAAAGAGGGTGCCAAACACAATACACCACAACCAAAGCTGATAGCATTTAAATTATACAAGATTGGAAGACAAATGCTCAACCAATTTAGGAGAAGGGAAAATAGCATACCCTGTCTGTTCACTCGTAATTTCTTTCAAAGTATAGTTCTGTATTGTTTAACACTTACCAAGATTGCTTCTTATTTGGGGATTCTTCAACTGGTATGCAGGAACACAGAGTAGTTGACCCAAAACCCAACTACTATAAGAATTTATTGCAGGTTACAAAATTAATGCAGGACTCATAAATTAATAATGGGGCAGAGGGAGAACTGAAAAACACAGAATAATATGCAACACAGTACAGATTCTAAATAGCATCTATCAATGGTAGATTTCGCTAGTTAAGCAAACTGTGAATGGCTGCAGGCTTCCTAAAAGTAACAAGCGGGTTATTGTCTTATCGGTGAATGCCTGAAAGGGGAAAGGGATGACGATTGTCGAAAGTGGAAACCAAACATGCAGTAATGGAGCGAGTTTTCTCGAGGATCTTTGGAAAGTGGACCTCGCCCTGGCGCATCTCAGAGAAGCCGCCTGTGAGGATGACGAGGGGAATGGATATGATGGCGAATCTTGCTCGGGAAATGACCTAGGGCGAAAATGTACCAAAACATTTTGGCCACCAATGACAGCATGCATATTTTAGGCCAAAAAAACAAGAGCAACCAGCAAGAATAATGTTTCAATAGGCATGTTACCTTTTCATAATGGAATTATCAATAATAGATGTTTCAATAGATAAACGATGTACAAAACCTGCCAATTTTTAAACCAAGTCAATTAGAAAATGACATTAATCATACGAGTGCTTGGCCCGAGTTACTACCACTTGCTGATTTTCTACTTACTACTAAGTAGTACCAAAGAAACTCTTCGAGTCTGCATAATTGATGAACTGAATCAGATAACCAGTTAAATCAAATTGAATAATCAAGCACAAATGTGACAAATAATAGTTTCTTTGGACACCAAATGAACAAATTAATCAGGGCTGGCTGGGGCAGAGGCGGAGCTCACCTTGGAGATGGCTGATGGTGCTGGCGCTAAGCCTGCAGCGGCTCTGGGACTGGGGCAGGAGGTGAGCTGGATCAGGAGGGCTAGAGGCCACCGGCCACAGCAGGCGCGCAGCGCGTGGTGGCGGCAAACGTGAGACTGGAGTTGTCACCGGCGGTGGCTGTGGTGTTGCCTCGCTTCTTCATTGTGGAACCGTTGAGGTATGTCTTTTCTAGCCGTTGTCGTTGGGAGGAGGTGACATCATTCCTTGGGAATAAATTTCTTCGCCATGGTCTTCTCTCTACTAATGGTTGTTCCGGAGCCATCAGAGTGGGCGCGGAATGAGGGAGATCTCCAGATCGGGAAGGATGGCCGCTGCGTCTGCTCCAGTTCTTGGTGTTTCCCGTTTAGGAACCGGTTGCTTGGCGATTCTTCCATCTTTGGTCCGATTGCTGGCAGTCCGACGCAGAGATAGTTCTTGGGTTCATGGTTCATTGGTGGGTGGTCATGTGCTTCTTCCTTGTCGCTGGCCGGCGAGTGGTGCAGGGCCACGGTCAGAGAAGTATGGGGCGTGTCCCCGGGCGATGTCCTTTCTCCGTCAAGATCTACTGCGGCTCGAATCAAAGTCTTCGTGCGAGGGTACTTCTTCTGGCTACGGTGCTCATCTTCTTCTTCATGATCTGCTTCTACCATGGGTGCTTACTATGGGGGAGATGAACAACGACGGTGACAATTACATAAGTCCTCCGGGACTTTTTGTAATTTCTGTTTTTGTAGGGTCTTTTGTGCAAGTTGTGTGGGACAGCTGTTCTCTCTGCATTCTTCTAGGATGTCCATGTACTGTGTGTGCTTGTACGTTTTCCTATAGTATTCATGTAGGTACAATTTTTTTTAAAAAAAGTACCAGATAGAACGAGAAGCAAGCACACGGTGACAAGTCAGCCCGAACCACAATGCACACAAAAAACCGACTGATGACAAACAAAATAATCAGTCGACTGATGTTTATTGTAAATTTGATATTTATACAATTATGAAAAGAAGCGGGTAATTACATAACATCTCCTTTTCAAAAATATGCAATAGAGAAGCTCATGGGCTCACGGTGGTGGCGACGACTGCTGCTTCAAATTCTCTCACATTGTAAGTCTATTATTCTCTTTCATACCAATATTTTGAACTACTGACATGGCTTTTGTTATTTATATTGTATTGTGGATGTTTTCAACTTAATATTTGAATTTAAGACTTATCTTGTCATCTAGCGCATATATACTGAACAACCTAAACAAAATTTAATTGTTACCAAATTATCAAATAGTTTTACTGAATTATTTATGAAAATTTCTAGATGGCATACCTAGCGCTAAAATCCTAATTCCGCCACCAATGACAGCAATGATTCCAAAACCAACAACGACATCTGCTCTCCCCCATGGATACATGGGGCAAATTGGGCAGACTCTAGCTCATGAGTACACTAAGATTGTTTTCTAGCCGTTGTATCGCACGGGCATGATTCAAGTAAGACATAAACGAGCATTTTTAACGTACATCTGCTAGTTTATGCATGATAAATCTGAAAGTTTATGTTTGATAAATTAAATATTGATTATCAACACGTGAGGAACCAATAATTATAATACTTCTTTTTAAAGCTGAATGTATTCAAAAATACTAAATAGGCAAAATTTCTGCATCTATTTTTTTGCTACTAATTATAATATGGGTCTTGCTGTGGTACCTTCAAATGACTCTGAGCCGTTCGTTTAATTAGATCTGACGGTTGATCGTGACCGTATTTAAATTTTTACATACAACTCACATAATGCAATGAGGATCCATACGTATACGTATATATCCATCCCTAAGTCACATTCAAATTAAGAAATAAGAGATAATAATCAAGTCGGATCCACGGTATGGGCATTTAATTTGATGACATAACTGGCATGCATGCTCCTATGTTAGATATGGCAAGTAAAGCGGCGCACAGATATAGCCAACATTTTTTCTGGATTATTTAATTATTTAATTGTCTAATATGTTCCAAACTTCAATGGCTGTGATTTATTTAAACTCTTACCTCCTAAGAGGTAAAGCTTGTACTGTAGCAAAACCCTTATAATACTTACATAAGACCATGGGCCACTAAAATTTGCTAACCGTTCCCCCGTTAATTTGGTTGATCCCTAACTGTTACGTCGTTTATCCTTCTTTTCATGTATCATATCACTTCATAGCAGCCTATAGGCAGCGGCAAAACAGACATTTGCAGCGCCGATGGTGTTTGAGATCTCAAGACCCACGGGGAAAGCAGGCAGCCGTACCTCCTAGAGGCAGAGTACGTGTACGTGTACGGAGATTGATGAGGCCCAGGACGAACGGAGCCAAAATTCTCTCCAGCAGCCTACGGAGGAGATTCAAGAAGCACAGGACGTTTCTGAAGAATTAGACAGATTTGATGAAGTGTCAGTGCCAAATAAAACATTAGAGGGATGGAATTGGGATTCTGTTTCGGTATCGCAGCAGATAAAAAAGTTTGAGTATGATTTCGCCGGCATGGAAAAGACGATGCACAGGTTCCCTCCGTCCCTATCCGATCTCCGCGAAGAATACGGCAAACCGGTAGCCGTGCGCATGTGTCCTTTGGTGCCCATGCTCTACAGCAGGCGCAGTCCGCGGCCTCTGGGCGTGGCGGCTGCCGATTTTTACAGGTCGAGCTCGTGCATTACGGTGAAGAACGTGGCAATGCACCACTTCAGTCTTCAGATCGGGCACCACCTTCGGCTCAGATGAGGAGATGTACTAGGACTTCTTCTCCGTCGTTGGAGACATCTTATTCGTGGCAGCACAAACAAATAGCTTCGACGACGTCGAGTCCTACAGCCCCATAAACTTCGCATCCACCGACGACTTCGACAGCAACGACAAGGCTTGGTACAATAATGCTGCATTGAAGCTTGCCATACTCTGTGATGGTTGCTTCTTGTTGGAGTATATGCATGTGCGCACCATCGGCCCTGACGACAGTATGCCGAAGTTGTTGGTGTCTTATTTTGAGTCCAATGTAGCTGCTATCGACTGTGACATAATGCTGCTGGAGAACCAGCTCCCCTGGGTGGTGATCCAGACCCTCGCACGATACAGGAAAGAGGGACACATGATCGTGAAGAAGTTCATTGCTAAGATGGCGCGCACGAGAAAATGGAGTCCTACTCCTAGCTGGAATAGCGAAACCAGGAGTCCTATACGGGGAAGTTGCGAAGCGGACCCCTAACCCTCCAGACCTAGCGCCGTGACGGCATCACCGCCGCCGCCGTCGGCGGCGCCAGCCACCCAGGCGCCGGCGCCACCCACCTCTACCACCTCCTTCTTCCCCTCCTCCCCATCCCCATACCCCTCCTAGTGCGTTGTGCCGCCAGGGCTGCGCGAGCCTCCGCGGGAGCAGAGCCCGTCGCCGCCGATGCCGCCTCCGAGCACGGCCGTCGCGGCCCTCGACGGCTCCCAACCCGCCGGATCTGGCGGCCCGCCGCCGGCTGGCACCGGATTTGGTGTCCGCCCGACCGCCGTGGCCCTCGGTGGCTGCCAGTCCCCAAGCGAGCTGATGGAGGCTGCTGCCCCGGCGTCGCCAACACCGGCCGCCGTCCCCGCGGTCCTATAAGCCGGAACCGGTGCGGCTGACCATGGTGGTGGCCGAGCCGCGTCCGCTGAGGTGGGCGCGCCCGCGCAACTGTCGATGGAGCCAGCCGAGCCACAGCTGCTGCCGCCCATGGTGGACGCCCTCAACCCGCCAAGGCCCGGTGCCGTGGACTACTCGCTGGTCCTCGTCGAAGACGTCTTGGAAGATGAGGATGCGGACGAGCTCGCTGAATCTGGCAGCCCGCCGGTGGCAGGTGCCCCTGCCGCGGCCTACTCCACCAAGCTCCCGCCTGTGGCCACGTCTCCACCGTCGATGACGCCGGGTCAGGGATCCACGCTCTCCCCACTGCGGCTCCGTTCTTCCCGTCACTGGAAGGGCACACGAAGCACCGTCGTTGGGCGGATGACAGCGGCGAGGACTCCGACGACGACCGGCCCACATCCTACTTGGATGCTGTTCGTCGACCAGCGAAACCAGCTGCTGCGTCCCCGCCGCTCACCCATGACCATGGCGGAGCGGATGCAGGACAGCAGGGACCTGGGCGACGCCGGCGGAGTCGCAGAAGGCCGCGACCTCAACTCGTGCGAGGCCTACCTACTCGGTCTGTGGAGGGCCGCATCCCTGCTCGCCAACGCCTCGGTCGGCGCAGACGGGTCTCTGCCCCCAACGCTGATGGGTTGTAGGAGATCCTTTCCCGGCCGGAGCCACGACCTGCGGCCACCTCGATTGAGCCTCGCCTTGGGCAGCCCGCGCTGGACCGGAGGATCCCCACGGAGCTTCGCGACAGGTGCTTGAACTGCCTCTCCTACTCGCACCGAGTAGCGACCTGCCGGTTGCCTCGATGTTGTCTGTGCTATCACGGTCTACGCCATCTCGCTAGGGACTGCAAGCGCCCAAGGCATGCCACAACTTCGGCGAGAAAAGCTGGTGGTCGGCCACGGCACTCCGCTCATGGCAGCAACCGAGCATCCCACGGCCCTCCAAGAGTGGAGGGGACCGTGGAGAGTACTGCAGCGGATGTTGGCAGAACCCGACGACGACGACTCAGCTTGTGGTGGCAACTCTCTGGCCACCCAGAACACTCGTGGTCCTTCGACTCCAGAGGTGGCCACGCTGGATGTCACGGGGTTGCAGGCAGAACCCGACGACGACGACGTAGGTAGCGGTGATGTCGGAGCAGGCCGGCGACCTCTGCCGCTGAGGTTCCCGACCCTCTGGCAGTGGAGTTGCGTGCGTTTAAGGTGCCTCCCGCGTGGGTTGACCCTATGCTGGAGGAGCTTCCTCCCACGCTCGTCATGACTGGAGCATCAATGCATGTGCGGCCGACCTTTACGGTGGCGGCCTCTCAGGAAGTGGACGCATCTGCTCGGCACGCGACGGATTCGCCTCCGTTATCGCCGGTGCGGGAGGAGCTGCCTGAGCCGCCCACTCCCAATGACGCGGAACCCCACCCAGTCGTGGCTGTCCTCTCACCTCTGCCGTCGGTGCAGGAGTTGGCGCATCCTCGGGTGGGTCTATCCGACGTCAAGGCAGGTGACATAGCAGCCCCTACGGGTTCCACGTAGCCGCCTCCGGTGGTGGATGTCTTCTCTCCTCAGTCACTGGCACAAGAGTCGGTGCAGCAGACGCCTCCTCGGGTTGATCAATCCTACATTGAGCTTGACGAGACGCCCACGCCGCGCGATGCCGCTCGACGCCTTGCATGGTTCCAGGATGAGGTGCTGGTCTAGCGGGAATCGCCCCTGATTGCTTCTCCGCCATGACAGAGGCCAAGAACCAAGAAGCCCCTGCTTATCAGGTGCAGGAGTAGACGGATAGCCGTCCAACCATTGTCTCACATACCGACCTCCCAGCGGGGCGCGGTACTCCTCGAGCAACGGTTCGGCAAAGCGCTTCGACAAAGCGCCGCAGGCCAACCCGGGTTCACCTGCACCCAAGAGTATACTCGAGGCGTTGCGTTCGGGACCTTGTCGTCGAACTAGGTGGAGGCCCTTGATGCGGCGCTTCCAGCGTTCAAGGGGCGTGCTTGGGAACTCTTCATCGAAGACCCGAAGACCCATAGGGCGCGGCGATGCTCGCATTTTGGTTGTTCTTTTTATATAATATCGAACCGGGAAGCAGTATGCTATGTTGGTCCAGTTGTTACTGGTAGACCACCTATCACGCTAGATGTGCGTTGTTTGTACGAAAAACTCTCTTCTTCTTAATAGCAATGATATGCAAATCTTTTACGTATTCGAGAAAAAAAAGATGGCGCGCACGCTCTAAATCCACGAGGGACCGGACGATACCAGATTACCTGATTTGGAAGGCAAGCACTCTCCGTCGCCATCACATCTCCTTGGCCTTCTCGGATCATACAAAATAGGTAGGTAGAACATTATTGTTCTGCATTATTATTCCAAATCATAAAACGTTTTGTCTTTTATTACATTTCCAGATATGTGTATATCTAGCAAAATCTATATGTAGAAAACTGAAGTTGTCTTATAATTTAGAATGGAGGAAGTAACCAATTAACAACGACGACTACAAGAACAACAAAATTAACCGACTGTGTTGTTGCTACTGCAGGCTACAACGATGATGGTGCAGTAGTAGTGCCGATACCATCTGATGGAGCCAAGAGGCCAATGTCCAGGACTCTCAATGCCATCGAGCTTGCCGAGATCGGCATTAAGCTCACAGCCAGCAAGACGGCGAGGTTCATTGACATGGGCCTCAAGAAAACACTCTTGGGCGCCGAGATATTCCTGGCTCCACTGTTGCTAGATGAAACAAGACTATGCTGGCTCGTTAACATGGCGGCCTTCGAGCTTTGCGTGGCCTCATACGCATCTTCGAGCACCAATCATGCTGAGAAGTTTGCTGTCAGCACCTACCTCGTCGTCCTTGCTACGCTGATGGACCGTGAGGAGGACGTGCACGCCCTGCGCTCAAAGGGTCTCGTGCAAGGTCAGCTCACTAACCAGGAGATATTTGGCTTCTTCAAGGAACTTGTCAAGCACATACGTGATGGCCCCCTCTACATCCACCACATGGAAGAGATCGAGGACTACAAGATTAAGAGGTGGGTGTGGATCAAGCTGTACAAGTTTATTTACAGAAACTACAAAACCATCGCTGCGCTGCTCTCCGTAGCAGGTGTTCTTGCTGGTATCTTCAAGACACTCCTTTCTCTCAAGCGTCATTAGAAGAAAAGCATGGACATCAATTTTATTTTCCAGATGTTCTATTATATGTATATATTATCTGCTTGCATATTGTGTGATTTGTTGAAAACAAAATGGTTTGCTCTGATTTAAGTTAAATTTCTGTGTCCTTATTAGCTACCATCTGCTCGCTGCGTACTGATCATAGTACATATTTCGTCGTATTCCATTTCAACTGCATGCTTGTGTATGCTCAGCAGTCATCAGTATCCACTCTTTGTTGCTTACTGCTGCATCAGTGCCTAGATGAATGGATGGATTTGTGTGCCTACTTTGTTTCACATGTGCGATGCTGCACGTCGGTACACTCGAAATATTGGCTGCATGATACTGAATTCCAGAGCCATTACGACTTACAAGAACGTCGGCTGTGGCCTTGTGGGCCTTGGCCCTTTGGGGCCTTCATTTGCTTCATCTTCCTCCATACTTTTCGGTTTTGAATTCCAATGGAGGAACAGATAAGGCGAGGATGATCCTGATAAGAGCAGCTCTATATATTTATAACTCTGTATCAATATAGCTTGACTCATGAAGGAGTGCAACATTCTTCAGCAGAGTGTTGCCAATTCGTTGTTGACGCTATCTCTGTGAACATGTGAAAACAGTTGAGCATGATTCTTGCAACTTTATTTGTAAACTGAGAAAAAAAGTCCTTGTCAATGTGCCTTCAATTTGTTAATTTGTTGGAATCACTACAGGGTTCGCTCTCTTTGCCGACTGCAATGAGCACTCGGCAAAGGCAGAATTGCAGTCGGCAAAGGCTTTGCCGACTGTAATTCCACGTGGCTGTCGGTAAAGGGCTGTCGGCAAAGAAACCGTCGGCGAAGGCGGCTTTGCCGAGTGCCACATGGCATGCAGCCGGCAAAGCCTTTGCCGAGTGCCATGTCAGCACTCAGCAAAGCCACGTGGCGCCGTCAGACTGACGGCTGGCTTTGCCGAGTGCTGACGGGGAGGCACTCGGTAAAGAAAAAAATTATTTTTTTTGAAAATTTCTTTGCCGAGTGCCAGCTCGGCACTCGAAAAAGAAAAAAAATTTCGAAAATTCTTTGCCGAGTGCTGACACTCGGCAAAGGCATGACCCCTTTGCCGAGTGCCACGCTAGCACTTGGCAAAGCTGGGGATTTTCTGGCCAGATTCCCCAGCTTTGCCGAGTGTCAGCACTCGGCAAAGCTGAAAAAAATTTTTCCTTTTTTTTCTGTTTTCTTGCATCTAAACATTGCAAAATTATAATTTATATCACAATTTCACCAGGACCACAAGTAGCACCATTTATATCATAATTTCATCACATTTATCACCACCATCACCATATATATCACAATAACACATATATCTCACAATAGCATCTCTTATCACCACCACAAGTTCATTACAACCATGAAGTTCAACGCAACGAGTCGAACACCACAAGTCAAGGTCCATCACATGAAGTTCAACACAATAAGTCTAGGTCCATCACGAAGAGAAGAAATACATGACAGAGACTTCGACGATACTCAAGTCCAGGAGCATAACACAAGCGACAAGTACCTAACTCGTCGCGCCGTCCCCGGAGCCGAAACCCACCCTGGATCACGCGGCGCCTACCAGTACGGCCGCACTCCGCCCACCGGCCACGAGTAAGGTGTAGGAGGGCCACGCGGAGGTGGATACGGTGGAGAAGGGCCACCCGGAGGTGGATACGGCATCATCTGAGGGCTGGCACCTCTAGGAGACGGGTTCGAACCCGCCGACTGTACCTACACAAGTTAAAGGCCAAGTGATGTCATTAGTATCTGCGGGATAGATGCACAAGCTAAAGCAAGAGTCAATGTACTCACCGGGGTCCCTGCAGGAGCGACAGGAGCAGGCACAGGAAAAGACGGTGGAGGAGGCGGTGGAGCGAATAATTCAGGCGGTGGAGGCGGCCTGGGGATCTGCAGGGATTGGAAGTAGCCGGCAAAGCCCTACATCTGACTATTGTAATGCTGCTGCACGGCTGTCAGGTACTACTGGTAAGCCATCTGTTGCGCCTGCATCTGCGCCTGCATCTGCGCCATCTGCTCCTACACCTGGGCCTGCAATATTACATCCGCAGTATTGATTGTAAGTATAGGTGTGAAACGAGTGAATGACGAACGAAACCACACTTACCTGGAACTGCGATATGCTCGGCTGCCGAGACGCTATGGGGATGTCGGTGGAGCTCGTGGCCCTGGATCGAACCTGGCTCAGCGTGGGAGCATCGGATGGGTCGACGGCGCTGTGGGCCATGTAGTACCAGCCGTGCTGCTTCCCTGGTCCCAACCTCTGCAGGAGGTCTGTGTCTAGGGGCTCGGCGGTGGGGTCGAACGTCTCCCCGTAGCACTGGCGAGCCGCGGTGGTGTACTCGATCGCCTTCTCATAGGCGGTGGAGTTGCTGTACGCCTCGGGCCCATCCTCCGGGTTGTAGACGTTGTCCAGCGCTGTCGCCTTGCCCTTGTGGGAGAGGAGGTACCCGGTGAACTGGTTGATTTCCTGCCCACCGTGCGCCTGCGTCTGCATTGAAAATAGAAACATGATTACAAGTAATGACAATTGAGGGCTAGAAAAAAGACATGAACGGACGCATACCCATCTTCTCATGTACGTTGGGAGGGGCTGGCTCCCTTGGTGGTGTGGCACCCCTCGCATCTGCAGGCGGCGGCCCCGACGGTCGTTGCGCCTCGCGTATGCCTCGTCCGTTTGCCACATGCGCACAATCTCCTCCCAGCAGTCCCTGTGGTTGTCGCACCACCCCGGACAGAACTGCATGACATCAAGTATTTGACATGCGAGAAGATTAGTGTAATGTTTCACTGAAGGAATCTGAACGAATGTTTTCCTACTTAATTACCTGCACGTATTGAGCGAAGGTGAGGTCGGTCTCCCTTGAGTTCATGATCTGGCGGATTTGGGGCTTCTTGATGGACTCTCCATGCACGTCGGCGTAGTAGTCGCGGATGGCCTGTATGCGTGCCTCATGGTACATGTCCTTGAGACGATCTTTGCAGACCGCCTTCTGCACTCGCACCGCCTGATTCGCTTTACCCTCCTCGCACGTGAAGAAGTCCTGCACACAGACACATCATGTAGCATTGCATTGTTTCAAGAAGTCCGATGAATGCGTACTATTTAGCAACGCGGTGCGATGAAAGACTCACCCAAAACTCCCTCTTTATCTTTGCCGCGAGGGTCTCGCCACCCACGTCGACGAGGTAGAAGTGAGCCCACCTCGTGGGCACCTTCAACTCGCCGTCCACGTCGACAAGGCCAGGGTAGTACTCCTTAATCAGGAGGCCCTGGATGCCATTGATATGGCATGATTCACCTTCTCCGCTCACAAATGCCCAGATACTGCACGAGTAATTAAGAACAATTGTTAGTCTGCAGTTCAATTTTCAACATGTCATATGAACAAGTAGTGACATCAATAATGGTTACTTACGTCTGGCCCATGGGTGTAATCACCGGGCGTCTGTTGAATTGTGGCAGCACCCTAGGAAGCTGCGTGGGCCCACGCGAGTACACCTTGGCCACGCCTGATGAAGTCACAGCCATCTGGCCTGGTGTAGGCACAGCGTCGTTGTCGTTGTCGTCGTCGTCGCCGCCACCGCGGTCCTCGTCACCCGTCGTCGTCCCGCCTTGCGAGGACGAGAACGGCAGCCTCCTCATCGCCTGGCGACGTCCACTGCGGGGCTGGGACCCCCTACTAGACGACCCGCCCGCCAATACCTCCTCCTCCTCGTTGTCGTCGGCGGTCTCCTGTGGGGGGACCTGGTACGCCAAGCGTACGGCTCGATGCGGCCGCTGCCACCGTCCGCCTGGCATTTTGCAGAGTGCCTGCAATGACAAAGAACAAAAGAGTTAGCATAAATAAATGACAAGTACTTGTAAAGGAACATAATAATAACAATATAGTATTACATGGCCTCGTAATTATCTCCACGAACGGCAATATGGCGGGCGTGGAGTCGTCATCACTATCACTATCGTCATCATCGCTATCAATATTGCCGTGCTCTCTTAAGTCATCACTGTCATCATCATCCTCATCATCTCCATAGTCATCATCATGTACATCCTCCTGGACAACTCCATCGCGCTGCATCTGCCATCGCTCAAGCATTCTTAAGTCCTTGGCATCCTGCACCTCCTCACCCTCGTCCTTATCAATTTTGTTGTCTACTTCCATGCCCATGAGCGAACCAATGTCTATCTCCAAAGTACCTTCTAGCCCCTCAGGTTGATAGAACTCATCTTGGTTTTGGTCAAAGTCGTAATCATCGTCGTTTGGGAGAGGCGCTTTGCAGCGCGGCGACACCAAATGCACAAGGCTCCAACCCGCAAGCTTCTCATCTTTTTGGCACGCCCATGGGAGGTAATAAACTTGCGTGGCATCTTGGTTGGCCACAATGTAGACATCGTCTCCTTTATAGTTGGAGTCTTGTTGAATCTCGACTTGCCCTATCGTAAGATCTTGCCTCATGACATCGAGATCGAACCAATGGCATTTGAATACCACCGGCATAAAAGTCTCGGCACCCTTAAAGTTGAGCTCGTATATCTCTTCGACTATGTCGTAGTAGTCCTTCTGATCCGTGCCGGGTGTACGAACTTCACTGCACATGGTTTTTAGGTTGGGTCGACTCTCCTCGTGGCTTCTTGTGCGAAAGCGATAGCCATTCACATCATAAATGGTGAATGACTTCACCCTACGGGAGAAGCCACGGCCCACCAATTTCAATTCATCACTCATTTCTGTATCCATTTGGGCCTGCAAGGGTGAGGACAGGTAGATCGTTACATTACTCGCTCCGGGGAGCAAAGTGGAATCACAAAGTCGGAAAGAGGTTAGTTGGTTGGTACCTTTGTACAGAACCAGGAGATGAAATCGGGCACACCGTGTCTAAGAAGATTGTCTTCTTCTTGCTCAGTAGGAGCCCTATTGCCTATCCAGTATTGACTAATAAATTCCCTAAAAGAAGCAAGAGACTAGAGGGTCGGATCATGATAGGTGGAGGATAGTGACGGCGTAGGTAACAAGCTCATTGAGAACTTACTTCTGATAAGGAATCACTTCATCAAGGTTGAGCAACAATGTGAACATGATACTGTGCCACTCCTGATGGGTCAACTGCTTGTTGGTACCTGCGCTTCCACTTTCGAGATCCCCTTGAAAAAGGCTGAGGGTCGATGAGTTCTCGTCGGCGTTGTAACGAGGAGTTGGATTGTGCACGCTGGAAAGATTCTCAGTATAGTACGCCTGTGTGAAGGTCGACACCTCCTCTAGAACGGAGGCCTCTCCCACGGATGCCTCTCCCACGGATGCCTCAATCTTGGCTTTATTTCTACACTTTTTCCGAAGAAGCTTTAGACACCTCTCGATTGGATAGCACCAACGGGCCTGCATGGGACCCCCCAACCGTGCCTCGCGCGGTAGGTGCAAAATCAGATGCTGCATCGACAGGAAGAAGCCGGGTGGAAATATCATCTCCAACTTGCAGAGAAACAAAGGTGCAGCCTTCTCCAGTTCAACACAAACATCCCGAGACAACTCCTTGGCACAAAGATGGCGGAAGAAAAAGCTCAACTCTACCACGACGCGCCACACTGGCTCTGGGAGGTATCCCCGGGTCATCGCAGGAAGGATCCGCTCAATCCTTATGTGGAAGTCATGACTCTTCATCCCTAAGACTTTCATAGTCTGCAAGTTCACGCCCCTGCTCAGATTTGCCGCATACCCATTAGGGAACTTTAACGTCTTGATCCACTGCAGTACTTCCTTCCTGTCGGCCCTTTTTAGGATGTAATCGGCCGGGCCCCTTTTCCATTTCTTGTCGAGCGCAGGGGTCTTCATCACCAGGTTTGGTCTATCACAAATCATCTCCAGGTCCAGTCTAGCCTTGACGTTGTCCTTCAACTTTTTACCAATGTCCATGAGTGTTGCCCAGAGTGCCTCGGCCACATTCTTTTCTGTGTGCATTACATCGATGTTGTGTGGAAGAAGAAGGTCCTTGAAGTAGGGGAGCCTAGTCAAGCCCGATATATGAGTCCACATGTGGTCCTGAGCATATCCCTTAAAACCACCTGTTTCCTCAACTTCGAGAGCCTATATGTCGGCAAGGACGGCGGCAGGGCTCTTAACCTGCGGAATGGGGCCGGTGACTTGAACACCTTTCGTGATGTGCTTTACATCAAGCCTGAATTCATGGTTCTCTGGCAGGAATTGGCGATGCTTGTCGAAAGAAGAATACTTCCCACCCTTGGCCAGCCAGGTGAACTTCACATCTGCCTTGCATGTCGGGCAAGGGAACTTCCCGTGAACACACCACCCGCTGAATTAGCCATACGCCAGGAAGTCATGCATTGAATACTGGTACCATACATGCATTCTAAAGTTCCTCTTTGTAGCTCGGTCGTACGTGAGTACCCCCTCTTCCCAAGCAAGTTGCAATTCATCCCACACCGGCTGCATGAACACACCCATATTGTCACCCCGGTGTCTAGGTATTATCAGCGTCAAGATCACGTTCGTAGGTTCAAACATGACGCCGGGGGGAGATTGAGGGGGATCACAAACATGGGCCAACAAGTGTACGGGGCTGCCATCATTCCAAATGGGTTGAACCCATGTGTTGCCAGCGCTACGCGTGCATTTCGAGCCTCCATAGCCTTGACAGGATTCATGTTATCGAAGTGCTTCCATGCATCACCATCCGCCGGGTGAACCATCTTGTCAGGATGGTATCTTTTGCCATTCTTGTGCCACATGATTTGTTTCGCAGACTCCTCTGTCATGTACAGCCGTTGAAGCCTCGGTAGGAAAGGAAGGTGTCGTACGACCATCTCGGGGACCTTAGACAATTTCATGCTGCCATCAGAGCCTTCTACCAACACGAACCTAGAGGCTTTGCACTTTGGACAGATTTTTGCTTCCTCGAGGTCTCCCCTGAACAGGACGCACCCCTTCGGACAAGCTTGGATCCCCTCATACGGCATCTTAAGTGCACGAAGGAGCTTCTGTGTAGCATAGGTGTTTTTCGGCAGGACATGATCTGCCGGAAGCAGTGTGCCAACAATGCTCAACACAAGATCGAAGCCGTCTCAACTAATGCCCAGTTGCAACTTCAACCCTATTAGGCGTGAGACGGCATCCAGTTGCGTAACCCTTGTCTTCTCGTGAAGGGGCTTCTGTGCCGCCTCCATCATGTCGTAGAACGCCTTCGCGGTTTCCTCCGGATCTTCCTCCACATTCATTCCTTCGCCGAACCGTGCTTCGTGGAAGTCTGCCATCATGTCTGCCATCCTGGCATCGGCATCATACTCCTCGAGGATGGGTCCCACCACCTCGTCCCTAATAGGATGGTGTTCACCATGGTGGCGCCAACGGGTATAGTTTGGAACGAATCCATTCTTAAACAGATCTTTCCCCACCGCAACCTTTACTTTCCTTTTCTTGTTCTTGCACTGGCTGCAGGGACACGGCATCCGAATCGACCCTTTCGTAGCTGGACCAAATGCTTGCTCCAGGAACTCATTCGTCCCCCTAATCCATTCATTGCTCTTACTTGCGAAGCCTGAGTACATCCACTCACGGTCACCCATGCTCTGTCATGCGGCAATGTTAACATGTGATAAAACAGCAAGTGCATCTACAACGCGCTCCTACCATCTAATAGGTGAAGGATAGGTCCTAATCCCACCCGAGGATGCGCAGACGAGGTTAGCTTCCATAATCCGCTCCCGTCCGAGACGGAATTTCGGCAGCACCTCCCCGCTGTTCTCTCGATACACGTCTCGGCGGGGAGAGTGTCTATCCGGAGAACAACGGGGAGGTCCTGCCGAAACTCCGACTCGGACGGGAGCGGAACATGGAAGCTAACCTCGTCTACGCATCCTCGGGCTGTCCAAATAACGTGGACAATCTGAAACAGATACAGTTATACATATGCAAAGAACGCATACTTCCAACCGTATCCGTTTCGGACGGGAGACGCCTAACTAGGTAACGCGACCTACGACTACATGTGACAGAAAGAGAGGTCATACCGTAGGTGCCGGTGAAGACAGGCTAGCGGGGCAGTGTCGAGTCGTGCTCCTCCGGCTAGCCTCCAACGGGAGCCCTCCTAAAAAAGAAAAACAATTAGTGAGAATAAAAAATTTCGGCAGCACCTCCCCTGTACGGGGAGGTTACCAAACCTGCAAGAAAAGACGGCACGATGGCCGACAACTCAGCAATGGGTAAGCGTGGATCCATCTGTCAAATTGAAAATCAAGGAGTCGTTGCTGGTGACACTAGGATCTTCGGTGCATGATGCAAGACATACCTCTTCACAAGTCATTGCCAAGGTTGCATCAATTGAGATACCACGTCGAGAATGGCAAGACCTTGTTGCCAAATTACTGGGAAACATGACTTCTCCAGGTGCATCCGCTCCTTTGAAACAAGCAACACT
>CM041633.1:9720888-9775984 GCA_023333625.1 Bothriochloa decipiens
AAGGATGCAAGCGACGTCCATAGTGGCAACATCATCAATCCCATGTCGGTGGAGGAGCTCACGCCAGAATTGCAAGCACAACTTCAAGCTAACATGCAGGAACTTCAGAGGGCTTTCCTTCAAGGTTGCTCCAAGGGCCGGCATGACAAGGTGGTGCAATTTAAGGCGCCAAACATTGCTAAAATCTTGGGTACTTCATCATCTGAGCAGGTAAATCCTTAAGACAATGCCCCTAAGTATGATAAAGTTCCCATTACACAAGCTTATGTTGCTAAGATGATATCTGATAGTGGTTCTCAATTTTGAGAAGCTATGGAAACCTCGTTAGGAAAGATAGCTAATAGGCTAGATAAAATTGAAGGAAAGACAACCGTTTCTAACCAATCAGGTGTCTTATCCCAACTTGAATTTGGCATGCCTCAAGGTTTCTTTCAAAATCAATCATTTGTTAGCGATACTAGTAAACTAAAATCGGTTTCTTTGGCTCCTTCTGCTGATAAAACCGGTCATACTAGTACTAGTGCAGCAGGGGGTGCTCAAAAATCGGGTCAATTGCGAACAGATTATAAAGCATCTAAAGATTCGGGGGGCAACAATGTTTTACCTAATCCACCGAAGTCTCCTAGTCCAAATCCTATGCTTGAATATGCACAGGGAAGTGCTTTCGTTGAAATTCATGAAAAATCTTGAAGAAAGTTTTGTGTTCACTTTAAAACTGCACAAAATATGAGCACTAATTGTACCCTTCTGCAATTGATTTCATGAGCAATCCTCCTGGATGGAAGATACCTAACTTTCAAAAGTTTAGTGTTAATAGTAATAAATCCACCATGGAACATGTCCATATTTATCTTGCTCAATTAGGAGAAGCTGCTAGTCTCGATTATATGAAAATTCATAATTTTTCTTTATCATTGACTGGAACTGCTTTTTCATGGTTTGTTAATTTACCACCACTATGCATTGGTTCTTGGGTTGAGTTAGAAGAAAAGTTTCATAAACATTTTTATACCGGAGCCCAAGAAACTAGATTATCACATCTTACTGCTGTTAGACAAACTCGTGATGAAATAGTGTTTGAGTTTTTCAATAAAGCTAGAGATATCAAGAATAGATGCTTTCATTTAAGTATTTCTGAAAGAGATCTTATTGTATATGTTTTAATGTCTTAAATTATATAATCAAAGAAAAACTTGAGAATGTTCAGTTTGATAACATGAATCATCTTATGGAGAGGGCCATTTTTTGGGAATCACGCCTTAAAGACTCTTGTGAACATAAGACATATCGTTCGAATACACATGCTCTTGATGCTTTTTCAGATGATTCAGATGATGAAAGTAAGGAGACGTTGGCTGCTAAAATTAGATGGCCAACGGAGAATAAACATGTTACTTGTCCTTCTCTCAAACCGATTCAAAAGAATCGAAGTGAGGAAGTAAAGTTTATTTTTGATATTTCTAAATGTGACCAGATTTTTGATGAATTACTCAAAATCGGATATATTAGAATTCATTATACTTTGTCTTCTGCAGATGAGATTAAGAGATGCGCTTATTGCAAATATCATAACCCTTATTCTCGTGCAACTAATGATTGTAATGTTTTTCGTTGGCAGGTCCAATCGGCGCTTAATGAGGGCCGATTGAGTTTTTCTGACATGGAGATCAACAAGAATCCTTTTCCTGCACACATGAACACAGTTGAAGTAGGAAGTCTAGCAATCTTGATCCGACCCGAGCAAGCTGGAAAAGCTAAAGGCAAGAACGTCATTGTCGGTGAACCGCGTGTTGCACCGAATGTTCAAAAGAATTCGGGGTGACAAGTGGTGTTGGAGAAGGATCAGGAAGGCAAAAACAAGCTTACATCACCGCTGGATCAGCGGAAGCTTTGAGAAGGCAAAGATGGTACGAGACGCATGCGGCGCTGCAGAGGCTAGCTAGGCCGACTGGAACTCCGAGACAGCTAAGCCGACTGCCCCAGTCGGCCTGGCCGGGTCCAGAATAGGCCAGCCAGAGCTGGCTAAGCCGACTGACTCAGTCGGCCTGGCCGGGTCCGACCAGACGGCTAAGCCAACTGCTCCAGTCGGCCAAGCCGGCTCCCCTCCTCTAGGCAGTTCCACTTCCGGTGTCCATGTGATTCGCACGTTTATTCCCAAGAAACTGGAGATTGGTGTTTGGAAGGAGAAAGAGCAGAAAGTCAAGCCACCTGTGGTGAAGCCACTTTGTACTTTTGATCAACTTATGGTGAAGTACAAGAAACAAAAGGCCGATTCCGAGAATCGGACCATAAAAAAAGGGAGTCTACACCGCGAAGCGTGAAGAAAATAAGAACAAGCAAATGGCAATGACTCCACCAGCTGATTCTTCCTTGCAGGTTATTCGTCCTCGTGTGTCACGTTGGGGACCTCCAGTGGCTCCAGCCCCACCAAATATACCAACGCCACAATGGGGACCATGTGGGGTGTGGGTGCCATATCCTCAGGCTCCCGTGTTCCAAAGATTGGGAGATGTTGCTGGTCCATCTTCAAATCTTCTGTCTTTAGCCGATTGGGCAGTCAATCGGGTTCTAGCGGAGTAAATCAAGAGAAGGTGGTTGATATGCAGGTTGAAGCTCCTCAAGAAATTAAGAAAGCTCCTACGCAGCAAGTGTACATGCCGAAGAAGGTTGAGGTGTCCAAAAAACCTGTATATGTTCCTAGTGTCATAATCGGTTCGATGTCAGTTCCTGTTTTAAATGACAACAAGCCAATTGTGATTGAAGATCCAGTAAACAAGCAAAAAGAAACTACTGAAAAAGTTGCTAGAGTTCAAGAGCAAGATAATCTGCCAAGGGACCCCAAGTACACTCAACCCAAGTGGTGTCCATGGGGATTGGATAAAACACAAAGGCAGAAATTACAGCGCGCTCGGCAAAAGAAATTGAAGAAGGAAACTCTTGGGATCATCGAGGGCCCACTTGTATCAGAAATCCCTCAAGAGATTCCACGAAAAACCATCATCGCGACTGCTGTCCCTGCTCAGACAGCTAAGCCGGCCCCAGAAGTGGCCAGGCCGACTTGAGTCGGCTAAGCCAGCTCCAGAGCCGGCTAAGCCGACCACCACCCCCGACGCTGACCAGGCGGGTCAAAAGGCTAAGCCGACTGGTGAGTTAGCTAAGCTGACTGGATCGGCTAGGCCGACTGAGGAGTCAGCCAGGCTGGCTATGTCTGCTGTTTCTATCCTGGTAACTCCCGAATCGGCTATGGTGTCTTCTGAGGCTCCTGTGTTGATTCTTGCAGGTTCTAAAGATCTTGGAGACTCACTTGGGGTCTTTGCCACTATTGTTGCTGATATGGTGGGTATGGAGGCTTCAGAGGTGCCGAAAGAGGAGATGGTGGACTATGAGCCATCACCACCACATGGAGATGTGAACGTAGTATATTTCTCTTCTGACTACTACGTGATCAGCCATGATGAAGAAGAGCCACCAGCAGCAGAATTGGTGTTTGCCATTGAAGATGCTTTATTCAAGAAGCCAGCAGTGTGGGTGGATCATCTCAGGACACTCCACCTGAAAGGTCACATCAACGGGATGCCAGTTCATAGCATGCTAGTGGACAGTGGTGCTATTGTGAACATCATGCCATACTCACTGTACAAGAAGCTTGGTAACAAGGACGAGGAGTTAGTGAAGACCAACATGACCATCACAGGTGTTGGTAGTGAAGCCCCAATTCTAGCTAGAGGTATTGCTAACGTTGAGTTGACCATCGGGAGCAAGACTTTGGCTACAACTTTCTTCGTTGCTAACATCAAAGGGAGCTACAATGTGATACTTGGGCGTGATTGGATTCATGCTAATGAGTGTGTGTCGTCTAGCTTGCACCAATTTCTCATCCAATGGGTGGGACATTCCATTGAGGTCATCCATGCTGATTCATCGGTTGAACTTGCCACAACCGATGCGTGTGAAGCTGGGGGGCATGGTGCTTTTGGTTTCTTATCAGGTAGAGATTTGTCTGAGTATGATTTTGTAAGTTTCACTAGACAAGGCTTTGTTCCTGTTTCACTTAAGCCGATTGAAAATTGGCTTAGCACCATCATGTAATCAATGGATAATGTTGAATGGTTAAAGCGTCGTGTTGAACAGTATCAGGCTAAAAAGATTGATGCCTGTGAAGCTATTGATGACTTTGATGAGCTCAATAAGTTGGGACAAGGTTTCACGTCGGCTGACCATTTAGAACAGGTTGATATTGTGGATGGCTCCATGTCATGGCCAACGTTTGTCAATAAAATCTTAAAAGCTAATGACAAAGCTGAGTTAATCGTGCTTATCAAGGAATATTCTGATTGTTTTGCATGGAATTATACAGAGATGCCAGGATTTAGCCGAGATCTTGTGGAGCATCGGCTCAAAATCAAGGATGGGTTCAGATCTGTCAAGCAACATCCGTGACGCTTCAATTCGGCCATTCATGACCGAATTAAGGAGGAGATCAATAGGTTGTTGCAAGCTGAATTCATTCATCCATGCCAATATGCAGAGTGGGTTTCTAATATTGTGCCTGTTGAGAAGAAGGATTCTGGTAAGATCAGAGTCTGTGTTGATTTTAGAGATCTTAATAGAGCCACTCCCAAAGATGAATATCCTATGCCTATAGCCGACATGTTGATCAATGATGCTTCTGGACATAGAGTGATTAGCTTTCTTGATGGTAATGCTGGGTACAATCAAATTTTTATGGCAGAGGAAGACACATCAAAGACGGCTTTCATTTGTCCTGGCTCTGTTGGTTTGTTTGAGTGGATTGTTATGACCTTTGGTTTGAAGAATGCAGGAGCAACTTATCAAAGAGCAATGAACTTGATTTTTCATGATCTAATTGCGGTGATTATGGAAGTTTACATTGATGATATTGTGATTAAATCAGCTACCCATAAATCTCATTTAGACGATTTGCATCTTGCTTTTGAAAGGATGTGCCGCTATGGTTTAAAGATGAATCCACTCAAGTGTGCTTCTGGAGTATCAGCTGGGAAGTTTCTAGGTTTTATTATTCATGATAAAGGCATAGAGGTTGATCCCAAGAGGATTGAGAAGATCAATAACGTTCAACCACCTACTTGCAAAAAGGATGTGCAGAAATTCTTAGGGAAGGTGAACTACTTGATGAGGTTTATTGCCAATCTGTCCGGGAAGATTATTCCTTTTACTCCTATACTCAAGTTGAAGGATGAATCTGAATTCACTTGGGGGGCAAGTCAACAAGCAGCGTTTGAGGAGATAAAGGAGTATCTATCATCGCTGCCCATTCTTCGTGCACCTAGGAGAGGAGTTCCGTTTAAACTTTATGTTGCTGCCGAAGAGAAAATCATTGGGGCTGTTATGACTCAAGAAGATGAAGGGAAGGAGTATGTTATTGCTTATCTTGGTCGTCGTCTTCTTGATCCCGAAACAAGGTATGCCCATATTGAAAAACTATGCTTCTCACTGTACTTTGCATATAGCAAGATGAGACATTATCTTTTATCAAGTACATGTGTTATAGCATGCCAGGCCGATATTATCAAGCATATGCTATATCGGCCAATCCTTAGTGGAAGGTTGGGCAAATGGGCATACTCTTTAATTGAATATGACTTGACTTATGAACCATTGAAATCCATCAGAGGTCAATTTCTTGCTAATTTTATTGTTGAGCATGGTATTGATCTTGATGATGAAATCAATTACCTTACTTACACCCCGTGGAAGCTATATTTTGATGGATCAGTTTGTAAAGATGGCCAAGGTGTTGGTATTATTCTTGTTTCTCCTAATAATGTTGAGACAGGGATGTTAAGCCGATTGGAGTTTCAATGTACTAACAATCAAACCGAATATCAAGCTCTTATATTTGGGTTGATCATGTTAACTTCTATGGAGGTGCAGCATGTTGAAGCCTATGGTGATTCATTGCTGGTGGTGCAGCAGGTCACTGGTGAATTTCAATGTTTAGATGGATCACTTCGAGCTTCTCTTAATACTTGTCTTGACCTTATCTCTAAAATTGCCGAATTTAAAATTTGGCATATTTCAAGACATGAAAATCAGAAGGCCAACATGTTAGCTCAATAAGCATCAGGCTTTGACATCAGTGGGCGTAATTTTCATATTCAAGAAAAGTCGATGCATCAAGATGATCATTTTTTCTATGCAGGTCTAGACAAACCGGCCTGGCCGACTGTTACAGTCGGCCTAGCTAGCCGGCCATCAGACGGATAAGCCGGGTCGCCGGGCCGTCCTAGCTGGGTATACTAACGGGTGCTCCGAGTCGGCTAAGCCGACTGTTACAGTTGGCCTAGCCGGCCATCAGACGGCTAAGCCGGGTCACCAGGCCGGCCTAGCCGGGTCTACTGACTAGGCAGCCCGATCGGCTAAGCTGACTACCATAGTCGGCCTAGTCGACTCTACTACAGGTGCTGCTGCTGATTCGCCTAATGGCGCTCTAAATCGGTCCAGTTCAGATTCTGGTAATTCTAATGCCGATTTGGAGGATTGGAGGACTCTCTTAATTAAATATTTGTACGATCCTAGTGCTAAGTTTGATAAGAGCGTGTGAAGAAGTGCGTTCAAGTATATTATTCGGCATGATGAGCTCTATCGAAGAACTGCTGATGATTTATTGCTCAAGTGCCTAGGATCTGATGATGCAAGGGTGGCAATGGGAGAAGTCCATGAAGGGATTTGTGGTACGCATCAATCGGCCCCAAAGATGAAGTGGTTGCTAAGGAGGGTTGGTTTCTATTGGCCCACTATGATGGCCGATTGTTTTCGTTACTACAAAGGATGTGATGAGTGCCAACGGTTCGATAATATTCAGATGGTGCCTGCTGCAGAACTCCATCCCATTATGAAGCCATGGCTATTTAGAGGTTGGGGGCTAGACTTCATTGGCCAAATTCATCCCTCATCTTCAAAGGGGCATCAATTCATTCTGATTGCCACTGATTATTTCAATAAGTGGTGTAAAGCAGTTCCTTTGAAGAATATCACTCATAAGGAGATTATTGAGTTCATCACTAAGCATATTATTCATAGATTCGGCATTCCTCAGTCATTAACTATGGATCAAGGGACTTCCTTTATGTCCAAAGAAGTTAAAAAGTTTGCCGAATCCCACAAGATCAAGTTGGTCAACTCATCTCCATACTATGCTCAAGCTAATGGCCTAGCTGAAGCTAGTAACAAGACTCTAATCAAGCTCATCAAGAAGAAGATTGAGGAATAACCAAGAAGATGGTATGAAACTTTGTCATAAGCTTTGTGGGCGTATCGCACATCAAAGCATGGTGCTACAAAAGTGACTCCTTTGAGCTAGTCTATGGTCAAGAAGCCATGTTGCCTGTTAAAGTAAACTTGAGTGCATACAGATTTGCTAAACAAAATGATTTATCTCCTGTTATATACCATGATCTAATAATGGACAATGTGGGTGAAGTGACAGATAAAATGTTGCAAGCTCTCAAGGAGATTGAAAAGGACAAAGTCCGTGTTGCAAGGGCTTATGACAAGAAGGTTCGAAGCAAGTCGTTTCAAGTAGGAGATCTGGTTTGGCAAACTATACTTCCTATTGGATCGAAGAGCGGCGAATTTGGCAAATGGTCACCCAATTAGAAGGGTCCTTTTAGAGTGGTTAGAGTCATCTTTGGAAACTCATACTTGCTGGAAATGCTGAAAGGTGAGCCTCTCCTGAAGGCAATCAACGGGAGGTATCTCAAAAAATACTTTTCAAGTGTCTGGCAAGATGCCTAAGTGCTCTACCAAGCAATGGTCGATACATGTATCGTCCTCAGCATAAAAATGGCCGATGTATACATCGCCCTTAGTCGCTGGTCAGCCGATGTGATGAGTATCGTGTTGGTCGGTTGTATCTTGAGAGGTGTTTTCAAGTTCATGCATCATTCACTTGAAAACAGGAAACATATGTTGACACTCAAATTGGGCCCATGTTAATAGGCTTATGATAGTGTTTAGCCCAATTTAAGGAGAACTTGAAAAAACTAATAGTACCACATTGGTTTTTCAATGGGATAAGACCACCCCTACCCCCTATAAAATAAGGGGTACATGGCCGATTGATCCCATCCATTCAATCGATCAAAAACTAATCTATCCAACTCTTTTACCCCTTTTCTCTCCTCAACCTCTCTACCTGCTGTCCGGTCCTTCTCTCCACGAGATTGGTTGGCATCTTAGGCGGCCTTACTGGTCCTAAGAGATCCCTCACGTGCTCCCTCCCGACGGATCCTTCCGGAGGTGGTTCTGAGGTCATTTCAGCCATACACGAGCTCCACATCGGCCTTTTCGATCTCTAGATCGGTTTGGCTTTACGCTGCGTGTTTGCTGCGTTGTAGGTTGTGAAGACAACCTCCTTGGGCGTCCAAAGCCCACTGGTGTGTTGGCACGGTCGCGAATCGGCGTCAATAGGTGCATACAACATATAAACTGCTTTTCCAAATTATCTTATTTGTACTGTATCCCTTGTGTTGTCACAAAATCGTCCATGTCAATCTGGTACTGGTTTATCGTCGTTACGGTGAACCGTGTCGTGGCCTGGAACGCTTGTTGAATTAATTGGGTCCCATGTATATATTTGCCAAATCAAGTAACATTCTTCTTTTCCGACCTACATTTATTGACTTTATGAATAAGTAAATCATGTCGTCTAGATGTGATGTGTGTGATCATTTGAGCTAGTGCTTGATTTGATACTGTAAACCCGACATCATACCAGTATCATGAAACTACATATGCAAATGTAAACACTGTTTGGTTCAGCATGTAAGGGTTTGGAATAACAATATATAATATATACTGCCTGTCATCTATGTCCAAGTTACTTGTTGAAATCTGAAGCAACTAAAGTTTGCAACGAGCTTTACTTTCTTTTCCCAGCTGCTTCTTTGGGTTTCATTTGTGTACATGAGAAGCAGCAGGCCTTGGGGCCTATTTCGATGCTTTGTTTTTTTTTTCATTTGTGATAGCCTTACAGTTGTCAATTACATTTTCAACATTCAGTTTTTAGGTAGAGCATAAAAGCTTCCGCAGGTATACTTGACACAATGGATGAAAACAGGATAGAAAGTTCCTGCTCCGTCCAATGCCGTTTCCATTTTTTTTCTTTCCCACCCACCCGTATTCTGTTTTCTTGCGAAAATCCGAATACAGGACCGATCGAATCTAGAATAGCACCGTAGGGAAAGCATCTGTATGCGTTCTAGCCCAATCAAGTTTGGTCATTTCTGTCATTTGTTTTTTTTCTTTTCTCTTTGTCATGATTTAAAAAATAATATTCTCAGTCCTATCTTAAATCTTAAACTCTTATAAAATTAAAACCCACTGGCTTATTTCTCTTGTATTCCATGAAGCCACATCATCAAAGAGTTCCATAAGTCATCGGGCTCTAAAGTCACACAATTGAAGTCCAAGTGTTTTCTTGCATTTTCGTTATCAGCTCACGCGGCTCTCTATTTGCTGTCCCCTGACCTCTGTCTAATCGACTACCTCCATGCATGACACCATCTGAGAGCCGAGCTTTTAAATTTTAAATCGTCCATCGATCGAGTCAGCCCACGCTACCTCAGCCGCTCACGTGCAGGGCTACTGCACGCATCACATGGCTGCCGCCCTTGACCCTTCCCCTTCCCGTAGAGATGCGTCGAGTAATTGCTACATAGATAACAACTAACTGCAGTTTTAGCTCCACGCTTGCTTCACCTTCCCTCATCCTCAATAATGCATGTCAAGAGTCTCCACGATAGCATTCATCATTTGGATGGGGTGTGTGTGTGTATATATGTTCCTCTCATCGCCTACATACGAGAGATCCTATAGGCTTTAGGTAGATTAATGATTTGAGTTGAGTTCGTTGCCAGCCTTTAATTTGTGTGGATTGGCCATTGCTTCCTTGCAGGTTTATTGTAGCCTACGACAGCGGCTGCCGCCCGCAGCACCTGGCCCTGCAACCGAAACGAAGACAACCAACGGAGCAGGTCGCCGGGATGCCGCTGGGCAACCTTGCCGGCTGCCGCCCACCAAGCGAAGATAACCAGTGAATCCCGCCCTCTGCTCCCCGGCTCCGCCTTGATAACCCCTTCACTTCTTCCTGTGCGTGTTCTCTCAGATGTTTTGCATGTGACAATCCCTCCTTTTCCCTATATTATCTCATATATAATATGAGAAATGAAGCTTTTGATCTCTTAATTATTAGTCATTTTTTATATTTCTCTATGATAGCATAGCCTAGGTAGAGATCAGTAATGTCAGGAAGCTTTTTTCGCATTTCCTACATGTATACGCAAAATACGGCAAACCTATACACCGATGCATTTGTTGGCTTCTAGCTATTCCACACGATGTAACACAGACCGTCTCTCTTTAAGCATCTCCAAATATGGCGGCTTACCATTAATTCAGTTAATCATTCAGAGGAACGAGGACTCCATAAGCTGATATTTTGGGTATTGTCTTGAAACTATGAAGTATTCTATATATATACTTTGCAAATGATTTGAAGCAATATATAGCACATCTGTTAGTACCAAGGTAAATCTTTTCCTATTCTAATTAAATTTATTCTCTATGCAATCAAAATTCTAATGGAATACCCGCGGCAACGCACGAGGAATCCACCTAGTTTTATAGTGTTATTATGGTACTTTCCGGATCAAATTATAAGCTACTTTTACTTTTCTAGTTATATATATAGCTTTTAATATGTATATAGAGAAACACAGGGTTTAACTTATCCACCTAGTATATATATTCTCTTTGCCTCTTGGGCCATACGGTATTTGGGTCGAAATCAGATTCCGACACAGCTGACAGTTGTACCTATTGATCTCTTCCGGGGTAAGAAATTTTTGTAAGATTCATTTGAGTTTTACCAGAACTGGAAGTTGTGGTTGTGGCTAATCATTAGGTGGGTGAGTTCGATTTTAGTAGTGTCAAATAGTCATGTAGGTTTATAGGGAATTCATTGCATGGATTGATTGTGGACATTAGGGTGTTTGAGCTCTGCCATACGCCGATGCAATATAATCTATCATGTTGTCTTTCAATGGAAATGCTTGGTATATTCACTATGACACAGAATTTGTGCACTATGTTTTTGAACGAGCAAGTTGGAATCGATCTGATTGATAGGTGCCATGTAGGTTGCAATGAAAAGCTGGGACAAGTCTGCATCTCTGCGATGGGTTCAGGCAACTTGATCGTGAAGATGGTGATAAAGCACGTCTCTTTTGATCTGGACATACAACTTGCTAAGAGATGGATGGTAAAGCACAGTACTTTTGTCTCTACATGATAATAGTTTGTTTAGTGTAGTGTGTTTTGTATGTAATTTTAATCTTGATCAAAATTGCTAAGTTGAATTCAAGCACTATCTTTCTTTTTTCTGCACAGAAATGGAAATATGCTTGAGCTCTTCTAGGTCCAGGGAGTGAGGCGTGCTTCTGGAGGACGCTGAGCCCCTATGGACACGTTTGGTTGCTCGTATGGGCCTAGCCTGGTCCGCAT
Source organism: Bothriochloa decipiens (assembly GCA_023333625.1). Classification (NCBI taxonomy): domain Eukaryota; kingdom Viridiplantae; phylum Streptophyta; class Magnoliopsida; order Poales; family Poaceae; genus Bothriochloa; species Bothriochloa decipiens. The sequence goes on from CM041633.1 coordinate 9,732,436, forward strand.
CTATGAGCCTGGCTCACCCTAGCTAGGCTGAGCCCATGCACGCTCTTTTGTTTGGTTGCTTACATGCAGGTAAACTGGCTCGGAAGAGACACTGTTTGGTTGCACGCATAAGCCTAAAATGTAACATAAATGTGTCAAAATAAATACTAAATTATTAATTATTTATGATATTATGTCTTAATAAAACTTAATTTGCCTTAAACAACATTAATATGTTTTTAAATCACTTAATATTCACTAATTATGTGCTAATGACATTATTAGCGGTGCTAATGCTGCATGGCACGAGCCTGGCTCACTGGATGCGATCAATTCTCACGTTTCCCTTGGGCCTGGCTCGAAGGGCTCTTTTGCATCCGCTCAGCCTAGCTTGGTAGCACACTCAGGCAACCAAACGCACAGAAGCTGCTGCGATGGACCTGGCTGGAGCTCATGCGGACAACCAAATGCCTCCTATATATCTGCCGCCATCTTTAGGAGATTCGGTGAGCAACTCCTCGCTCGTTCTTCCTCCTCCTCGTGCACCCCTGGGGCGATGAAGTATTATTCATTATCATGTGGTACTCATGTTTGTGAAGTTGAACCACTGATGATCTACTTGTGCATTTCTTCTACAGTTCTGTTTGTGTTCTAATGTCAATTGGTTCTGCAATGTTTATTGGAAGAAAAATGGAAGCACATGCGAGCTAGGTCATAATGCTTGCCACATACATAACATAGGCTGCATTGGACTATTTGGTTTCAGGTTGACATTTCACCCAGCTCAGATTGGTTGTTTTATTATGTTTTTTTTCTTCGGAAATCCCACGACCAAATTAGTTGTTTTATGTTTTATATTATTTTTTCCTTTGGAACAGACTACCATGGTTTGAGCGCTGAATTTTAATTTCAACACTGAAATAGATTCATTCATCAGTCACCTGAACTCAACAGTAGAAGGTAATTGTGATTTAGTAAAGCATCTCTTGTTTAGTGCCTCTGCAATATTTGGAGGGTCGTTGGGCTCAGGACGATTGCGTGCACATGTACATACGGCCCTGTTAAGTACATCACCACAGCTTTTTCTAGGGCTAATATTCATCTAGAAATGTGTTAAAGCTAAAAATTGCAAACGTGGCATTGTTAATGTTAAGCTTTCCCTAATGTGTTATTGAAAAATGCCACGGAAATTCCAGTCGCAATGACTAAATAGATTATTGATTTTTATTGAAACCGCTAATAGTGAGACCATGGTACATGAATATGGTGAGTATAGTTCCAATATCACGGTTTGATGTGCGCTTCTGAATAGTGAAGCCAACAGAGAGACAAAGTTTCACAAAAAACTTTTCACTTTTTTTCCTCTTGCAGATATATGCATCATTGGATCAAGGTATGAGTGATGTTGTGGAAGACGATATAGGCTGCCCTCAGGATGAGGGCAAAGTCTCGGATGATTAGGAAATGGCTGCTGATGCACTTTAAGTCTGATGGCAGTCGTCCTAGCCACAGAAGTTCACTGTCTCTAAGCAGGTGAAATAGGGAGCCGATGATGCAGAACAACTTCTACAACTACAGTGCTGGTGGCACAAAATTAGCGGTTGGGACTCGACAAGAGATGGATAATATACCACCAGTGCAGCTATCCCATTCTTGTATCTCATTCGTTATTTGTCTAATTTACTTTTAATAGTTTCCTTTTCAGCTGTTTTAACTTAATCAACATCTCCTGTTCAGGTGCCGTAATTTTCACCCGGTTATTATGTTCTTTAGCTTGTTACGTATGATTCAACATACATAATAATATATCATATATATCTCTAAAATAAAGCAGTAGCGTTAGCAGTACCAAAGTTGCCCCATGACATCCAGTCTCCCATCATGCCACGTGTCCTCGTATTCTCTATCAGTGAAAAAAAGCGGGGAATGCAGCTGGCATTTCTAGATCCTCCGTCCTGTTCCCATCCCGGAGAGGGCGGCAGGCTGCAGCAGCGGCCGTTGGCCACAGGTGCGAACCGGGCCCATTCACCCCGGCCCATAGCGAGGCAATGCATCACGGGGGCGCCGGGCAAGCAACCTGGCGAGGCTGGCGCCGGGCGCGTACATCGACGAAGCGCCGTCAAGAGCGCTGAAGGCCGTGGAGGTCGCCGATGCTTCTCCCTCTCCGCTCTCCCCTGCTCGAATCGCCGGCGAAGTCTTGAGCTGGAAAGCGGTGAGCATGAGCGACCTTCTGGGGGCGTGAGGATCGAAGAGCCTCATCCCTAGAGCATTGTTCAGCGTCGGACTGAAGCCAACGGGGCGGCGGCGGGCGACAGGGAAAGAAGATATGCGGCCGATGCCGCGCTGTGCTAGAACAGGAAGAATCCAGACCAATCCTTTTGGGTGCCGGCTGGATTCCATTGGGTCCAAATGTGCTGAGAGCAGCCAGCTCACTATGGATCAGGATCTCTGTCAACCGATCCAAATCCCGCTTATCTGGATATCACGCACGGAATGTTGATCAGTTTTCCCCCTAAATATTTTTGGAGGAGCAATTGCAGCAATGCCACAGAATCCAACATACACCTAGCGCATATCAAGCCATTGTGATGCTCACTACATAGGAGTGAGAAAACTTTTGTAATCCAAAAAGAGAAATTCAAGCTATAAAAATATATTAGTAAAAATTTTACTATTCTAGAATTTTCCAAGATTTAAATTTAAGACTCATGAAACCTAACTAAACAAAGGAAAATTACAGTAAAATACAAAGAAATAGCCGTAGGTTAACACGCTGTCAGCTCCGGACAACTAACAGATGGCAGAGAACCAAGTTCAAAATTTGCATATGTCTATAAAGTGTCGTTTAATAATGACCGAAACTTGAAACAATTTGAAAAAACCTCACGCACGGTACAGGTCTGTACCAAAGTATGTAGGAAAAAAGACACCAGGAAGCATAGATTACAGCGAGGAGGAAAATATTACAGCGAGGAGGAAAATATCTGTAAATCATAACTTATCAGAAAAAATGCACATAATTATATAAGAAAAAGCACATATATACTTACAAGAATTGACTGGATGTTAAAATATTGGTCACCTTCGGTATGAATTATCAACTATGATCTCAAGAAATTGGGAAACATAGATAGGTTCACGGTCAAGTACCTAACCAGCTAGCAAACGCTGTGTATTGCAACTTCTAAGCATGGATTGGTATTTCGCTGGCTATATCATGATGTATGATGGGATAGAATTGCAGCCGATTTCTCACTTCCACGGTGACACCAGCTACGTAAAGAAATAAGTACGCTGATAAAACTGAACACACGGAATCTTAAAGGAAATGGTATAGTAGATTTACCTCTGTTCATCAGGCCAAATAACCTCTCATTTATTCAAGATATATTAGTTTCTTTTTTATCTGAAATAAAAATAGAGGTGGTGCTAGAGACACAAAGTGATGCAGGTGCTAAGAGTAAAAAGCAGTTTTTTTCTTATTAAATGAAAATTCAACCAAAGTACAGTCCCACTTAAGTGACAGAGATCACTTTGATCTATCCTTAGGGCTCATTGTATTGTAATTATTATCCCATATTAATCAACTGAAGTCAAAACTTAGGTTATGATCATATAATTCACTACCGGAAATCGTGACTTTGCCGAGTGTAATATTCTTTGCCGAGTGCTAAATCTCGGGCACTCGGCAAAGAAAATCTTTGCCGAGTGTCAGACTTCGCACTCGGCAAAGAGCTCTTTGCCGAGTGCCACGTCACCGGCACTCGGCAAAGAGGCAATCTTTGCCGAGTGCCACATCACCGGCACTCGGCAAAGAGCTCTTTGCCGAGTGTCTTCCTGTTGGCACTCGGCAAAGATATTTTCAATATTACATTTTCGAGGCACTAAACGAACTCAAATGAAAAAATTTTCTACTACAAAGTTGTATAACTTTTTAGGATCTACAAAGTTTATATTGGTCATTTTTTCATTTCATAAATCGATAGTAATGTTGTTTATAAAACCTACATCTCACTAATAGTTTCATAAGAATTATGAACTACGTTAGAACCACCACATCGGATGAACAAATGATCAAACAAGCAAAATCATGTTTATAGATCTTAATAAGTTATGAAATGTTATAGTTTAATTTTTTTTCATTTGAGTTCATCTTGCCATGCTAAACCTACGCGTGAATTTCAAAATTCAAAATTCAAATTTCGTAAACGACCTCGGATGAAAAAATACCCAAAACAAAGTTTGTAGATCTCGAAAAGTTATGAAACTTTGTAGTTGATAACTTTTTCATTTGAGTTCATCTTACCATGCTAAAGCCATATGTGAATATCTTAAATTTGAAATTCAAATTTCGTAAAAGACCTCGGATGAAAAAACTTCCTAAACAAAAAGTGTAGATCTCGAAAAGTTATGAAATATTATAGTTGACCACTTTTGGATTTAAATTCATTTAGGCCCTTAAACAAGCTAATTACTCTCGGTTTAGTATAAAATATGAGGAAATGAAACTAGTTATAGACACATGTGACAGAGTAGTGCAGTGGTTAAGACAGAAGACACGAGAGAGAGAGGTCACGAGTTCGAATCCCACCGGACGCGAAGCGCGCGATTTTCGCGCGAAAAATGCCGCGACTTGTGACTTTGCCGGGTGGGTCCCCTCAGATTTAAATTTTTTTCTATTATTTTCGGGTTTTTTTCAGATTTTTTATTTCGGGCCTTTGCCGAGTGCTTGCCAGGTGGCACTCGGCAAAGGCTCCTTTGCCGACACTTTCTTTGCCGACTGGGCTTTGCCGAGAGCCGCACTCGGCAAAGCCTTTGCCGAGTGTTATTCGGCCTTTGCCGAGTGTCTCGGACACTCGGCAAAGAACCCGAATCCGGTAGTGATTTTCCTTGGTAGTATCTCACTACCTTATGTGCTACACGAGGTTAGATCATGAAAGCACAAAATTATGGACGAGGTTAGATCAAAATTACAACGACAGGTCATCATAAAAATTGCGCGGCAACGCCGCGCCTGGTGTTTTCTAGTCAACAATCAAAGATATACACAGAGTTACTCCTAATGCATAGTCTCAGTTGAGGTTCCACAAGAGTTTGATTCTCTTTTAAAGTTACGACACATCGGAAAATTTGCTTAGTTGATTTGCTTAGTTGATATGCTATTTAAGAAAGATGAAACTCCATCACGTTTGAAAACACCATAAACTATTTATTGAGACTGATTTGTTTCATTCTCATGTGCTCTAGAGGATCTTCTGCACAAGATAAACAAAAAAAAGTATGCAGTTACAAGGCTATATATATCATATTACCACATTTGATCAAGCACCATATACAATTAATGATGTGCCGAGCATGGTGCGTTCAAACGGACTGTTTCATTTACCAGTAAAATTGATGTTGAACTTTTGGTAACTGTGCTTTGAAACTCTTCATTTAAGATTGGCCTAATAGCAACAACATTTGGTAAAATAGTGATGCACAACCGATTTGTCACTAGCCTAATAGCTACAACATTTGGTAAAATAGTGATGGACAACCAATTAAATGCTAATCAAGATTTCTTAAAAATATAGGATACATGTGTAGGTGTTATGCCATTAATGAATGACTTCGCCGATCAAGAGGCTATATAAGGCCAGTCTCAATGGGAGTTTCATTTGCATTAAATAGGTTGTCACATAGGCATTTTCGATAATATGGTAGTGTATTTAAGAAGAGAGAGAAGAAATAAGTGTCATGAGAATGAAACTCTCTCGGCACGATTACCAACTCTCTTTGAGTCATGGAATTAAATGTCTATGAAACTATAGAATGAGTGGGTATTTCATCCAAGTTTTATTTTCATTCTAGATGACATGGTTGTCTTGGAAACAACGTAATGAAACTCTCCAGTGAGACTAGCCTAAGGCAGAGCCCGGCTTATCAACAAAAAGGGGTGTTTTCCTATTTAAAGAAAGGGTGTTTTTCTCTTACAACAAAACAGCATGAGCATGTTTATCAGTCGTAGAAACCACCAGCCAAACAGCCCAGAATGCATGCAAGTCGACCTTTCTCAGTTTTGACTAGGTTTATAAAAATTACGTGCAACACTTATATCTCCAAATAAGTTTATTACAAAAATATTTTTTCAATGATTTATCTAATAATATTGATTATATATGTATTATAAGTATTAATATTTTTCATATATAATTTGTCAAAAGTCAAAAAATTTGACTTATCGGAAGTGAGGATGACTTCAATTCTAGAACAAAAGGGGTACATTAGGATGCCAACTAAAAGTAAAATGATGGTGTGGCATTGGGATTAAGGAAGAAAGAAGGAATTGGTTTCTATGTCTGCACGAGGAAGAAATATGATAGATGGGTACGTGATAGGAGAAGATATGTAATTGGATAAAAACAATTTTAATGAAAGAAACTATTTATTGGGAATACTATGATTTATTTGTATAGTGTCTATATGACTTGTTAAGTATGGAAATTATCTAGTATTTTTTGGGTTAGAACTGTCCAAACAACCTATGTATTTCAAATATAAAGACTGATGACACCTGTGAGCATAAGGATGCATACCTTTATGCATGTGGTCGGCTGTGGACCAGATCACAGCCTTGCCACACAAAAGTTTATGAGATTGTTGTTAGTCTCGCTAAATTCCATGGGTTGACCACGGAAGAATGGAAAGTTTGAATGGACTAAGCCTGTCCATTTGTAATCAGATTGCAAAACTTTTCTGGGTACTTAAAGTGGGAGGACAACTGCTTTGCTAACGCTATCATGGACACTTGTGGCTACACACTGAACAACAGAGCATACATCATTGGTACAGAGAGATCATGGAGATCCACCGTGAGCAGTGAAAACATGACTCCTGCCTAAACTTTCATGTAATGCTAGTCACCTTCATCGAATCATGGGCACACACTGGCCAACAGCCCATTATCGATGTAAAACATTTGAATCCAGCACTGAGCAGGTAAAAAGGCAGATCACTACAAAATGTTCTAATACCAAACTCAGTTGAAGCTTAAAATTCAACAAGTAATTTTTTTTTTTTACTCTACCAACCCAACAACACAAGTACACAACTCACAAATTCTAGCCTAAGCATAGCCACCCATGCACAATGCAAAACCAAGCCATCTGCAAACATGGCAGCAAGAAGAGCTTCCACGCATGCAGAAGCACAAGCACTCGTCAAGATGACATGCATGGTGGCACTCGCCATCGCGCTGCTCGCACCATGCTGCACGGCATCCTCGAGGTCGCTGCTGGTAGTCTCCTCGTTCGCCGATGCACCGGAAGCCAGCCAGCAGGCCGGTGCCCCGGCGCTGGCGACGGTGCTGGAGCCGCAGCCGCCAGCTGCAGACGCTGCAGCCCCGCCGGCGGTGGGAACTCCGGAGTTCGCCACTGTCACTGCCGCGCCGCCGCCATTGACAGGCCCCCACGGCCAGCACTTGAAGAGCAAGCACAAGGACAAAGACCACGACAAGGCAGCGCCACCGAAGTCCAAGCACCACGGCCCGAAGGCGCCGCCCAAGCACCACGACCACCACGCGCCTCCGGAGCCCGAGCCCGAGCCGGAGCCGCCGGCCCTTTCGCCACCCGCGCCGCCGCCGGAGCCGTACCCGTACACACCAGGAGCGCCGGCGGCCAACAGCCCGCACGGGCAGACCCCGCCGTGGCCGTTCCCGTGGCCGCGCCCGCCGGGCACCGGCCAGTGGCCGCCGCTGCCGCCGTTCCCGTTCCACCCGCCGCCGTTCCCTGTGTGGCCACACCCGCAGCCAGGAAAGAACCCGTGGCCGCCTCTGCCGCCGTTCCACCCGCCGCCGTTCCCGGCGTGGCCGCACCCTGGCCCGGGCGGCAAGTGGCCGCCGCTGCCTCCGTTCCCTTTCCACCCGCCGCCGACGCCGGCGTGGCCGTGGCCTCGTCATCCAGGAAACCCTTGGGCGCCGCCGTCCTTGCACGGCAGCGATGGCGTCCCAAAGACGACGACGGTGCAGCAGAATCCCAAGAACTGGCCCATGCGCGCGCTCTTTTGACCGGAGAAGACGAGAGGAATTTTACTTATATTAATATAGTGAATTTGTTTCAGCTAAAGGAGAGATCGATCGATTATCGTATACGCTGTAAAAGTAATTATGATTGGTGTTGATTTGATCTGGCTCAAGAGCCATGATTATGATATGAATAAAATCAGAACAGAAGTTTAAAGTATACTTGCGATCGTGAATTTGACAATTCCGCGACGGCGGCCTTACCTTGGACGCCTGATTTCGGCATATAAGACGGCCTAGTACGTGACACCCGGCCGGCGAATTGCATTGCACTGCAACACGGCGGCACCAGGGCTGCTTTCTGAGCGCGTTGCTGGCCTGCTGGCTGCTGCCGATCGGAGGATGGCTGTTGCATTGCACCTCGATCTGACTTGCCAGTTACGAATTATTTCCTGTGCAATGTAATTGGCACTGTGAAGTGTGAACCGATCGGTAGCATATACTGAACATGTAACGCTTGTGTTTCTACAGTGTGGTCTTTTTTTTTTCTTGGCTTTGCCTTTGGTTTCTGTTTCTCTGATCCTTTGTCGCCTGTTGGGCTTGTTCATTGTTTGAATTTGAATATATAATAAAAAGAAGATCTCGTATTAGTTCGCCTAAAAAGGAAATTTGTGGAGTTCGCAACCAGATTCTTATATTGCTTAAATTAAAAACATGTCATAGTGGGGACGATGAAGCATTATTATAGGAGTCAAGAAGCTAGTTACGATACAACCCACTCGGAAGGGTCATTGTCGGTCCACTACTACGCGGACCCGACCTCCATGTATAGATTACATAAAAGTCGAGATTGGCCCAAGTTTTATATACATTATAGTACACTAGTTTAATCAACCCGTGCTCTTGCACGGATTACAATATTATGAGACACTAACTAATAAAAAACTTATTATATTAAATATTTTTTCTATTCACTGTTCTCAAATAATAGCTACAATAGGAACTCTTTAGTCTATATTAGGTTGTGATAATCTACCAATTATTGATTTTATATACTTTTCATTGGTATTCATTAGTTTTTCTCTTTACAATAGCACCACTTTTTATATCCAATATGTAATTAGTTGACACATGTTTAAACTATGATGATCGCTTTAAGTGCAATCCATATGTTGACGACATGTTCCAAAATTTGGGGGTGATAGTTGCTTAGATACAATGACTATTTTACAATGATGACTATTTTACAATGATGATTATATAGTTTTTCTAAAGAATTTTGGCATCTATTTTTTATTTCTAGCCGTTTCGTGATAAATTTATAGGAATATTTTTTTTCTAGCATGATATGTGTTTAGTTGAAACATAAAGTATGTCAACTCTTATCACTTTATCTAATATCATAAAAATCTATTTTTTAACTTTCAGTTTTTTTGTCACGAATTAATTTGAAACTCCAATGCTTAATGTACCTCTTATTCTAAATTTTCATTTTTATTTTATTGGAAGAATATTATAGGGCCTAGGGTACATAGTGGCATAAATAGTTGTTTCAGCATGTATTATGGTACTCAAGATATATTATAATGTATTAATATTGTTTTATTAAACAAATAGTTCTTGGAATTAAATTACATATTCAATAATATAATGTTCGAATCTAATCAAATTGTTTAAACTTTTTTGAAAATAATAAATTGCAAAATTTATTACCATGAGTATTTATATAACTTAAGTGTAAGTGTCATTACTATATGAATTGGTAAGTATATTTGTCCACGGTTGATAAGCCTATGAAATATATATTTTTCATAATGTGTACGATGTTTCCTTGGTCTACGCAATGGAACATAGCTTTATGTATAGTTCCAACTTAATATCGGCATAAGTGTATATTCATATAACTTTGTGCATATATTATACTTATGGATGTTGAATCAATTTCCATAAAAGCATAGAGTAGCATTTATATGCATGTAGATTTGATCAATTTATATGCATGTTGAATCAATTTATATGGATGTTGGGTCCAAAGCAATCCAAGACTCTTGCCTTCATTTTTTTACAATTCTTTCCTTGCTCATCTCAACTAAAGTTGGACTGACAATATGTACGGAAACAATATAAAATATTTACTCAGAAGAAGACAAATTAAATTGTAATTAGAGCAAAATTTAGAAAATCCTATGAAAGAGGTGAATTGTAATTACGGGATCTAGCAAGATGGTCAAACCTTTAGTCTGTAGGTGTGGTCAATGTCAGCGTTGATGTAGTCGCCGTGAAGAACTGTGACACCAGACTGGTCCTGATCGTCCTTCTTGATCCTGGCTCCTAATGCCGAAGCAAATGTGTGGCGAGGCCACCGCCGCTTGGGTGCCTTCTTCCTCCATGTTAAAGAATTGAGGCGCTGCCATGGCCGGATTAGGAGAGGTGCAGCGGGTGCCATGACTTAGGGCAGGAAGCTAGTAGCGAATCCAGGATTTTATCGAAGGGCATGCTATTAGAAAATATTATGATTCGGTAAAACCATCTTAGTGTTTCGGTAACAATTTGCAAAATTTGTAATGAAATTGATTAATATGTACACTAAATAATTTGATAGAGCTTACTTTGAAAATTAAGGTAAAAACAACAAAATTATTAGAATATAAATAGTTCAAAATATGAGTGTAAAAGAGAGTAAGAGACTTATAGAACTACTTATCTGACTTTTTTACCCGATGATTTCTGAGGTACGTATATGCATATCTTAATTTTATATCATCGCCATCCACTTGGAAGAAAAAAATCCCACTCAACACCAATACAGATGCATGCTTCTGAAAAACTGATACAATGTCACCGCTTCACTTCGTAGCTGCACAAATATTAAAAAAAACACATGATGCCAAATAACTAAATAATTTTCCCTTGTGGAGATTGAATTCTTGATGAGATTACATATACACTCAAGCATCCTGATGTTATGACAAATCCGAGTCTCTGCTACGCGATGGTGATTTTATGAAATTTTTAGATAGCAACGAAAGTCGGCGGGGATTTTCTAAGGGAAGTCACGTTGAGTAGCATAGATTGAACCTCACCTCGGTGGAATCAGTTGCATGCGTAGATGCGTATTCATAGGCTAAGTCAATCCAGGCAGCAAGGCAGGCAGACGGCGAGTGGAGAGTCGGTGTGGGCGTGTATGGTCGTGCCTCCGTGGCTCCGGCGTGTCGCCGGCGTGGGCGTCTGGCTGAGCGGACGTGCGGTTAGGTTTCGGTCGCTGATATCGGATTAGGGTCTCTGTCGGCGGCGGCGTGGAGGAGGATTACTGTTCGATCGAGTCAATGAATCTGGGGCGTCGCCCGCGTACTTGTGTGTCTGCGTTGCAGTAGATAGAGAAAAATATATTGTACGTACTTATTATTATATCATTTTTTCTTAGTTCCAAGATTTTGAAATAATAATAATAATAATAATATAATAGCAGAGTGGGTAATTTTATACGAAAAATAAAATAAATCTAATGATTGCAGATTCTGAGAGCATATAGATTAATGGCTAGGTGTTTCTGATTAATGTAAGAATTTTTATTATTTATTTTTTTTTATAGTGCATCTAGTGAGAATTAATATGGAGTCACCATTAAGACCTTTAATTAGTAATAGAATTAATATAAAACCACCATTAAGACCTTCAATTAGTAATAGTAAGATTACAATCGTGTTAATCACGGTAGTATATATGCCCTCTGGATGGTTCCTCCGTAGTCCATACTCCAGTCCGTCAACGATGATAAAGCGAGCGAGCAGGCTATCAAGGCTGCAGCAGCAGCTTTGGAGAACCTCCGTGCAAGCCTCAGGCCTTGTGTAGATTCCTGAATCGGCCGGTCGATTCGGTAGTTTGAATAATGCCGTGCACTATAGCATTTTTGTTTTTATTTACTAATAATTGTCTAAATATTGATTAATTAGGCTTAAAATGTTCGTCTCGTAAAGTATAACAAAACTGTATATTTAGTTTTTAATTTTATCTACATTTAATACTCCATGCATTTGCTGACATTTTGATGTGATGGGGAATAGAAATTTTGCATAGTAAAATTTAGAGATGAATTTCAGAATCTAAACAAGGCCTCGGTCCTGTAACAGGTTAGTGATCGATTCTGCCACTGATTTCTCTCTATCCATGGCAAAAGTAGTTCCGCACTGCCTTCTGCTAGTAACATCTGCTTGCTGATCCGTCGGTCTCTGTACTACTTTCTGTACAAACAAATTAGAAGTAGATAACTTGGGATCTAACCACGCCAAATAGTATCTTAGGACCCTCCATGATGTTGGTTCTGGTTGGATTTACACCATGAAGCTAGCGTAACCTGAAAAAGAGAGGGCCTGAAAAATTACCGCTATTTACTATAAAGATTTGCACCTAAATAGATCTTTCCTTATATAAACACAAATGGACTAGATCGGGATGACGAAAGGGAGCTGAAAAGAGCAGGAAGCGTTGGGAAACCAAGGCGAGGGGGAGCGCATCGAATCGGGGAGCAGAGGCTGGCCACATAGGGAACGGGAGCCTGCAATCAGGTGAGAAGAGGAAGCGGGAGCGACGAGATCGGGAGCGGTGGTTGGGGTAGTCGGGGAGAAGGAACTCGAAGAGGAAAAAGTAAAGGAATTATTTTATTATAGCGAGGGTTTTTATATTGGCTAATAATTCTAATATTTTTTAGTTTTTTTAGCATTAAATAGTTTTTTTAGTGGAACAGTTAAGCACAGTACGTGGGCGCGGGGAGTCAGACGGAAAGAAGCATGGCTGACTTAGATATATCCTTGTTGTTGTATCAACTTTATGGCTTATATACAAAATTCTGACTCTTGTTTTAACGGTACAGTTGCATATATGTGATTACAAATGGATCGTGAAGCTAAGCTAAAACTCTTGGAGCACATACTAGATGATCCAAAAGCAGGACCGACAGACCTGCCACTATCACTTCTAGCAGAAATCACGGATAACTTTTCTCCCCACCAAGAAGTTGGCAGAGGTGGCTTTGCAGCTGTCTACAAGGTATAAATTAACTCTATATTGCCCTCGATCTCGATCATGATTGATATAAAAACCAATATTCGTGCTCAAAGTGTAATGTCGTTGCGACTTCAGGGGCTACTTCAGAATGGGAGGATAGTCGCTGTGAAGAAGCTGTCAGACATGTGCATGGATGAAAAGAAATTCAACCAAGAGGTTTGTTGCCTGACGATGGCAAGGCACAAAAATATAGTACGTTTCCTAGGATATTGTGCCGATACACAAGGAAAAATGTGGAACCACGAGGGGAAGCTAGTCATGGCAGAGGCACGGCAAAGGTTTCTCTGCTTTGAGTTTATGCCAAATGGTTGTCTTAGGAGGTATATCACAGGTATTGGAATATCCATAAATCTCATTATTATATTGGATGATTTTGCACACTGCACATTTTTTGGGAGGCATCCACAAATTGCGTTAATGTTCCATTTATCTTCTCTTATTATTATTATTATTATTATTATTATTATTATTATTATTATTATTAATTTATAAACATCCATTTATCTTCTCTTTTTTATTATTAATTTATAAACTACTATCATACTACTAACTGGAGCCGTCTATAGGAGCCTCTGTGTTGAATCTTACAAAACACACTAGGAAAGGGTAATTCTTACTCTAATCGCTATTGATAACAATAGATCGACTTTTGATTTTTTTTAAAAATATCTGCCTATGCTAATATAAGAACAACATAAAGTAACCCCCCTAAATCTACAAAAACGAATTATTCACATAGGCTATAATGACACATAATTTGAAGTAACCCCGAATTTCCGACAATACGCTCTTCTCTTTTGTTTTCTGAAACAATCATCTAAGTGATCTCGGCTGGTTCCCACGTCCTTCATTCCAATCTCCATTTGTTTTGTTCTCCCCAGCACAACCACACACAGCAGCATGACCACCGTTAGATGTTGGTGATGCTGGAGCAAAAGTTGATTTAATTGATTGTTTATACAATTGTTTAGGCTGGCAACCTACGTCTTGTAGTTACCTTTTTTTAGATAATGTCTTGTTGTTTCCTGCATATAAGAAACTGCTCCACAATTTGTAGATGCATCTCGAGGACTTGAGTGGAAAAGACGTTATCTTATAATCAAGGGAATTTGTCAAGGTTTGCATTGTCTTCACCAGAAGAAGATTGTACATTTGGATCTCAAACCTGAAAATATTCTAATTGATTATGACATTGTGCCAAAAATTATTGATTTTGGTCTCTCAATGCATTTTGATGAAAATCAAAGCCAAGATATAACTTCAAATCTGCGTGGAACATTGTAAGTTATATATGCATCTCCTAGGCGCATCCTTTTTTTCTGGGCTAGTCTGTTATGACCGGCATCCCCTATCAGCGATGACAGCCCATTAGTGGCTAAGGAGGAGCGCCGGTCGGCTGATGGGGCTCAAGGCCCATATTTATCGCATTTATTTGAGATATATTAGAGATATTTTTCTATTATTATTCAAGAGACCTATATATATTTGTAAGGCTTGTTCGGATTGAATTAAGCAGAAACATATTATTGTTTCCGGATTTCCTTAGGGAGCCGGGAGATTTGGGTCTGTGCCCTAGCCAGCCGCCTGCCTTTGTGCCCTAGCCGCCGCTTCTGTCTCCTCCACACGCGCAAGCTCAAGCACGGTGCCGCAGCGCCACCGTCAAGGCTATCAGCCTCAACCACCCGTCTTCCACCCCTACAACCTACGCAGCAAGTCCGGTAGGACCTCAAGTCCTATCAACCTGGTATCACCGTTGCCTGGTTCGATGACAACTTCGCAGGGCACACCCTCCGTCCCGGTCTCCAGCCAGCCGCTGCCGATGACTTCGTCGGAGGTGACCGACAGTTCAGCGTCGACCCTCGCCCCGCCCCTCACCCTCGACTCGTTGGGGGCCAAGGTCGGTCTGCTGGCTACTGATCTCGAGTCCCTATAAGCAGCGTGGGCGGGCCTCCTCCGGCCGCCCCAGCCGCCGCTGTTTTCGCCTCCACCACCACTGCCTCCTCCACCGGCGCACTCGGCACCGATTCCTGCTGCCCCGGCGAAGGCGTTTCCCTATGGCATGCCGACCTCAGGGCAAAGTGTGCCGCTGCATCTACTACAATGGCCGCTTCTCCATCACCGCTTCCAGCATGGCTTCAGGCCGCCATGGCGACGTCGGGCCCAGTGTATTCCACCGTGACGAGCACTCAGCCGTCCACAGCTTCGCCACCCTCCACGGTGGCTGCCTCCCTGCTGACGGCCAGTGGCACCCTCTATGGGAGGGTCGATGGCAGTCTCTTCTCAGGGGCGCCCGCGCACAGCGACAGTCAGCCCTCTGAGCAGATCAATCCGGGCCTCGCCGCTGCCCTGACGTGGGTCCATGCTGGCCCCAAACCCTACAAACTGGAGTTCCCAATGTACGACGGCTCCGTTGACCCCTTGAATTGGCTCAACCAGTGCGACCAGTTTTTCAGGGGCAGCAAATTCCGACGTCGGTGAGGACGTGGTTGGCATCCTACCACATGCGGGTGACGACGCAGACCTAGTACTATGCCCTAGAGCAGGAACAGGGTTTGCCTTCATGGGACCGCTTCCACCAACTCTACACGCTCTGCTTTGGGCCGCCGGTCCCGGGGACTCGCCTAGCGGAGCTGGCCTGGCAGCCCTTCAGCCCCACGATGCAAGAGTACTCGGAGCGCTACAGCGACGTCCTGCCACGCTCAAGGCCTCAACGTCCGCCAAAAGACAGAACTCTACGTGGGCAGTCTTCTGGATCACCTCCGCTCCCATGTCAAGATGCATGCACCGCCGGATCTCCAGTCCGCCATGTACTTGGCACGGGCGTTTGAGATGTGCATACCTGCTCTGACTCCGACTCTGGCTCCGGCTCTACCGTGAGGCGCCCGTCCTTTTTAGCGGCAGGGCGCTGCTCCTCTCCAGCGTGCCTCGGCTGCTACCTCGGGGGCTGCTGGTGCTCATTCGCCAGTGCAAGGCGGGGTCGTGGCACCAGGGGGCCGTCAATTCCGTCAGCTTTCACCGACGGAGCAGCAGGAATGTCGCCGCCAAGGATTATGCTTCAACTGCAATGAGCCCTACGTCCACGGCCACGTGTGCCACGCCTCTTCTACTTGGAAGCGGATGACTACATCAATGACGAACCCGCAGGGGCGGTTGAGGCTGCTGCAGCTCCTGAACCGGCTGCTCAAGACCACCCCATGGCCAACGCTTTCCGCGTCTCGCTCCATGCAGTGGCCGGCATCTGGGTGCCCAAATCGATGCTATTGCCCGTCTACATCAAGGGCTAGCGCTTCCTCGCCCTCCCCGACTCGGGCTACACGCACACCTTTGTCTGGGGCGAGACCATGCGCCGCCTCGGTCTTTCGCCGGAGGGCGGTGAGCAGCTATGGGTCACTGTGGCTAACGGTGACCTCCTGCCTAGCGAGGGAATCGCCCGCAATGTGGCCCTACACATCTATGACGAGGAGTTCACTATCACCTGTGTCGGGTCCACTTGGGCGGTTTTGATGTCATCCTCGGCTTTGATTTCATCAGGACCTTGGGGCCCATTCTGTGGGACTGCGAGGCCCTCACCCTGACTTGTTGCCGTGGTGGTCGCCGCATCACCTGGCAGGGGCTTGCTGGTGGGACGTTCACGCACCTGCCAACCACATCAACACAGCAGCTGGCCGCGGTCACCCCTGCCGACCCGCGCCTGCCGCTGCTCTATAGGCTACTCCAGTAACACAGCACCGTTTCGATGACCCGCGGGGGCTGCCGCCGTGGCGGCCTCACGATCATCGCATTCATCTTCTACCTGGGATGGCACTAGTGGTGGTGCGTCTGTACCGCTACCCTCAGCTGCAGAAGGACGATTTAGAGCGGCAGTGCACCGCCATGCTGGAGCAGGGCATCATCCGCCCTAGTACTTCACCATTTTTAGCCTCGGTCCTCCTGGTGCGCAAGGCGGACAAGTCCTGGAGGTTCTGCATCAACTACCATGCCCTCAACACGAAGACCTCCAAAGACAAGTTTCCCATCCCAGTGGTGGACGAGCTCCTGGATGAGCTCCACGGCGCCCGATACTTCACAAAGTTGGACCTGCATTCGGGCTATCCCAAGTGCGAATGCATTCAGAAGACATCAGCAAGATGGCCTTCGCACGCACCAGGGGCATTATGAGTTCTTGGTGATGCCGTTTAGCCTCTCCAATGCCCCTGTGACCTTCCAAGCTCTGATGAATGATGTGCTTCGTCCTTTTCTCTAAAGGTTCATCCTAGTGTTTTTCGATGATATATTGATCTATAGTTCTTCGTGGTCGGAGCACTTGTAGCACATTGGCTATGTCCTCAACGCTTTCCGTGCCAATGGTCTTCACCTCAAACATTCCAAGTGCTCATTTGGGGCCTCCTCCGTCGCCTACCTTGGCCACGTCATCTCGGCGGTAGGCATTGCCATGGATGCTGACAAGATCGCAGTGATCACCTCCTGGCCTGTTCCACAGTCTGCTCGGGCCTTGTGGGGCTTCCTTGGACTTGTGGGCTACTACAGCAAATTCATCCAGGACTTCAGCATCATCACGGCGCCACTCACACGACTCCTGCATCATGACGCGTTCGCTTGGGACGATGACGCGTCCGCGGCATTCCAGGCGCTGCAGCGCACCCTTACCACGGGGCCCGTTCTCCAGATGCTGGACTTCGACAAGGGCTTCATCGTCGACAGCGATGCTTCAGGTGCGGGGTTCGGTGCCATCCTTCACCAGGGCACTGGGCCTCTCGCTTTCTTCAGCAAGCCCTTCACTGCACGCCATCTCAAGCTTGCTACCTTTGAGCGCGAGCTCATCGGGTTGGTACAGGCTGTGCGGCACTGGCGGCCATACCTCTGGGGGTGGCACTTCTTGGTGCGGACAGACCACTACAGCCTCAAGTTCTTGCTGGACCAACGCCTCTCAACGGGGCCGCAACACCAATGTGTCAGCAAGCTCTTTGGCTTTGACTTCGACGTCGAATTCCACCCAGGACGCTTCAACATAGTGGCGGACGCCTTGTCCCGCCATGACAGTGAGGCGGCGCTAGCGGCCGGCTGCGAGGTCGCAGGCGAGGCTGTCCTCTCTGGTCCTTCGTTCTCCTTCCTCGATGACGTGCATCACGAGACTACCTCCATGCCCGATGTCGTGCTGCTCCACGAGCGTCTGCACGCTGGGGACCTTCCAGGCCCCTGGCGCGTGGATGGCGGTCTCCTGCTGCATGGGACACGGATCTTCATCCCTGATGTCAGCAACCTTTGGGAATAGGCCATTCAGCTGGCGCATGGTGCTAGACACGATGGGATCCAGAAGACCCTCCACCGACTTTGCGCTGACTTTTATATTCCTGGTGATCATTCCCTCGTGCAGGATTGGGTGCGCACATGTGTCACGTGTCAATGCAACAAGACGGAAATCCTTCAGCCGGCCGATCTCTTGCAGCCCTTGAAGGTTCCATCCCAAGTCTGGGCGGATATCTCGATGGACTTCATCGAGGGGCGGCCCAAGGTCAGTGGCAAGTCAGTCATCCTCACCGTCGTCGACCGCTTCTCCAAGTACGCGCATTTTATCGCGCTCGGTCACCCTACACGGCGGCGTTGGTCGCTCGCGCCTTCTTCGATGACATCATCCGGTTGCACGGGTTCCCGCTATCCATCGTCACTGACCGTGACTCTGTGTTCACCGGCCATGTGTGGTGGGATCTTTTTCAGTTGGCTGGTCTGAAGCTTCGTATGAGCACGGCCTTTCACCCTCAGACGGATGGCCAGTCGGAGGTGGTTAACAAGGTGATAGCCATGTACCTGCATTATGTTACAAGTGATCGTCCTCGGGCTTGAGTGGATTGGCTGTCATGGGTAGAGTATTGCTATAATACTTCCTTCCATACGGCCCTCCACACTACGCCCTTCGAGGTGGTGTGCGGCCGCCCTCCGCCACCGATCCTGCCATATCGGCCGGGCACGACGCGTACGGAGGCCATCGACACGCTTCTCCGCACCCAGGATGAGATGCTAGCTGAGGTTCATCAACGTCTTCTCCAAGCGCAGCAGCTGTCCAAGAAATATTACGACACCAACCACAGGGATGTGGAGTTCGATGTTGGTGCGTGGGTCTGGCTGCGTCTTCTCCACCGCACCACGCAGTCCGTTGACCCGCGTGCCAAACGCAAGATGGGGCCGCGCTGGGCAGGGCCGTTTCGGGTCCTCGAGCACATTGGCCGCGTTGCCTATCATCTTTAGCTGCCCGAGGGTGCTCAAGATCACGATGTCTTCCATGTCGGGCTCTTGAAGCAGCACCGCAGGGATCCTCCGGGCGTGCTTCCCCCGACCTTCGATGGCCGCGTGCTGCCTGCGCCGGAATAGGTCCTGCGTGCCCAGCAGCACCGGGGAGTCTGGCAGATCTTGATCAAGTGGTGTGGCTTACTACTGGAAGATGTGACGTGGGAGAATCTGGACGACTTCCATGCTGATTACCCCGACTTCCAGCTCGAGGACGAGCTGTTTTCGCAGATGTTATGACCGGCATCCCCTATCAGCGACGACAGCCCATTAGTGGCTAAGGAGGAGCGCCGGTCGGCTGATGGGGCTCAAGGCCCATATTTATCATATTTATTAGAGATATATTAGAGATATTTTCCTATTATTATTCAAGAGACCTATATATATTTGTAAGGATTGTTCAGATTGAATTAAGCAGAAACATATTATTGTTTCCGGCTTCCCTTAGGGAGCCAGGAGATTTGGTTCTGTGCCCTAGCTGCCTGCCTCTGTGCCCTAGCCGCCGCTTCTGTCTCCTCCACACGCGCAAGCTCAAGCACGGCGCCGCAGCGCCGCCGTCGAGGCTATCAGCCTCAACCACCCGTCTTCCACCCCTACAACCTACGCAGCAAGTCCGGTAGGACCTCAAGTCCTATCATAGTCACGAATTATATTGCATTATTTTCATTAGTCTTAAAAACTAATGCCACAAATCGTTCCTTGCAGGGGTATTTGGCACCAGAATTTATCTCACAAAACAAAGTAATCATCAGGTTAAAGTTGGACATATACAGTCTTGGTGTTACAATCATTGAGATACTTACAGGACAAAAGGAAGACTTTGTCATTGAGAATGTAAGGACTATATAGATGGCATGCCCAAACCACACAACTATATATGATATACAGCTATGTAAGCCTGAATAATGTGGTTTATTGCCACACAATTATAAAGTCTGCTACTGAAATTACAGTTGTATTTACTGTAGCATTAATTGTTGACAAATGTTATAATATAGTCATGTAGGCACCCAAAGGATTGAACCTGGAAGTTAAGGCTCGGACCTGACCCGGAGATCTGTTGGTCAGATATTTTTGGGTCGAGCCAATATTATTTTTGGGGTATCCTCGGGTTACAAAAAATTGGTCTAAGTCCAAAACCTAGCACATTCAGCAGACCGAAAATCTCAGTTCGAGGCCACCTGATGAAATGGTCGGGTCTAACTATTTTGGGTCTGTGTATGATTGTAGGATAACTTAGCCTATGTGGCTATGTTGAAGTCTACCAAATGAATCCTTAACCTTATGTTCTTTTTTATTCTCTTGGGCTAGTTTTAGATTTTTCTTCTTCTGATTTTCTATATTTTTTCTTTGATTGAAATGATCAAACACTTCCTTGAATAAATTGTTACAAATAACACCACATCTTTTATTGTATCGGTTAATGGCTTTGGCTTGTAAATAAAATGTAAAAAATGTTTCACTTGAACTGACCTATATATAGCTAGTGTTAGATTGAATGATAATGTCAGAACTTAGTATTCGGACAACGTCTGATATTTTTGTTTCCTGTTCTCATTAACGTCGTCGAGTATATTGGTTCACTTGCGTGTGCTACATACATAGTAAATACTTCATAATTTCTGATTAATTTCGATTCTTGCAGTTACTTAAAAGTTGGAGCAACAGGGTTGAGGCATCACAAGGAGGAGCTCAGTTGGAACAGGTAAAGCTATGCGCTGAGATAGGCTTAGAATGCATTAAGTCTAACCCAGCGGACAGACCAACTATGGAGTGCATAATTCGGAAACTTGATGAAATGGAAAAAAGATGGGGTTTGTTTGACATCTCTACTTCGCCGGTAAAACAAGTAAGTTCAGCCATAGCACATATCATGCTGTCTCATTAGCACCATTTTTGGCGGAGCAAACTATACTAGCAGTCTCTAAAATATTACGTCATTGTCATCTAGGTTCTGAAGCTATAACATTTCATATGTACTATTTGCACATGCCCATGCACGCAATTCATTGGCCGTGCTTTGTATCTAGGCAAACAACACTGACAGGTAGTAAACACGATAGGTATTTGCTTGAGCCACGAACAGTTAGTCCAGCACTGCATTCTAAAACAAAACCACGAACAGGTGTGACATGTCTATTACAGGGGACAAAAGTGTTCAGATAGCACTTAGTCTTACATGAGACACACCTATACCAGCACGTTAGATGTCTATGAGCAGTACATATATTTTTCATAGAACAGTTGTTCCTAGTGTGATTTATGGTCCACTGGAAAAGAAGTTTCTAGAGTGAATTATGGTCCACTGGAAAACAAAAGATTCTTGTGTCAGTCTATCCACGGTGAAATTGGAGGCAGGCTGATTTTCCAAATATGTATTCCAACATGGTAATCCTGGAACCTGATTTTCCAAATAGAATGAACATATTTCAGCGTAGGAACGGTAATGTGAAAAGTAGCTGGCCTTCAGGAATACGAGGATTGAAATACCATAGAGATGAGCACGGTCTGCCTGTAAGCATCCATCTGGTCGCTGCATTGTCCAAATGGATTAGCATTTGGTACAGGACAGTAACTATACAGGCTCAAGGTAAAGCTACCTTTCTTAGCAATCGACAGAAATGGCAAGCATCGCAGCACCTGTTGCATGTTGCATTCAATGGATTTGCTTACCGGAGATCTCACTATTATTGATCATCCAGAAATAGAAGAAACAAATGGCAAAAGAAAATTATGTCACTGTTTTTTTTCCAAAGATTTCTCACAATAGAAAGCTAATATTGAAGCACCAAAAGAGCAGTGCACAGCAGCAAGGGTCAATGCAGTAACAAAAAAAACATGCTCAATGCATCAAAATATATGAAGTCAGTGATATCTTACAAAATCCAATTTCAGAGAACGTGAGGCCAAGACGCCTGCGAGTCGGCGAGTGATGACATTGAGCTTTTAGGCAATGATATCTAACAAAACCCAATTTCAGAGAATGTATGAGTCAAGTGTTGGGCATGAACACTTCCATATGAAAGAAGAAGCAATCTAGCATTCCTTTATGAAAAAAAATCATGGATTTGCAAGAAAATGGGCAGAGATGGATAGTAATAAAAATACATCATTGGCAATGGGGTGTGGTCAGTAATAGAACCAACAAACTATGTAAACTGAAGACATCACTGAGACATTGACAATGAATCTATGCTCTGTAAATAACATGCATAATGAGTTATCATCGTACAATGAAGGATATCAGTTCAGCACATAATCCACACACCATTGTCCAAGATCCTCCTGGACCTGAACGTAGCAATGAACAGGTGTTACATAGCTTTCTGAGGACATTTAATTTCTGAAACATAAAGTTACGAAAGCCAACATTGAAGATGAGTAGCTCCATAGTCCAAAACTGGGTGTGAAATCCTGGCCTCCAAAGCACATACAAAAGGGCCAGCAGGCTTCCTCCATTTTCAGCACCATGAGGCATCAGCAAAAGAGCGGGGAGGCTTCCCGAACCATGTTCAGTACCACGACGCATTCGCAAAGAGCGCGAAGCCTTCATCGGCTACCTTCGGCAGTGATCCCACCAAAGCAAAAGAACACCATGCCTTCAAACACCTACACAAAAAAAATGTCACCAGCCATAGAATCAACGTCAATAAAGGGAGGCCACGCACCAAGATCTAAATCAGACAAGCATAACGCAACTAACAATTTAAACATCTCACTCTCCTATGGTTGTCACTTGACAAAAAGGACACCCAACGCAGGCCCTTTCTTTTTTGACAGAAGATCCCAAAAAGGTGAAAAAATAGGAAAAATAAGGTTCTGTCGACAGAGAAAAAAAAGATCGAAACAAGACCCACAGCATTGTCAGTATCATTCAGGCTTATATATTTTAGAGACTTGAGAACAAAAGAGCAGAGCAATGCAAGTCTGTCAAGCCTCGTCAACCTGTGATTTGCAAAGACCCTCAACCACCTAGCAACGTACCAAGAAAAGAAATCAATAAAATTTCGTAAGAGGTGAATCACCACTGATCACTGAAGATCCCAAAAGACCACAAGCAATAGAGAACAAAACAACAGAAGGGCGCAAATGATAATAATTTGACATCCGTAGAGACCATACCAGTCATTCATTGTCGCCCAGCAACAGCACGAGAAGTCCCTAGCCCCAGTGCAGAGCACCTGGAAAAATCAAGCAGAACAAACAAAGAAATAAGAGGAGCCGTTCGACAACTCAGTTCACAGCACCACACCGGAGACCAGACAAAGAGGATCACTGTGCCTTTGCGATGACCTATACAGAGCAAACTTTGAGATGCAACCGCTAAACTGCTGAACCATCATTGGTAACTGTAAATATGGTTGCCAATTGGCTGAGAAAATAATCTAGGCAGCCAGCCTTTAGATGAAATGCGACTTTGTAAAGCTATGAGAGCCACAGACCCCGATTCTACTGGTAGCCACAGAATCCTGCCTTACACAAACTAAAATGGCTTCTCTCACGGTCATAGATGAGATATCAGGAAACTTCTGTGACCATTAAAAAAAAAATCTAGAATCCATTATTTTGATCCAAAATATACCCATCAGTGGCATTGTTCTACACATATCAGCATCAGCCTATTCGCCTTGTAAGCCACTCTCTCCATTCCGAATTGTAAGACACTTTGGTTTTTTATGATACATAGCTTTATGCTATCTAACATCCTTTGAATCAAATAAGATTATTAGCTATCTCTGAAACTAATTTCACGTGTCACAAAACATGAAATGACAATGTTTGAGACAATTAATTGATTCTTATTACACGTGAATTTTTAGGCAATGCCTTTTCTTTAGTAATATTCTTTGCCAAAGATGAAAAGCCAATCTTAACAACAGGTAATGCAGAGAATGATTGTTTTTAGTCTACCTATCATTACTTGATGACAACCAGTTTGAGCTCTGCAGCCATTTTCCACCATGCATGAGTCCATTTTCGGTCCATTGTCCTGAGAATTCTAGATCATCTCAGAAACAAATAAAACTATGAAATCAGGTATAGGAAAAAAAAATGGCCAGGGAATTACACATGTAGGAAACAAAAGAAAACAAAAACAATCACCGAGTCAGTCCTATCCAGTTTCGCAAAGCAGACCGCACACATATATATATACATAATTCAGCAAAAACATGGACATGTGAAAGAATACATACCACACTAAGCCTGGTACTCCAAAGCCTTAACTTTTCTGAATCTCACGAACCCCCAATTCTCTTTCTCCTAAACCTGAAAAGCGCAAAAGCCAGCAATAGTTGTGCAATGTAAAGCCACAATAAGGCCGCTAGTATAGGCTGCACGTGTAAACAAATTTATCCCAAACTAAGCACCAAACAACATAACCATGCAAAGCAATACATACCTCAGCAGGCCTGAGACCTTCGAACTTTTGCTGATTCAGAATCCAGGATCGCTGGATCTCCTGGTCACCGAACCAAACCTCTGAACAAATCACAAAAGCATGGAACAAAAAACATATTTTAGACGACTGAGCAGAAATGTCAGAAGAAAGCGGCCTCAATCGATGATGAATCCGGTGGCCGCCGGCCAGCAGACCCCGAACCAGCCCCCACCCGTTACCGACCGAAAAAGATCCAGGCACAGGTGTGCTCTCCCAAGGAACCTACAAGCACAGTGCAACCCAGCGACGCGGACATCCCGGGCGTCGTCAGTCCAGCGAGAAGCAGCACACGACAGGGATCGAAGAAGAACACGGCGCAACGGCATAGAGGGAGAGAAAAGCGAGCAAACCTGCAGGCAGCCAGGGCACTGTCCCTCAAAGACGGACGCTACGAGAAGACGCCTCTAGGCCAGATCCGGAAGTGCGGCAATGCGCCGGTGGCCTCCCGTGAAGAAATGTCAAAGAAAAAGCACCGGATCCATGAATATCCGACCCAAAATCACCAGAAAATCACCGTGGGAAGAAGAAATCCTAGCTGGGGGTTGCTGTGCCACCACGCCTCGTCTCACACCTGCGCCCGGAGCTACGAGAGCAGGAGGGAGTTGGAGAGTCAGGCGTGCTCGCCAACGCCTGCGTCCGTCGTCGGGGCGTGCGGCCGCCGCCGCGCCGGGTGCGGCCTCGCCTGGGACCGTGCCACCACACCACCACGCAAGGGCCACTGCAGTCGGGGCTGGCCTCGTCTGGGAGCCGTGTTTGGGGCTGGCTTCGCCTGGGAACGGCGCCGCCACCGTGAAGCATGCTGCAGGAGGAGCCCCATCGGGCCTGGAAGAGAGGGGGGAGGGAGGAGAGGCGGCTGGGGATTGGAGAGTGAGGGTAGGTCTAGGGTTTAGAACAGATATATATTGGGCATGGGAGAAGGTAGCAGCACCGTCCATCTTCAGATCAAACGGCTGTTATTTCTTTCGCCGACGTGGCCACCTTCTGGTGGCTTCCTGGCCACGGTGAATATTTTCTTTAAATATTTCTAAACTGTTTAAGTCACACAATCATAGTTAATTAAAGCAGCCACGTCAAAGCCCATTAGCTGCTGACGTGACACTCTAACATGTAGTTTGCATCTCGTAATTACACAGACGGTCCTTAAACAATATGTCATATGATTCTACTTAACGTCTCTAAGCTATGCAGCTGCATATATGGGTCTCTAATCTATTCAAATACCCTCAAGCCGGTCCAATATATATAGTTCATTCATGCACTGCTACAATAATATCCTTACCACCAGTTTAGAACCCGCCACCAATGCATGTTTTGGCCTCGGCAATGATATGTCGATGGTGATAACCGGCTATAGCCCTGGTTTTAGCTTGTGATTACCAACCGACGATGATAATCATTTCCTAGAAAATACAAATGAACATAAAAAAAGCAAAAAAAAACTCCGAGGAAGACCCTACACTGAGCAGCACCCATACGTGCATGGGCAGTGCCGGATTAGCTAATAGAGCGATGTCGCTACTTTGGACCAAGATTGGAGATACTTAAATAGTTGAAGGACCCGAACAAGAATGTCATAATAGTTTAGGCATCATCAACATAATTTACTCTCTTCAAGATATCGTAGAGCATTGACACTATGTGTTCGTTACTCTCTACTTTTCTCTCTCTCTCTTCCTCCCTCACTACACCTTTTCTTCCGCTCCTCATTACACCTTTTATGATAGGGGTAGGGGGTCCATGCATCCGCTCCACCCGTACATGCTCCAAGTGCGGACATTCGTACGAGCTGGCTATATGTTTGTCTGCCACCATAAGGAAGCACACAACTCTGAGCTGTTGCTAGTTATTTTCACTGATTTTTTTAATACTACCCTCAGCCTCACGGCCTTGTATTAATCAATTCATACTCAGCCAAATCGCAAGTATTAGGACTGGTTACAAATTCCGGGAGGAGGTCAGTCCAGAGATGGTACTGACCTGGGTCCCAACTTAGCCCTAGAGTAGAAAGTTCACGAGCAAGAGAGTTACATAATCTATGGATTTTACAGACTCAAAGAATTAAAATTTTCATGACCAAACTCTTTAATCTCCTGGAACAGCCCCACCCAGCAACCGACATGTCAAACTCCCTAGTGTTCATCGCTTCCTTCAGCTGGGACGAGTCGGTTTCAATAAGCACATGTGAGATACCAAAGAGAGCCGCCGCCTCCATCGCCTGTTAGCATGCTAGTGTTTCAGATATTAAAGCATCGTGTACAGGACCCTGGTTTCCAGCACCAGCCGCTATGATGGATCTCTCATGATCTCGAATTACAAACCCCCAGGCTCCATACTTTGAGTCCGGCTTGAAACCCCAATCAACATTAATCTTGAGACATCCCTCAGCCGGCGGTGTCCAGGACTGACGAACAGGATGCACTTGCTGATCCTGCCCCCTGACATTTTGCTCTCAATCACCGGACGAAGGCCTAGGAAGATGGCATAAGTTCCCCAGAGTTCACTTTATTTCTCACACTCCACCATCGCTAGATCAATACGAAGATGCTTAAGCAAATGTCCTCCCTTAGCTTCAAGATCTCAGCTACAAATGTCTAGCCACAAGCTGCATTCTGAGAGATTCCAACCCCAACTCTCTCCAACATCATTTCACTTCTTTACATTTCAAAAAACAAGCCCCATCTTCATCGAATCTAATGCACAACGGGCATCTCGTGTCGAGATCAATTTTCTTGATAGCCAGACTGTTATGGGCAACCCTCCATACCAGCCGTTTTACCTTTGGCGGACCAGGGAGGCGCCAGATCTTCTTCCACATATGATTCCTGGAATCTTTGTGCTGGCCTGAGCTCTCCCCTCTCTGTCTTACTCGTCGGGCTTCGGCATCATCCTCCAGGACATGATACGCCGATTTCACAGAGAACATCCCCTTCTTATCAAAATGCCAAGCCACTGAGTCCTCCCTCTCATAATGCACTGGGATGGCTAGGATGTTGGCAACATCTTCCTCCCAGAAGAGATATTTGATTAGCTCGGTGTCCCAACTGCCAGACGCCGGATCAATGAGGTCTGAAACTTTGGATATCACAATATTCCCTCGCAGTGTTCTCGATCTCCTTGTGATGCCCGTCGGGATCCAAGGATCCTCCCATATGCAAATTTGAGAGCCATCACCAACCCTCCATATGATACCTTTCTCCATCGCTCTTATTCCACGTACCAAACTGGGGCTTCTTTAGCAGTCCACAGAGTACCCCCTGGAAAATACTCGGCTTTCAGCAAGCGAGCACAGAGCGAGTTCGGAGTTTGAATGAGCCTCCAACACTGCCGCACCAACATGGCAAGATTGAACAAGTGGAGATCTCTATAACCGAGCCCTCCTTTCTCCTTTCGGCTAGATAAAGTGACCCACGAAATCCAATGCAACTTATTCTCATTCTCCTGCTGAGCCCATCAGAACCGGCAAATCATGGAACTGATTTCATCGCAGAGGGATTTAGTTAGGTCGAAGCATGACATTGCATAGCTTGGGATTGCTTGGGCAACCGCTTTGATCAGAGTTTCCTTTCCTGCTCTAGATAACAGCTTCTCCTTCCATCCCTGAATACGCTTCCACACTCTATCTTTTAGATATGAAAACATCTTGCTCCTAGACCTTCCCATATACACCGGGAGACCTAAATATTTGTCAGACTTCGCTTCCTGTTTCTTTTCTGAAGCACAGTTTTTGCTGAACAAAATTGACGACTTATCCTTATTTATCATTTGCCCCGAGCACTCCTCATATAGCTGCAGCACATGTTGCAGATAATTTGCATTCCTATCATTGACTTTTAGGAGAAGCAAAGAATCATCTGTAAACAAAAGGTGAGTGGTGTTCGGCGCATCTGTACATATAGTCACCCCCTCGATATGGCCTGAATTCTCAGCTTCATTCAACAAACATGAGAAGCCTTCAGCACAAATCAGAAATAAATAAGGGGAGAGAGGGTCCCCTAGATGGGACGATCTCCATTCACTTTGATTCTGTAAGAGACTGTACAAACACATTGCATAATCAAGTTGACCAAACCGTTAGTGAAAAATTGTTTTCGACACCAATTCGTACTGTTAATGAAAATTGTCACGAGCAGTTTTGTCCAATCCGGTGGTGAAAATACCACTGCTTGAAAACCATTTATGCAGTAGTACTTGGTGAGCGAATGAGAATCAAGTCGATATATAGCGTCGTTACGAGACTCGTGCTTTTAAGTTTGGCTAGATTTATATAAAATATTAACAATATTTATATTTTTAAATAAATTTATTTTGAAAACATATTCATTGATTTATCTAATAATACTAACTATATAGTATAAATATTAATATTTTTAATATATACTTGGTAAAAGTTAATTTTTTAACTTTTTGGGAAGCAAGAATGACACTTTTTATGGTACGGAGGGAGCACTCAAGGAAAAAAGTTAGTGTGATTTCGAAAAAGGGCAAAGTATATACAATATATGAATACATAGTATGAGAAGTAACATTATTACGCACGAGTTATGTTTGAAGATATATGTGGATCATCATAAAGTAGCCACACAGGTGTTGTTAAAATCCAAATCCTGTACTGCAGGTCAAAGTGCTGCCTTGGCATCTAACCGTAGTGTACACCATCAAAGATGAATTGTCATCATTCATCGAATTCATAACGGATCTACGCCGCACCCTTGCTTGCCACCCAGACCATGAGGATATCTTGGATGGACACCCAGACCGCGAGGAGCTCGGAGAACACCCAGTGCTCGCCAAGCAGCGTGCTGAACAACCGGCGAGGTGGATTCACGTCAAGCTACAAGCAGTGGAACGGAAGGAAATGTTATCTGACAACCCTTCTCATGCGGGACGACAACATGTATGTCTGTGGTTTCATGAACCAGCAAGGAGATTCATTCGAGCTTATCGATAACTGTCACACCCCACTTTTAAGGATAAAAGTAGAATGCTTAAATAGCCTTATATGTGCCCCAGGAACAGTCGCACATATAGGATGACAAATTACAAAGAGTATCATCACCCTGTTTATTACATAACGTACCAATATTTATTACAGAGTATTACGCATAACAATAAAATCTAAGATAACATTATTGCGGAAGCTCCCACAGAGACACGTCGACTGGTGAACACCAAGCCTAGTACTCATCCCGATAGCTCTCACTCCAACCTTCAACTGTTACCCATCCGGGATTTTCCAATATTGAAAGTAAAGCAAGCGTAAGTACACAACCGTACTCAACAAGCATAACATGGGTTAATGAGGCTCAAATAAGCTGACACGGTTTGACTGCATTTAACTTTTATATGTTAATCAAGTTGATCAGTTAAGCAGCATCAAGGTGGCATGTGTTTCCCAAAACCATCATGATCAATGTAACATAAATGAATAGTATATATAACAGCAAATGTATGAATAATTTAACATGACAAGAGAGATCATAATTAGTGTAAGGAGTTTCCAAGGCCGCTCGTGTCCTTGAGCAAGGCTAGTATACCAGCTTATTAAACTCTACGCAGAGGTGTACACTTTCACTGTGAGCCGTGAATTGCCCTTTCGCCCGAGGAGATCAGCCTCTTAGCCCACTACCAAGGAGGACCGGCAGGGTTCACTATGAAGCCTTTCAAAGGTTCGTCTAACAAGTTAGGGCCACTGAGGTTTCTGTGCCCTACGGATGTAGTATCCCCCCTTCTGATGGCACACGACCGCAGCCTATACTCATACAGACAGAGGTCCAACTACACCCAACCCGAAACACACCCCCCTTGCGCCATAAAGGGAACCGCTAACATGCTAGAAAAGGTCCTCATACTGAGCTAAAACCAGAGCCATATAGCCCTCACAGTTGTACTGTAAATCCCGAAAGGTACGTTACTGATTAATCCTCAGGTGGTTAAAAGTCATTTTTACTGTTCATGTCACAAATACTCATCAAGCCACAAGATCATGATATCATTAAGCGCTAGCATCATTGCTACCCAATGCAACCCAAAAGGTTCAAGGAATCAGGATACCAAAGCTAGTTATACTTTCTAGGTCATCAAACGGACACATGCATATGAACTGTTATTTATAGTGGATAGGTAACAAGGATAGTCCATGCTATACTTGCCTTGATTCACAAAGTCTTGCTGGTCCTGCTGATCCTCAAAATAACTTGGCTCAATAAAACCCTCACCGTCTGAACTCGACATTAACAATCAACACCAGCCAGTCCAATCGAGCATACATACACGAAGCAAACAAAGAGCTATTAAAGGAACAGTCCATCAATCTCATCAAAATAGAATAAAAAGTTTATAAAACTATTCTACTCGCTTCTACGATCACACAGACGTCAAGTTCACCGAAATCAGAGTTATAACGGCGAAGATATGAATTTTCAAAGATTTCCTATAAATAAATAAATATTTTAAATATAGACTAAAAATATAAAGTTTCCAAAATACTTCAAAAGTAGTACCACTGCATAGATTATGAAATTATAAATCTAACAAAATTTGAACGGACCAAATCGGAGTTCAAACGTGAAAGTTATAAACTTTTAAAAATAATGGCAAAACTGTAAATAACTGCTGAGTGGCATATTCGTAATTACCATCATCTTCCACCTCTGGCTGTTGAAGATCGTGGCCATGGCAGCCATGGTGCCACTGCACCAGCGCCGGAGGCAAGGGGCCTCGGCCCTGGCCTGCTGGACGGCCGGTGGCGTCCGGCTACGGCCTGCTACGGCCTGCGGCGACTTGTTACGGCCGGCTGCGGCCTATCACGGCCGGCTGCGGCCGACTGTAGCCCGCTACGGCCGGTAGCGGCGGCCAGATGGAGCCGGTGGCGGCCAGAAGCGGCGCGCGGGAGATGGAGGACCATGACGCTCGGCCGGGACTTGGCCGGCTGGCAGCGGCCAACTTTGACCAGCGGCGGCTGGCTGTGGCCGGCGGCGGCTGGCTGTGGCCGGCTACGGTTGGCTGTGTGCGGCTAGGGTTGGCTAAGTGGCCGCGGCTGGCCCTCTTTACAGCCGGCGGGGAACCAGTTGGGCTAAAGCCACTAGGCTTGGCCCGTTGGGCTGGCTGCGGCTACCTATAGCCGCTGGTGGCCGGGCTGGCTGGCTATGGCCAGCCAAATTTGGCCATGTCCGGCTGGAGTTGGCCGGGCTTGGCCAGGGATGGCCAGATAGGGCCCAAGGTGGCCGGGGAAGGCTATGACTGCTTGTGGCCGCTGTGGCCAAGCTAGTGCTGGCTATGGCCGGCCGATGTTGACCATGGCCGGCTGAGAGTGGCCACATGTGGCTGTAGCTGGCTGTGGTTGGCCAGATGAGGCTGTGTGAGGCCAGGTGTGGATCAAGCTAGGTAGAGGCTGGCCAAAGCAAGCTAGGATGCCTTGGGGATAGCAAAGGGTTGCTAGACCGGACTGCTGCTGGTCTTACTATGCGGCTGATGGCCAAGTTTGTTCACTAGTGGCCGGCTACGGCTACTGCTAGCCTGGCCGGGGTGCCCATGGCCGGCTAGGGCTGGCCAGGACTGGCCAGAGCTGGCCAGTTAAGGCTAGGATAGGCCAGAGTAAGGTAGGTTGGACCATGATAGGTTAGGGTAAGCCAGGGATGTCTAGAGACTGAACTAGGCCTGCTAGAGCTAGGTAGAGGATGGTGTCTTACTAGAGCGATGGTCAACACTATAGAGGGAAAGGAAAGGCTCTCTCTCTCTCTCTATCTATGCAAGAGAAAGAGTTTTTCTGAAAACGTTTTCTAAAACCTTCTTGAGGCAAACTTGGGTTTTCAAAGCTTTATTTTGAAACACGAAAAGAACCTAACCGTGTCTTGCTCAGGTTTTAGAAATTCTTTTTTTAAACACCAGCAAAACAAAACAAGGCACCAAGCACAAACCCATCTTTATTATCTTTGTAAAAGTTTTAAAGCCGCACTTTTTATCATTTCATAATGCTAACAAAAGAATAAAATCTTGGCTAATTTTAAATAAATTAGTAAATCCTTTAGTTTATTTAGTGTTTTTGGTTCACATCCCAAAATTGAAATTTTGAGGTGTGACAATAACCCAGATGGATCCTCCGTTATACTCCCAGTTGGTGAATACAGTCCCCGGCCCCGACGCCTAAGCTGGGGCGTCAGTTACAGATCCTTACTGGATGCCAGTGAAGTTGAAATAGCGAAAATAATGGGGACTACTCGGGATGGCTTCGCGATGCAAGCCGTGCAAGTGCTGTCGCGCTTCCCAGCTCGGGTGAGCTCTTATATCCCTGGTCCCCACATTCACCCAAGGTTGGCACTAGCGTGCCTGATAGTCATGGTATGCGAATCTGCAAGGATGAATTATATCCGCGACTTCATTGCTTATGTGTGGCGCATGAGTCCCGGCGGCAACGATTATGTTTTCCGAGAAGTGTGCAAGTATGGGAGGACTTCAGGACAACTATTGACGTGGAAGAGTGAAAGATACTCAAATCGGTTCTATTTTTCACAGATGCTGGACATTTACCTAGTGTTGAACAGCCGTCTGATGGCTAGTGGTCGTCCCCGGGTGGAGCTGTGGGCCATGCGTGCCGACCTTGGGGTCGATGGCACGACCGTGATAGTCTTCGACGGGAAACGAGGCCATATCATCTATACGAAGGAGGAACAAGAAATAAAGGTATGCAGTACTCGGGTCTGAATCTAGTACAAACCACGTACTAGGTGGAAACATGTAAACCAATTCAAAAACATATATTTTGGATGTTCAGATAAATCTAAAATTGGCACATCCATAGTGTATACAAATATGTACTCACATGCAAAAATTGGGATGCAAACTCACTTTAAAAAATTCATACAAAAATAACAAATTTCAGATGCATGTGCACTAGAGGACAAAATTTGTCCTCTGGTCATAAATTTCAGATGGATGTGCCAAATTTTAGTTTTTTCTGAATGACCAAAATATATGTTTTTGAATTGGTTTACTTGTTTCCACCTAGTATGTGGGTTCACTAGATATTTTCATGTAACACTCCATCCATTCTAAATTTTAAGAACATTTTGATTTTTATAGGTACACTGCTTTTGCTATGTATTTAGACAACACTCCCCAATCGAAGAAAACATGCAATTCCTTTTCTAGAAAAATGCAATTCTGGCACATTACCATATTTTAGTATATTATGTTTGATCAATTAGATATAGACAAAACACTATAAATATTTATAACATAAAATAAAAATTATTAGATGAGTTATAAATATATTTTCATAATAAATTAATCTAGAGTCATAAATATGAATATTATTAACTTGGTCAAATGTGAACAACTTTATCTGGCACACAACCCATTGTATGTTTTCCTGGATAGAGGAAGTACTAATCTAAATGCATAGCAAAAGCTATTAATTTAGAAAAACCAAAACGTCTTATAATTTAGAATAGAGTACATCATATCTAATCTCTAATACATATGAATTTTTCTCGTTCAAAAGCAATTTTTTATCTTGTCTTATTACTGCTAATTAGAGCCTCTAATGGAGGCACCATGTTAATTTGCACCTGATGGTCATCGCTAATAGCCATTGGACCTATTCTAATTTTTGAAAAATTACTCACCTCTTCAGTTCAAAAAGAGAATTCAAAATAGCCTTCTAGATTTGTATATAAATTACACATCTCTACCATTTTGAAAGTAATTTGAAACACCTCTCGTCTTACATTTAAAATACCTACCTGTGTGATTCCTGAAGGTGACTCAAAATAACCCCTAACATTGCACCTAAATTACCGGGTTTCACAAGTATGAAAGATAATTCAAAATAGCCCTCTAACTTTGTATCTAATTTATCTAACCTCTCATTATGAAAGATAATTTAAAATACCACATAATGATTTTATAAATTTTCCAGCTATCCCATTATGAAAGTTAGTGAAAAGTAACCCTCAATCTATCCATATGTCATTATCAAAAACAATGTAGTTTATATTGGTATCTACCTTGGCCCTTTAAAAATTAAACAAAGACATCACCAAAATCTACATGTAAAAATACTAATACATATAAGTGCTACCATGAAAATAATTCAATGTCCATAAACGACGTTATGTATATCTCTAAATTTCACACTTCTCTACATCTGAAGTTAAAAATGAGCATAATGATATATATTCCACCATATAGAATAAGTAAAACTTTATATATTAGGATAAATAATTATTTTAAGAACTTATGAAGCATAAAAAATTGTTCACTTAACAAACCATGTAATAATAACACTGACAATTCACACTTTAATGCATAGTGTCTGTGTTTTGTAGACTGACTAATGAATTTATATGAATGTTGGTCACATCCAAAATACATGAGTTATAACTATTGGAATCATGTACTTTGCCGAGTGCATTTACACTCGGCAAAGAGCAATTTGCACTCAGCAAAGGCTCTGCCGAGTGCGGAACTCGGCAAAGGCTTTGCCGTGCATGGCAAAATGTGTCATGGCAAAGCAGGCAATGCCCACCAATGCCGGTGAGTGCCCACCAACTCGGCAATGCCCACCGCGCATTCGAAAAAGCCTTTGCCGAGTACTAATTTAGCACTCGGCAAACATTTTTAGAAAAAAAATAAAAGAACATAAACCTGCCAAGCCCATCCGGGGGCCCAGCAAGCCCACCAATGCCGGTGAGTCTGGCCTCAGCGATGATGCTGCCGGGGAGCCCGGCCTCGCCGGAGTCGCCGTAGGGGAGGCCATACTCACCGGATCCGCCGCGAGGTTGGCCATCCTCCCCGGATCCGCCGCGGGGAAGGCCGTTTTCACCGCCGTCCTCGCCGGATTGGCCGCGGGGAGGCCCTTCCCAGCCCCCAGATCCATGGACGCGGCAGTTCCCTCCCTCACTAACCGGCCCGCGGCTTCCTCCCTCCCTCACTAACGGGCACCAGCGCGTGGCGGCGTGGGTGCGCGAGCCACTGGCGCGAGGCCCCTGTTGCGCCGGCAGGCAGTGAACAAGATGGAGATGGAGCCCCAGCCCTCCACACACAGAGTGGGACAAGGACGGCATCTCCCCGCGGTGCGGCCCCCCATACCACCATCAACACCAACGGCGGCGCGGCCTGGGCCCTCCCCGACCGGCGACGGCGCGGCCGCCACTCCCCGATCCATGACGGAGCGGGCCGCCCCGCCCCAATCCACGGCGGCGCGAGCCTCCTCGCCCTGATCCAAGATAGTGAGGGGGAGGGAAGGGGAGGGAGGGCAGCGCTGGCCTCCTCGCCCCGATCCCTAGCAGCACGGACAGAGGTGGAGGGAGAGGGAGGGAGGGTGGCGCGGTCATGCCCACCCCGATCCATGGCGGTGCGGACAGAGGGGTAGAGAGGGGGAGAGAGGGCAGCACGGGCAGAGGGGGAGGGAGGGAGGGAGACTGGCCCCCAAACCCTAGCGGGCGCTTATATAGCGCGTGCCTCCTGGGCTTGTTGAGCCTAATTGGCTGATGGTTTGTCGAGTGGCCCATTAAAGGCACTCGTCAAACCATTTTTTTAATTTTGTTTTAAATTTTAAAATTCAAAAACATGACAAGATGAAATTAAATGAAAAAAATTCAACTACAAAGTTTCATAATTTTTTGAGATCTACAAAGTTTATTTTGGGTCTTTTTCCATCTAAGGTCGTTTGAAAATTTTGAATTTTAATTTTGGAAATTCAAACCTATTTTGCATGATAAGATGAACTCAAATAAAAAGTTTGCAACTACAGCATTCTATAACTTCTCAAGATCTATAAAGTTTATTTTGGTTATTTAGTCATTTATTCATCTTACGTGGTAGTTCCTACATTTCTCACAAATCTTATATCTCTCCTTGTTGTTTCATGGAACTTAGAGAGATATAGATTTTGTGAACAATGTTACTATCGATTTGTCAAATGAAGAAACAACTAAAATAAACTTTATACATCTTAAAAAGTTACACAACTTTGTAGTACAAAACTTTTAATTTGAGTTAAATTAGTGCCTCAAAATATATTTTGAAAACCTCTTTGCCGAGTGCCAAGACTTTGTCGAGTGCTGCCTAGTGCCTGGCACTCGGCAATGAAGCCTTTGCCGAGTGCATTTCTTTGCCGCACTCGGCAAAGAGAGGCTTTGCTGAGTGCCTGAGATTTGGCACTCGGCAAAGCCTAGGTTTCCAGTAGTGATATACTAGTTTAGGCCGGAGCCTTACGTCCAGTCTTAGATATGATCGAGTGAGTGTTTCTCACTTGTATGCTCTCAAGTTCTTACATTGAGGGGTGCAAGAATGGTGGAAGATGTAGGAGATGGAGCTAGGCTGGAGATGGACTGCGCAAATGAAACAGAGTGTGCTCTTGAGACATGAATAGAGGCAGGGACCTGAGCGAGCCCTTGAGACATGAATAGAGGCAGCGAGTGTGCTCGGGATTAGCCCTTTTCCTTAGCTAGAGGGTGCGCGCGGCCCTTTTCCTTAGCTAGAGGCATGAGTAAAATGCACCCTAGATCCTTAAACTTCTATGGCATTTCTGTCTGGGTTCTTAAACTAAAAAGTGACTATCTAGGTCCTTCATCTATTGCCAGTGCAAGACCAAAACCAGCCGTGGAAGCACCAACATCTGATGTGGCATGCCACGGTGGCAGCTGAATACTCTAGCCTATGCCACATTCTCAAAAAAAAAAAAAAAAAAAAACCTTGCTCTCTTTTTTTTTCTCACTCCCAAGTCCATCCTCTCTCTCTACCCAATCCCATCTAGCACCTCCATGGCCCGCGTCACCGGCGTGTCTAACGAGCATGCGAGCGTCGCGCTGCTCCTGTGTCAAGTCGAGCTTATTGTGAGCCGCCACGACATTGTTGCGGGCGTGCTTCTCCCTGACGATCGCGGCGGCACATAGCCGGGCGAGTTCGGTCGCAAAGCGTGTGCTAGTCGGACGAGAGCTTCTTGTTATTTGTCGCCGCCACCGCGGCTCCTTCTGTCTCGTCCGGCAGAACATCCAAGTCGAGGCTACCATGGCCGCACGGAAGAGATCAACGACGTATTCGTTCGTCAGCACATGCGCCGGTCTGTGTTCACTGCACGCTCCACCAAGTTCCATTGTCAGGGCTGACGGGAGGAACACATGGAAGAGCAGGCACAGGGCCGGGGAGCAAGGTCGGCCAGCTCAACAGTCAACTGTCAACACCGTGACGCCGGAGTGCGTTGAGCTACATGCATGCAGGTGCATGTGTACTTGCACATACGTGCTGATCATGTGCAAGCTAACAAGCCAGGAGACGGTGATGGTCTAGGAGGTAGCCACATCTCGGCAGTCTGCACATGGCGCCAACAAGGAGGAGATCGACGGCTCAAGGTCATGAAGGAAGCGGCGGGAAGTGGCTCCAACCATATGGCTTTGAACGTGGCCACGGCAAGGGTCGGTTCCCGACCAAGACCGGCGCCGCCGTGCAGGAGGCAGGAGTGTCACGAACTGGATAACTGGGTAAATTTGGTGAAGAACAGGAAGAACAGAGGAGAGGGGAGCTGGGTTCTAGAAATGTTCTATTCGAATACTTATCCCTGAAGGTTACACCTGGTGGCGAATATAGGCTCACCACTCCACCCAAACGGGCCGAGCCCCCACACCTACCAAGGCCAAGCCCGATTACACACGCCAAAGTGGCACAACAAAGAACGATAGGTTCTAATCAAACTCCGGCTTTGCGCCCATGATCATCAGCCAAAATACGCGATGCCGACTAGCTCAGCCACTTGCATGTTTGGTCTTGACAAGGAGCCCATCACGTGCTCCTCTCCATCACGGCCTCGGCCGGAAGCCGAACACCAAGGAGGCAGCTGCTGCTTGCAGCTCGGGGGATCGAGGCCGCTGACCAAGGAGGCGGTGATGGAAGTAGGGTGGCCAAAACAGTAACGTAGCTGACCGCGGGCTGGCAAGAGCAACCTGTTCCGGCGGCCTCTGTTGTCGTGCCGGATCCGTCGGAGCTCGCAGAGCACAGTGCTGCGGATCCACCTCGATCCCTGTCGGAGCTAATCTCACAGCTGTTGGCTCCATTGAATGGGAATGGGATTGCTATAACCCAGAGTACGCCAACGAAGCTGACAAACCACCTGTGTCTCGCAAAATCGCTTCAGGCCCTGGCCGTAACGTTAAGGTCACCTATGCTGTGATGTCCAATGTCCTAGAGGCCACAGTGCAGGTGAAGACGCGGTGCAAAGATGGGAACAGTTCGTGTAGCGTTCATGGTGATATCACCGCACGGATTGGTCACTTCGAAGAACAGATCATCCTCTTCAGGCGTACACAGGAGACGGCTCATCATTTTCCTCCTACCTACTCTAATGTCCTTCAGCTGGCGAGGTCGCTTAAGCTGGCCAGGAATGTGGTTGCGGTGCCATGTGGTCATCAGAAGATTCACATAGAGATGCACCTGAGCATTGAAACATCCAAGAACCAAGAGGTTAATGTGAACGGTACTCTAATCTTTGTCAAAAATGGCAGTTTGTGTGAACATCGTGAAGTGGACGGATATGAATTTGATGTGAACGTCGTCTGGTACCAAGATTCTTCTAGTGCTTCCTACAAACGAAGTCGACCAATGGAGGTACGCACTGAAAACTTATACTGAGCACTAAGTTGCTGGCGCAAACGTTCAACACATTTCTTATGCTTTTTTTTTGTTTTCTTTATCTCTAATCATCAGATAAGCCATATAATAAATCAAGGGGCAGCGGCAACCTGACATATCGTACATGGTTGGGGACGATGCAGAAGGGTTCAGTAGTTTCATCACTGAGCTGCGTAGATTGGTGGCCGACCACCCGTGCTGCAAGGATCTCATGGCTGATCATACAGAGTTTTCGTCCACACGTAACCACCCAGTGCTCCGCAAGGGACGTGGTAACTTTATTCACATCAAACTGGAAGCGGTGGAGGGCGTGGAGAAGTCATCGGTAACCCTAATCATCCGGGATGACAACTTGGACTTAATATGCTTCATCAACCAGGATGGAGATTATTGCTATGAGCCTGGCAAGCGTTCGGAGTTCCCATCAGAGTATATATCAGAAGTTTTACAGCAGCGAGTCGAGATTATACAAGCCTCAACGAAGCTTGGTAAGACCTTCGCTTCAAAAGCCGTGCGCAAGCTCTCCTGCTTTAACCCACAGGGGGTTCATGACAAGCGCGACCGGGAAGAACTGGTGATGGGTCTGATGGCCATGGTCTGCGAATCAGCGAGGATCGAACCTGTCCGCGACGCCATTGCACGTAACTGGGACAACGGGACGGAACTCACCGAGCAACTGAACAAGTACGTACAGACGGAATTGGCCCAAAAATATCAAGAGCACTGTTGATCTGGAGTGAACACGCCTACCAAGGATGGCCTCGAAATGAGGCGCTAGAGTCGATCGGAATCACGAGCTCAGAAGCTGCACGAGAGGTCGTCCACCTCGTCTTCAATGATGTGTCTCGCATGCGCCGGCGGTAGACCTCGTCGACCATCGTACATGCATACAACATATATATTTGTTTGCAAAATCAGGTTGTCCAGATGTAATGCGTGTGACCATTTCAGGTAGTTCTTGTTTTCATACTGTAATCCCGCTTTCCGCCCAGCACTACCGGTATAAGCTAGCTCTTGTTTTCTTTCTCAAAACTACTACTGCTGCCATCCAGTTGTCACCTCTATTTTCGGCTTTCAGTTTTAAGTTAAGAGTAAACAAATGTCCCGCTGGTCATCGAACTTGACTCAGGTGCCATCTTAGGCACCCAATACCATTTAACACAGTAAATACTATTGCGTTCAGCATATAATGGTTCGGAACCAGCATGCATGTGCTGCTCACGTCACTCTGTCCTTTTGTACCAACCTAGTATAATGCCCGCTACGACTTTATCCAGGAAATGCACATGAAAACAACCAATGTTTTTGTTCAAGTTCAACTTTTACAGAACCCTATTTGAACATGTATACAATCAGACTTTCCATATATAACCACACTCCTATCAAAATATCTCCGTGGATCGTTCGCTTCCATTCAGATAGCAGCAACTTGAGACGTTGTTGGGGCATTGCACATTCTCTGGTCAGGCATGATATAACCAGTTCATAGTTTTTAAGTACTACTTCTTAAGATTAATTACAGATAACCTTCTTGCTAGTCAATATACAGTTGTTGTATCATTTTCATACTCTTACATCAGGAACTGAGCTTTAGGTTTGAACACATAATTCTTCAGAAAAGTCAGATCCAATTCGATGCATTTTTTTGATGCATTTATCAGCATCCTCAATACCTTGGGGTAAACCTTCCAAATAGATGCAGCATTGAGCTCTATTGCTAAAAATCTGAAACATCAGCCATATACAAAAAATGACTACATTAGAAATAAGGAATATCATGTTTGCAAAAAAAAAAAAGAGAGAAATAATCAAATCAAACACCAAATACCCACTCGTCTTCTATAATTCTCCGGATTTC
This sequence comes from Bothriochloa decipiens, assembly GCA_023333625.1. Classification (NCBI taxonomy): domain Eukaryota; kingdom Viridiplantae; phylum Streptophyta; class Magnoliopsida; order Poales; family Poaceae; genus Bothriochloa; species Bothriochloa decipiens. The sequence goes on from CM041633.1 coordinate 9,773,686, forward strand.
ATTTTTTTCTGCTAAACAATATCAAAATTCAATTATTCTTGCATGTTCAAGTGAAATTTGAAGGAACTCATATCATTTGTCCAGAAAAACAGGAATAACTTTCCATGGCCATATAACCTAACCTTAATCTCAAGATATGAGTCATTACATGGAGCAAGTAATCAGTAATACTGAAAATCGTGTGAGATAAAACATATCGTTTGTATGACAGCAGCCTAACCCTCCGCCCAAGAAGTTTGATTTACTGGTGGAGGTGTGTGAGTTTCCTGTGCATTATCATCAGCTCTGTCCATCCCTCCGAAACATCAGCAGCAGCATCACCACATTTTTGGCAGCTGCATCTTGTACCAACATCTTCCTAGGGAGCCTCCAGAATTATGAACAGTTCCATTGCCATTGCTCTCGCCCTTTCATGACAATTGTGCAGTTCACTGCAAAATGTTCATCAATTTGCTCTTCCAGAATCAATATATGCACTGCAAATTACTGGGATCTCCCCCAACCACCACCCCACCACGCACAAACACCCAAACATACAAAAATGTATGAGTCTGCAAATTACTGCAAAAGTTTGTATAAGTTGATTTTTCCATTGTTTGAAACATAATTATCATTTGGGGACAGAGGGGGTATATCATATCTAAAGCAGAGATCAGCTACAACAGTGAAATATTACTGTAGTTCATATGCTGCGGAGAATATGGTAGTTAGAAAGCATGTTTTTATAGATGACCTACAAAGCAGTAATACAATGAACTGAAAAAACATGGATCAATAATGGTACAGGGCACGCTCACCTCAATTTGAGCCATACACATTCCCTAACATAGTGGAAACTTGGGAACTAACATAGTGCAGTCGCTTTAGATTTATGCAACGTATAACATGTACAACGCTGGCCCACAAATTAGGGAAGAAATTGGGCCCAGAAGAGGAGGAGCGCCACAGCAGCAGCGTCGCGTGGGCCAAGGAGGCCGCACACGCGCACAAGGGGCCAGGGGCGCGCAGCCCACCCGCGCCGTCGCGCCGCCATCATGCTCGCGTAGGGGTTTAGGTCGCTTAGGGACTAAGTAATCCCCGGGCTATAAATAAATGAGAATTGTAATCAGATTGAATCAATTAATAGGACGGGTTTCCCCTATCTACTCTCTCCCTCTCTCCTCCAGCCGACGCCGCCAACCCCCCGCCGCGTGCGCGCACCCTACACCGCCGCCTGCACCGCCGCCCGCGGCTGCCGCCACAACCCCCGGGCCATCACCAAGGGCTGCCACGCGCACCCCTGTACACGGCCTGTTATACAACAGATTGAGCTTTAAAATATTTATCAATTCCTGCACATATACCTTACAGTATAATTATTTACCTCTGTATTTCTCAAACATTTGTTAGGGTATATACATAGTTAAAACCGAGTAGGGACTACAACCTACATCCTTGAGGGCGTCTTGATTCTAGATTGCATCACCCTTCTCAGTCTCATCCTTTTTGTATCCTGACGAATCAATTTCAAACTGAATGCACTTAATCATGAGCAACCCAAAACGTTTATTGATACATGGTTACAATTACTGATATAAGAAATTAGACGCATGTACCATTCTACCCTACAGCAGCCTGGATGAACAAGGGGAGGGTTAAAGGAAGAGACGTAACCTCATGTGTAAGAAGCCAAGGTGGTCCTGAAAGTCCTCATGGGGAGCAGATGTCGTGATCGACTTGACCTCTGTAGCCATGGCCAATGCCTCAGCCCTGCAGCCACCACGCCTTGGATGCTCCCGTTCCTACGGCTGCCGCAATAGATCCCCTGGGTGCAAGGCGCAGGACGAGCACGAGTGAGAGGAGGTGGGCACAAGATGTGGAGAAGGGGGCTGTAGTGGCGGCCATCGCCGGAGACCGGTGCCCCCACGCATCATTGCCGCCTCCTTACCGGATCTGGCGAGTGCCAGGCTGTGGCAGGCGCCGGGCGTAGGCGAAGGGTGATGCCGGTGTGGAAGAGATCATGGGGGGCAATGTACGGACGCGCCGGAGAAGTGCCCTCGCCGGCGGGGAAGATATCGTGGTGGTTGAAAAGCACCGTGGAGATCGTGGCAGCAACTCCGCGGTGAGTTCATATTTTGAACCTGCGGGGAGGCACGGGAAGGCATATGTATTACGGTGTTTATTTTCCGTCGAGGTCACGACTCGAACTCACGGCATTGGGAGGGTGAGGGCACGGGGCTATGGGCGCGGGGGTGATAGGTGTGTGAGAAGTCTTGGACAAACATCGTCTGTGAGCCCTTGGATCTGACATTGATGTTTC
>CM041633.1:9775994-9787283 GCA_023333625.1 Bothriochloa decipiens
TTGGACAAACATCGTCTGTGAGCCCTTGGATCTGACATTGATGTTTCATGAGTCTTTGATTTTAAGGGAGACAAATTTCTGTATGTAATTTCCTATGTGTACGAAGGTTGGATCCCTCAGCGGGGGATGTCTGTATGGGTGGACCTAAATTTACTTAAGAATTCAATTGTAGTAGAAATGAGGTTTGCAACGAGATTTTCTTTCTTTTAATTTGCCAGCTGCTCCTTTGGGTTTCATTTGTGTACCTGAAGCAGCAGGCCTTTTTGATGCTTTGATTATCTTTTGTTTTCGTTTGTCACTGCCTTACAGTTGTCAATTATATTTTATATGTTCTCAGTTTTTATTTAGAGTATAAAATCCTCTTCTGGTCCTCGAACTTGACTCAGTAGGGATAAAACAGGATAGAAAAATCCTGCTCTGACCGATGCTGCTTGAATATTTTCCTACCAACAACAAAAAACGGGACCAGCACATTCTGTTTTCTCAATACAGGACAACCACTCAACCAGGCACACAGCGTAAGCATAACGAGACCCAAAAGAGTGCAAGCATATTCTTCTGACTATTCTGAAAACAGGACTTAAAATGGTTGAGGCATTGTTCTCTTGACTGTTTTGCTAGCGCGCCGTACCCGTATTTTATATAGGAATTCCCGCCAGCATTTCCCGTTCTTACTAGTCGCTGCCAACTTGATACTGCTACGCTAGACCACCCTGAGTTCTAAGATACGCAGCGCATGTGGTGGTGGTACTAATAAAAAGTAAAAACCTTTGCCGTCGCAGTCATTTGCTTTTATTTTTCTCTTCGTGCCGATTCAAATATATTATTCTGTCTCATTTGTTCCAGTGTTATATATTTATCTACAGTTTTATCCCTTGCGTTGAGTTGAACATATGAAGTCAATGTTTAACTTGTCACTGATACAAAACTGATATTTCAGCGTTATTGGTTGGGCCGACACAAAATCGTTATCGGCCAAAATTTTTTGTAAATTTGAATTCAATCTGCTAGTATAATGCCAGCCCCGGATGTCGTGTTGGTACAAGTACAAAACTGAGTAACTAAAATTCGTTTTCTGTTTTTCAACCCTCGTCATATCACTCATATTCCAAGGCTCGTCTTCTGGCCGCCGTGCATGCCCCAAAAAATATTATATCATCTCATTTCTACGATGTTTGTTTTCTTTTCTTAAGTCAAGTAGTTCCGAGATATTCTATATGATTTCCAATACAAATTAAGGTTTTTTTCCATTTTAAATTTTGGCTGAAATTTTTTCTGTCACCTATGGAATTCCAATATTTCTAATGTTTCTGTTATCAATCATAATATAATAAACCCTAGAAGTTGATTTATGCACTTTTGATTAGTGTGCATTGAAACTCTACATTGAGACTAACCTAGCTATAGTATTTGTTTAAATAATAATTGACAATTAATTAAATGATAATCAAGATTTATTAAGAATCTAGGGTATATCCGTACGTGTTACACCATTGAATAACTTTGCTGGTCGAGAGCCTACAAGGACAGTCTAAATCCAAAAACTAAGATGGTTTCTATGGGTATACGTTAGGAAGTCAACTAAGTAAATTGGTGATGTTGCACTGGAATTAAGCAAGAGAGAGAAATAAACTATTTCTTCAAGAAAAATTGTATCTACACGAGGAAGAACTTATCATATGTGGATGATAGGAGAGAGTAAGACATTTGATTGGATAAAAAAAACTACTTTAAGGAACCATCTATTGGGAACAGTATGATATATTTGTATAGTGTCTCTATAACTTGGCAAGTATGGAAACTATCTCGTACTTTCTAGGTGGACACTGTCCAAACAACACATGTATTCCAAACATAAAGACTGAAATTAATTAAAATTGTCCACCTTTGCTCAAACAAAATGCAAGTTGTCCACCTCAGCAGCCCGCTAACACATTCAATTAAAATTCACTAGCATAAGCAATTATGATATCCACATCAGCTAGAGACATCATCCATAAATATACTATTAGTTGTTCACATCAGTGTGTCATGCTATCCACTAGCATTAGTTACTAATAGTTAATCTCTTCCTAAGAATTGCATGAATAGTTTAATCTTAATCCAAATCAGTAGTTACTGCCGCAACGCGCGGGGTACGCTCATAATGTATTCCAAACATCGAGACTAAAATCAATCACACACCTTTGCCTTGCCGGTTGCCACACAAAAAATTATGAGATTGTTGTCAATCTCGCAAAATTCTCTGTGTTGAACGTGGAAGAATGGAAAATTTGCATGGACTAAGCCGTTTGTAATCAGATTACAAAACTTTTTTGGGTACTTCTAATAGGAGGACAACCACACACACAAAATCAGGGCACTCTGCTTTGCTGCGGCTATCATAGACACTATATGTGGCTACACACTGAACAACAGAGCATATATCTTTTTGACAGGTGATTAGGGGAATACAGGACATCATTGGTAAAAGAGAGATCATGGAGATCCACCATGAGCACTTGAGCAATGAAAACATGACTCCTGCCTAAACTTTCATATAATGCTAGTCACCTTCATCGAATCATGGGCATACCGGCCAACAACCCATTGTCGATGCAAAACATTTGAATTCACCACCGAGCAGGTAAAAAGGCAGATCACTACAAGATGTTCTAATACCAAACTCAGTTGGAACTTAAAATACCACAAGTAAATAGTTTCCTTTTACCCTACCAACCCAACAATACTACCAACAAATTCACAAATTGTATCCTATATAAAAGCATAGCCACCCCCATGCACAATACAAAACCAAGCCCTTCTGCCAACATGGAAGCAAGAAGAGCTTCCACGCATGCAGATGCACAAGCACTCGTCACGATGTCATGCATGGTGGCACTCGCCATCGTGCTGCTCGCGCCGTCCTGCGTGGCATCCACGAGGTCACTGCTGCTAGTCTCCTCCTCGTTCGCCGATGCACCGGAAGGCAGCCAGCAGGCCGGTGCCCCGTCACCGGCGGCGTTGGTGCTAGAGCCACAACCCCCGGCTGCAGATGCCGCGGCCCCGCCGGTGGAAACTCCGGAATCCGCCCCTGTGGCCGCCGCACCGCCGCCGTTGACGGGTCCCCATGGCCAGCACGTGAAGAGCAAGCACAAGGACAAGGACCACGACAAGGCAGCGCCACCGAAGCCCAAGCACCACAGCCCGAAGGCGCCACCCAAGCACCACGGGCACCACGCGCCGCCGGAGCCTGAGCCGCCCGTTTGGCCACCCGCGCCGCCGCCGGAGCCGTACGGCGGGCAGCCGACACCAGGTGCTCCGGCGGCGGACAGCCCGCACGGGCAGCAGACCCCGCCGTGGCCGTTCCCGTGGCCGCGCCCGCCGGGCACCGGTCAGTGGCCGCCTTTCCCGCCGTTCAACCCGCCGCCGTTCCCGGCGTGGCCGCACCCCGGCCCGGGCGGCAAGTGGCCGCCACTGCCTCCTTTCCCGTTCCACCCACCGCCGGTCCCGGCGTGGCCGCACCCCGGCCCGGGCGGCAAGTGGCCGCCGCTGCCCCCGTTCCCGTTCCACCCGCCGCCGGTGCCCGCGTGGCCGCACCCGGCGGGACACTGGCCGCCTCTGCCGCCGTTCCCTTTCCACCCGCCACCGACACCGGCGTGGCCGTGGCCTCGTCATCCAGGAAACCCGTGGACACCGCCGTCGTCCGTACACAGCAGTGATGGTGTCCCAAAGACGACGACGGTGCAGCAGAACCCCAAGAACTGACGCATGGGCGCGGGCGCTATTGCCCGGATAACACGAGAGGAATTTTATATTATGAATTTGTTTCGGCTAAAGGAGAGATCGATCGATTATCGTATACGCTGTAAAAGTAATTATGATTGGTGTTAATTTGATCTGGCTCAAGAGACATGATTATGATATGAATAAAATCAGACCAGAAGTTTAAAAATTCTTGCAATCATCCATTCGACGATTCTAGGAAAAGTATAGATCATCGCTTCAACACAGTCAGAAATGCAGCGAGAAGGAGAACGCATAGCATTGAACCCACCAAGACTTCAGATCTCGGCCCATTAAGAAACTGCTATTGACATTGAATCATTGAATGCTATGCGTTGGCTTATTGGAGCGTCATTTACTTTACTTAAACATACATATAGCGAGAGGCTGAGCTACTACGGCATAGCCACGAGCATACCTCACCAAGGTGCTGCACCAGGAGATAAAGGTGGCCTCCAAGAACGTCAACTACTGGATGAGCGTCACCACCGTCGTCGATGCCTACCTCGCCGATGCCTACCTCTGCAGGCTCTCCACCGTCGTCGTCTCCACCGCCGTCTACCTACTGGTATGTAAGCCTCATCAGTACATCGATCCACCATTCATCCCCCTCTCCTCCTCCCTGACAGCTGCTGGCAACCGTCTGGCGGTCCTGGCGACGGCGCAGCTGGCGCCGGCCCTGAACCCGGACCGCTCGCCGCGCCTGCACGAGGCGCTCTTCTTCGCGGGCAGGTACCTCGTCTCCATCGGCACCGGCGGGCACAAGACAGCGCTGGAGAGCTTCGGCGCGGACCAGTTCGAAGAGACACACGCGGGGGAGCGGGTGCGCAAGATGTCCTTCTTCAACTGGTGGAACTGCGCGCTCTGCGCTGGCGTCCTGCTCGGCGTCACCGTCGTCTACGTGCAGGAGCGCGTCGGGTGGGGCGCCGCCACGCTCCCGCTCGCCGCCGACATGACCGCCTCGTTCGCCGTCTTCCTCGCCACACGACGGCGCTACCGGTACAGGCCGGTACCCGCCGAGGGCAGCCCGCTCACGCCGCCGCTCCGGATGCCCGTTCAGGAAGAGGCGACTCAGGGTGCCCGACGCCGCCGCCGTGCTGTACGAGGTCGTCCAGCCGCCGCATCAGAGTGGCAGCAACAAGAGACTGCTTGGCCACACCGACCGGTGCAGGTTCCTGGACGGGGCGGCCATAGTGGAGCACGGCGGCCCCGGCGAGGACGCGAGCGGGGCGTGGTGTCTGGCGACGGTGACGGAGGTGGAGGAGACGAAGCTGGTGGTGGCGATGGTGCCCGTCTGGGTGTCGATGCTCAACTTCGGGATGATGGTGGCGCTGGGCACCACCTTCTTCATCAAGCAGAGCAGCGTGATGGACAAGCGCATGCGCCTGGGTGCGCGCGGCGGCGAGTTGGAGCTTCCCCTGGCGTCCATGCTCGCGCTGACCTCTCGGTCGCCATGATCGCCACTGTGGCGGTCTACGACAGGGCGCTCGTTCCGTTCCTGCGCCGCCGTCGCCGCCGCGCCAGGACGACGGGGGCCGAGCGCGGGCTCGGCATGGCGTTCTCGACTGCGACGCTGGGCGTGGCGGCGGCAGTCGAGCGGCGGCGCCTCCTGCGGTCGTCGGAGAAGGCGCCGGTGCCGTTGGTCCTGTGGCTGGTGCCGCAGTTCGCGATCCTGGGCGTGGGCGACGCGTTCGCGGTGGTGGGCCTGCAGGAGTACTTCTACGAGCAGGTCCCCGACGGCATGCGCAGCCTGGGGATCGGACTCTACCTCAGCATCTTCGGCACCGGGACGTTCCTCAGCAGCCTGGTGATCATGGCGGCCGACCGCGCCAGCTCCCGCGGAGGCCGCCGCGCGGGGTGGTTCGCCAAGGACCTCGACCACAGCAGTCTGGACCTCTTCTACTGGCTGCTGACCGCCATCGGCGCCGTCAACCTGGCCTTCTACGCGCTCGTCGCCGCCAAGTACTCGTACAAGCAGACTGTCGTCGTCGTCTAGGCCGACGACGACGTCAGGGTCGACCGGTGACGATAAGCCCGCCGCTGGCGACGTCAGAGCGCGTGTGTTGCTTGGTTCGTTGTAGCACCGATTTACTGTATGATTTATCATCACATATTCACATTCGTGAGCTTAATTAATTTGTAAAGAACAAATCGCAAACGTGCGCATGGCGGCACTCGTCTCCGGCTCCGGTGGTGCCGCGCGGAACGGCGGCCGCCGTAGGCAATGCGGCGTTCCCATGGCTGTAGCGTTTAGCAATCAGCAGTGGATGGACGGGGTTCAGGGATTGGGGGCCTTTTAGGCCCTGGGGTGGCAATACCAAGGGGGGCTGCTGGTTCGGTCTAGTTGGGCTAAAACAAACTAGTGGTTAGTGGAAAGAGCTGTTGGGCTAACGGCCCATTAATGGGCAGAAACTAGTGTGTTTCAATGTGACACGAGCAACAACGGGCTCAGCCTTGGTGCGTAGACTGCGTAAAAAAAAATCAACACTAAACTGCTTAAAAAACAAAAAAAAAAAACACACTCAACTCTACACGTGTTAGTGCTGCTGAGAACTGAACTGCTGAAGATCTCAGAGAGACAGGGACGACTCTTGTGAGTGATTGTATCTACGTTGTACTGTATGATTTACTATGGGTCATGCCATGTAGGCTGAAAACATAGACACTAGAAGGAGTGTCGTCGCCTCGTGTTGCTCAGCAACAAAGATCACGACGTCACCGCCAAAGATCATGCCTTGTATGATTCACTATGGGCGGTTGAGCGTATCGACAAGGTGCGTCGGGGATTCATTTGGACCGGCACCGCCACGGTCTTTGGGGCGGTGCAGGGTAGCATGGCTGTGTGTGTGCCGGCCGACTTACTTGGGGGGCCTTGGAGTGGTGGACCTGCGGCGCGCGAGCATGGCCCTGCGACTGAGATGGCCGTGGTTGCCGCGAGTGGACCAGCAGCGCCCCTGGTTGGGGCTGCCGGACAAGGACGAGCAGATGGTGGGGGACTTCTTCAAGATCGCCACCACCTCCACGGTCGGAGATAGGCAGTCCACGCTATACTAGGTTGATAATTGGATCCATGGTGACAATATTGCTAAACTCGCACCGGCTGTGTTCGGGGCGGTGCCGAAGATGAGGCATGGCACGTCGGTGGCGGATGCGTTGGCTGCTGCGAAGTGGGTGCACCACATCACAGGGCCTCGAGCCCTTCGTCTGCTGGTGGAGTTCGTCAACCTCAACAATTTGCTAGATCAGGTTGTGCTCATGCTAGGGTGCCTGATACTTTTGCTTGGAAGTTGAGTGCTGATCAGCGCTACTCGGCGTCATCGGCCTACGGAGCAATGTTTGTTGGCTGCTCCAGGCCTCTTGGGGCTCGGGAGATTTGGAAAACATCAGCGCCTGCGCACGTTCGGATGTTTTTCTGGCTTGTTATGCATGGGAGGTGCTGGACGACGCATCGTCGTTGGCGTCATGGTCTGTAGGACGATTGTGTCTGCATCTTTTGCGATCAGGAGGCTGAGACGATGGATCACCTACTGCTTGGCTGTGTTTCAGCCGAGAGGTTTGGTCGCTTTGCCTTGCGGCCTTCCATTTGCAGGGACTGGTTCAGGTTAGGGAAGAACATGCCATGCAATGGTGGGTTAGATCTAGGAAGGGCCTGCCAAAGATCATCAGACGCGCCTTCGATTCTCTGTTCTTCCTGGTGGGATGGTTTATGTGGAAAGAAAGAAACGCAAGGACTTTCAGTATTGTATCGAGAACGGCGATGTAGCTGTTTGAGGCCATTTAGGGCGAGGCTGAATTGTGGATCGCCGCTGGCTTTCGCCGTCTGGCGGCGCTCGTTGTGCGCCGGCTACCTGGTTAGGACGCCGCACACTTTCTCTAGGAGCAAAATTATCATAATGTAAGTACAACCTCGTGCGAGGCTTAGATGTAGGGCTCTTTCTTCGGTAATCTCTGGATTACCTTGGGGTGTACGGAACTTCTTATCTGCTTAATGAAACATATGTCATGGCATGTTCTCGAAAAAAAAAAAACTATAGCATTATTATGAAAAAACTTTAGTCTTATTAGAACAAGCTACGTGTAAAACCACGTTTTAAGAAGAGATGGTTAGAGTGGAGTTTCTAATAAGCGTAAAAGATATATAAGTCTAATAATATCTTGGTTTTCAAAACCACAAAGATCCTTCGATCTAGATAGTTTATAGTTTTCGAAAACCAAAATATTCCACGGACTATGACTTTCTTCTAAAATAATAAAAATACTTTGATGGGAGTGGGTAAAGAGTCATGGCAAGTTTAACTTTGTTGGTCCTAAAACAATGTTATTCTATATTTGAGATTAGTCAAATTTTCTCAAGTTTTATCTTTCTTAGAGTAGGTTTAACCTATTTATAGGAAGAATATGAACATTTAGGTGTCTAGATGGATTGAAAATATATGTTATAATCAATCTAAAAAGACTTGTTTACAACATTTAAAATGTTAAAACTTGTTCGTATAGAGGTGGTTACATTAATATTGTTTAAAAATGGGAACTACATTATTTTTACACACGGCGACTTGGCGAGTATGTTTGTTCATTTGTCTATGTTCGTTTGTGTTTTCGAGGAACAAAATGTAGGTGGTCAGACCAGTCCAAGAGACGAACTCCTCGAGTCCTCCGGTCTTCCCAAGTCCCTAGCCTCAATTTTGACACGTGGTCGAGCTTTATGCTTCGGCACCGTGCGACCGACGCTGGCTGACGCGCCACGGGCTCCACCGGCTCCCGCGGCAGCCGGCAAGCCCGCCGCGAGGCACCCCCACCAGGGCTCTCTAGTCACTGACTATATGGCCCCACGCACCATGGCCCCACCTGTCACACGGAACGCGACGGTCCAGCGCCGAGCGCCGGTGGCCGGGCCCCGCGCTCCCGCCGCGCCCACAGCGACAGCCGACAGGACAGCCCGCGCCGCTCTCTTTACCCACCCGGAACACGCGGCAGTTTTCCTACGCGTGACAAGTTACCCTTCCACCCCTCCCTGTCCCCGTCCCGTGCACCCGGTGCACGGACACCCGCCACATCCCGCCCACCTGACGATCCGCGCGTGCTCTGACTGACCTAGTATGCACCTGGTCCACTGAGGGACTTTGGCGGCACCCACACGCGGAGTCGCCCGCCCGGCGGGCCGGCGCCCGTTTCGGCCGCCGCGGGCTCGCCCCGTCCCTGCACCCTCCGCATGAGCCCGTGTCTTCCAGGCAATTCTTGTGGAGACGGCCTGGTCCATATGCCGCGTCCACGCGGAAGTGAGCCGCGCGGCCCCCGGCACTGCACTGCACTCCCCCGACCGGCCACAGCAACCGCTCGAGGCGCACGCACCGGCACCAACCTACCCATCCCGGCATGCCCCCTCTCCCTGAGCAACGCCGCTGCTGCTACCCGCAGTCCCCACCCCACCCGCCGGCTCCGCGTTGACCGCCGTTGACCTCCGCCCGCCCGCCTAGCCGGCCGCCATGGACCCGCGGTTCCCGCCGCCGGCGCCGTCGTCCGGCTTCGGCGGGGTTGGGGGCGGGGGCGGGGGGTTCTTCCCAGCACGGGGGCACCACCGGCGGGCGTACTCGGAGACGTTCATCCGGCTTCCCGACGCTGACCTGCTGCTGGACGTGGACCCGGACACCGACTTCGGCTTCTCGGACCTCGACTGCTTCCCCTCGCTCTCCGACGACTCGCCCGCCGCATCCGACCCGACGCCGACGCCGCAACCCCAGGCCCCGCCGCCCCAGCAGCAGCCGGCGGCTTCCCCGGCGCCGCCTCCGAGGCCGCCGAGCGGGGCGCACATGCGGAGCCTCTCCCTCGACGGCCTCTCGCTGCAGGGCGGCGGAGGCGGAGGCGGCGGCGTAGCGGGGCACAAGAGGAGCGGCTCCATGGACGGGTCCGAGGGCGAGTCCGCGACGTCGTCGGTGCTGCCGGATTACGCCAAGAAGGCCGTCCCCGACGACAGGCTCGCCGAGCTCGCGCTGCTCGACCCCAAGCGCGCCAAGAGGTGAGCGGGCAAACGCTATGTTTGCGTCCGCGAGCTTCTTCCCCTTGAAATTGCTTCCCCCTCGCAGCTTGAGATGCTCCATGGAGCTGGGACGTGCTACCTTGTCCTGTATCCGGTCAAAGTCCACCTTTTCGCGCGTTGAATTTCTTGTGGCCGAACGAAGTGAGGTGTAATTTTCTGGTTCCGCGGTGGTGGTCCTCGGTGCGCAGGATCCTGGCGAACCGGCATTCCGCGGCGAGGTCCAAGGAGAGGAAGATCAAGTACACCAGTGAGCTGGAGAGGAAGGTGCAGACGCTGCAGACAGAGGCCACCACGCTTTCGGCACAGCTCACGCTTCTTCAGGTAACGAATATTTTGCTTGGTTGCTTTGACCAGGCACTATCATAACTTATTGCCGCCCCCCGCCCCCACACCCCCCCAACCTAGCTAATAATCGTCTTGTGGTTGGGTGTACGAAGCGTATCATTGCTTCAGCGAACGCTAATTATTTCACTGGGGCTTGTCTCGTGCTACAAGTACCACAATAGGAGATCAGCTATTGTTTTATCCCACCTCTCGAAATTCTTTGCTCTCTTGCTGTGCTGGGCAAGTGGGAAAACGAACTTAGCTGACTCAAACCTTGGCTTGTTGTTCTGGCTTATTGATTTCACTCAGCTATCTTGGGTTTAAAGCCTTTTATATCTTCTTACTAAAGTTTTGCTGTTTCTTGATGATTTCTTTCAAATTTAACTACCTTTGATCTTTAGTGCCAATTTGAATTTCTCTCCTTGCCAGTTCATGGATAAATTTCTCCTGCATCACAGGGATATTGTACCTTCCTTTATTTGGTCATTTTGTAAGCGATAAGGTCACAACCAATTTAGGCATTATATTATGGATATTTTAACTTGGGATTTTGAACCTTTGATTACAAATGGTGTATGCTGGAAACTGTTTTATTATGCTTAGTGAATGCATGCTATTTCCTACACCAAGTTCTTTCCATGTTTTGAGTTGCTATTAGTGCCTTTTAGTGTTAGTATGACCGATTGTCAGTGTCACTTGGTTGAGTTCTAGCATTAATGTTTTCAAGGCGTCGCTTAAGCGCCAAGGCGCGGGGAAGGGGGGGGGGGGGGACATCCCGCAAGCAGAACAGCACATTTGGTCATCTGGAGGAGACAGAGAAGCAAGAGACTGAGAGGATCGGAGGCGGAGTAGTAGTGGAGTACGAGGGAGGGAGGGATATTGGCTGCCTGGTGGGCTGGGCCAAGATACATCTTGCTCCTTCTCCTTTCTTTTCATTTTTTCTTTTTCGTTTTTCCTTCATTATCTACTGCTCTAGGCTGTTTTTTAAGTTTTCCTTAAGCTGTTAAGGCATCGCTTCGCATCACGCCTTAGTATCTTTAAGCGTAAGGCGGTAGTCAGTCGCCACGCCTCGCTTTACCGCCTTGAAAACATTGTCTAGCATTCCTTGTTAGTACTTGACATTTCTGTACACACAAACTTGTTTATCTCGTGAGAAGTTAAAA
>CM041633.1:9787293-9807968 GCA_023333625.1 Bothriochloa decipiens
AGGTCATGTCACAAATCGATGATCTGATTGAAAGCTGAATTGTTTGGAGATGAGGAATCTCATGCGGAGGGGGGGGGGGGGGGGGGTGTTAGGCCAGAAGCTTTGCTTTTGGTGGTAGGGGACAGTTATCCTTTATTTATCTCTATCTCTATACAAAATTTGGCCAGCCATTTAAGCGGCAGAAGAACCAGAGTAAAAACATATTCTAAAGTGTTAAACTGGATTCAGAATTTGTTGGCAAGCAAGACTATCTTTTTAGCTATTTTTATATTTTTGGAGTGGACTGATTCCAAATTATTTTCTCCACTGGTAATCATCCTGAGAACTCTCTGTGGTTTATTGTCAGGATTGTTACCTTATGCATTTGTTTGTTTTAGTTAGACATCATCTCGTGCAATTGTTGCTTTTGTTGCCCTAAATGTATTTATGATTCAGCACACTCTAATGTTGTTTCCTTTATCGTGCTGCAATTTACTTATAATGCAGAGGGACACCTCTGGTTTAACCACTGTAAGTGCATTCGTCCCCGTTATGGGTTTTGGATAATTAATGATAATTAAATTTGAGACTAACATGTTTATTTAAGAATATGCACAGGTGTTAGTCCATTGAAAGATTTGAACGATGCAATTTGGTGATTCTAGCACCCCCAATCTCATTGGATGGAAAGCGGCTCGACTCAAGTGCTTCAATAGTTCTTACTTTTTGAATTGAGTCATAGGAAATGCCATACTATCAAGAGGGATGCAAATTAGACCAGCCACATGGGGATATAGTGCTCATTTCGTTTTACTTTATGCGCTTGAGAGGCACCTTTACACAAACACTCACTTAGAAAGATATTTTGTTGCCAAGGTGGGCCGGTAGTACCGGTGTACGTAGGACTGGTAGTACTGGTGTACATAGGGCCGGTAGTACCGGTAGGCTTAACTGGCAGGCTACCGCGTAGTTCAAGTTGCGAAAATTTGAACTACCGGTAGTACCTGTAGGGACCGGTAGTATCGGTGCAAGACCGGTAGTACTAGTAGGCAAATTTTCCGCCCATTCTCAGCTCGACTGTAAGCAAGCCCAACGGTCGGAAACTTGGACCGGTAGTACTGGTGCTTGACACCGGTAGTACCGGTGGTTCTTCCTCAGTGGATAAGAGTATATATATATCTCCCCTTCATTTCTAACCGTTGTCTCTTCTATTTCCACGAATCCACGTTGTCTCTTCTATTTCCACGAATCCACATCTGAGAAAATCGCCTCCAAGCTTTGGCTCACCCACTCTCTCTCCCTCTTTGGTCCTAGACTTCAATCCTTGCAAGATTCGAGCTAGAGAAGTGAGATTAGAGAGTTGAGAGCTTTAATCTACGACTTGAACACTTGGATTCCTCACCTTGCCGGTTTGGTTTGTGTTTGTTACTCTTGGGTTCTTGAAACCCTAGTTGGCTAGGCATTCTTCGGGTTGCCCGTGTTGCTTTACTTGTAAGGGCGCCCCGAAGTGTTTGTATCACCCTTCTTATCTTAGTGGAAATCTCGAGCTAACCTTTGTAGTTGCTTGAGGGAGGAGATCTTGGTGGTCGGACTTTAGTGGTCACCTCAACAACGAGGACGTAGGAACTCCTTTGTGGGGATTGCCGAACCTCGGAATAAATCTTGTGTCTCGTGTGCTTCTTGTTGTTGAGATTACTTGCTCTATTATACTTGTTCTTGTGTTCTTCGTGTTCTTCCTTCCTATCTCTCATTCTTAGGTTTGCACGGCCTGATCTACGATTTGGAGAAGAACCAAGCCAAGGGAACCTCAACATCTTCCTCTAAGACATCTAGGAGTGTGGGGTAACACATAGATCTGAAATCAAAACTCGATTTACTCTGATTTCGTAGATTTATGTAGGCAACCGGTAGTATTGGTTCAAGCACCGGTAGTACCGGCCCTCTTTTGACTGGTAGTACCGGTCCTGCTGACCGGTAGTATCGGTCTGGTATTTAACTTTCGCATTGAGTTTTGAATTTCAGGTTTTAGATACGCTTATTCACCCCCCTCTAGGCCAATTAGATCCTTTCAACCACCGAGAACAGGGAGCTGAAACTCCGGTTGCAGGCCATGGAAGAACAAGCTAAACTTCGAGATGGTATGTCCTAGTCTTTCTTTGGAAGGTGTTAAGCCACTGTCATATGAGGCCCAGAAAGAGACTCACTTTTCCTGTTTCAAGAGCTTCATGGGATAAATGATATCAACCGAGCAGTTATCTTCTGGCCAAACTTTATTCTCCTAAAGAATAGTTTTCTTCTGAGCAGATAGGCAGATATTAGTTGAACTAGCCTATCAAGCAACCTGTTGAAACCTCCTGACCAAACTTTATTCTCCTAAAAAATAGTTTTCTTCTGAGCAGAAAGGCATATATTAGTTGAACTGTCCAATCAAGCAACCTGTTGAAACCTCGGTTGTGTTTGATGCAGCTCTAAATGATGCCCTGAGAGAAGAGGTCCAGCGGCTTAAGATAGCTGTAGGGCAGGTCCCTAACATGAACGGGACTCCGTTCAATGGAGGACTACTACAGCAGCAGCAGCAGATGCCCAGCTATTTCTCACAACCACAGCAGATGCAATACTTCGGCAGCCACCAGGGCCAGCATCACAATCCGAACCATCGCCCCCAGAACTCTTCAAACGGCGGTGGCCAGTCCTTGAGCGACTCGGATTTCATGTGAGGACAGAAGAGACAGCTCAGGAGTTGCATGAGATCACATACCAACTTCAACTAAAGTACTGTAAAGGTAGCTGATGTATACCATATTCAGTATGATATGAATCATTATAGGTTAGCTAGCTGTTCCTTGTACCATTAATAAAAAATCATTCATGCATGACAACCAATCATCGCTTTTGTTCTGGGGTTAAAAAGAAAAATGGCTTGACTGGTTGACCAGTTGCGTGTCGTTGTTGCCTCGTAGAGTTGTTCTTGTAAGAGCATTTTCAGCAATTCTCCAATCCACCCCTCTCCCCAGTAATCTAAAAAGTAATATTGGGGTTACCTTAATAAAACTTTATTGGAGGAGTTATATCGGGGAACTGTTGGTAATGCTCTTCAGCAGTTCTTCAATAAGCCTCTATCCTTATAAAACTGTTATATTGGGGAAGTTTTTATCCCTATAAAGCTGGTCTCGTTCGCTTCGCTGATAAGCCATGGCTGAAAGTACTATTGGCTGAATTGTTGTGAGAGAAAAAATTATTTTGATTAAAAAAAATAAGCTAAAAAATACAGATTACAAGACAAACAAACAAGGCCGCTGTCATATTGAGAGTTAAGACAAATTTCTTGCTTCAGCGGTTCCTCGGTACCCATCTTAATTTTTAGTGGCCACAAGAAAACACCCATCTCCCCTCAAGCAAAGGGCGAGATGCACCCCCACCTCCCCCCACCCACCCACCCACAGGTGAGAACCACGTTAACCGTCACCTTTCCTCACCGTCGCGAGTCGCGACCATCGAAGGTACCGACAGCGGCAGTGGCAGGATAGAACTCTTCCTCGTCGGGATCCACATGCGGCCGAGGAGGACGGTGTCTCCATGCACCCGTGCCGCCGGGCCGGCCATCGCAGCCGCCGCGCTCGTCCACCTGGGGCAGGTCGACGTCAACAGGGGCAGCCGGGCGGCCATCGACGGCCATTGCCTGCGCTCGATCCCAGGAGTGGAGGTCGGAGCCGGGACCTTGCAGCGCTCAATTCCGGGGGAGGGGCGATGGGGGCGGAGGTTGAGGCCGGGGACCTTGCAGCGGAGTGGAGGTCGCGGCTGGGACCTCGCCGATCGCGATCTCAGGGGCGGCGGAGGTTGATCCCGTGGGACCTCGTCGTGCGGAGCGACCTCGTTGATCTCTGGGACCTCGTCAGTCTCGTGGGCGGACGTCGCTCGATCCAGGGCAGAGACCGCTCGATCCAGAGGTTGTGCGGGAGAGAAACAAAACTAGGAATAGAGATAGAAGATAGCACTGACATGCGGGTCCCACATGTAAGGGTATATTGGGGTTCTAGATATTGGTATCTGCTGCTGCAACCCTCTAATAATAAAAAAATAATAGTATTAGTGATCATCAATACTATTATATTAGGGATAGATTATTAAAGAACTGTTGGAGATGCTCGTGAAGGAATGCTAATGGTTTCCAGTTGAAACTCGATTGGCTATCATATCTCACGGTCGGTGAAATAAGCCTGGTTTTATTGAACTCGTTTGACGGCATAAACAGCTTGTCGGAGGTGGACAAGCTTGACGTCTTTGCGCTGTCTCTTTCCCGGGGAATCTTTTCTCTACCTACTTTTATGAAGGGTGAAACTGTGAAAGTAGCCCATGACATAAAAATCATCAAAGTTTATGAAGTCTTCTATTTTTGTTTTATATTTTGTATTGCCTTTTCCCCAATTTTTTAGCAAAGGGATTTTTTTTTTATTTTGGAAACACTCAGGCAGCGGCGCTGGAGCAGCAGCAACAGGGTCGCGCAGATGGGCACGAGCTTGGGTCACGAGCAGGAGTTGGAGAATCGCAGGAGGTCTGTGCCGCCGCTACACCGGCAAGCTCCATGTGCCACCGCCGATCTTCGCGGCTGGCGTCAAGCTCCACAGCGACGAGCGTTCGTTCGTCCAAATAGCAAGGTGACATCGTGCTGCAAGCACATATTGCAAACATATGTTTCAAAGTGTTTCATGTGTTTCAGAGCTCCACGATGACGCTTCTTTAGAATATTTTATCATTTTGGAAACATTTTTATGGCTTATGAGGAACAACTATGCGATATTCCTAGGACAAGTATTCTGTTAATGACTTCCAGTTGAACGGAATTTCTTTTCATAAATCATTATTTGATTTCTTAGTTTAAACACTATTTTCTTCAACCAAGACATTTGGATTCGAGCTTGTTAGCTGTATGAGCATGAGCCTCGAAAAAGTGGCTCTTCCTTGTGGATTTTTTTATTTTTAACACTTGTTTAAATAAATTTTAAATTTGACACCGATTTTTTTTTTAAACTAACCCTTTTGGTCGTGCCTAGAGCCATGGCGTGGCCAAATTACTCTACCGCGCCATGCATGGCGGCGCGGCAAGAGGAAGACGTGGCACAGGGGAGGCCCCGCAGCCGGCTGACGTGGTGGGCCTGCCGTGCCACAGATCTTCGTGCGGCAGTGCCGCCCCACAGCCCACGGCGTGGCAGGCCCGGTTTATAACCACGCAGCCCGTCTATTTTCCCCGGCCTCTCTTTCGCCCTACCGAAGCCCTTGCCTAGCCGCGACCGAGCCCGTCACCGCACCCGCGCCCGCGCCCGCACCCTCAGCCAGCCGCGCCACGCTAGGCCACGCGCGCCCGCGCCACACCAGCCTACGCCCGCACAGCGCCAGCCTGCGCCCGTGTGCAGCCTCGTGCGCACCCGCGCCGCGCCCGCCGGACCGCCGTCGCCCTTGCCTGCCGCCGCCGGCTGGATGCTCGTCGTGTTAGTGTAGGTAATCCCTAATCTATTTCATTTGATGTATGATTTGCAATAAGGTTATTTAGGGTCTAGGATTCAAAAATTATTTTAGATTAGTTAGGGTTATCAATGTCATTATATTAGTTAGTCTAATATTTACTATAGTTAGTGTAGTTGGTTATTATTATTATAGTTAGTATAGGTTTCAATATTATATAGCTAGTATAGTTAGTTTAGCCTTAGTTTGTTAGTTAGTATAGTTATTTTGAATAGTTAGTATAGTTATTTTGAATAGTTACTATAGTTATTTAGATTAGTTAATATATGTATTAATATTGGCTTAGTTATTATAGTTAAAGTTAATATAGATGCGGCAATATGGATGACATGATGAAGTTTCCTCAAATCATTTTGTAGATGGATTGTTGTGTCCGAGTTTTCTACGGAGGAAGCGTTAGGAAATAAGATGGTATGTTAGAGGATATGGAAGATGAATTGTAATGGTTTGATGAACCACCAAGCTTCAACGACCTTTGTGTCGTTTGAATGCAAAGTTTCACGGTGATTTCACATTGAAGGGGAGGTTTGACAGTGGGAAGACTAGGGCATGCACACTATGTCCTGATGCCCTTGCGCGACCCTGCTCACTGGTCCTGCTACACTAGGGTGCTCCAAGGTTCAAATGTGCCCATGCCTGAGGTTGTGGTGGAGAATGGGTACAGGATGCAGGATGTTGAGGACGGACTGTGCAATGATGGTGCTGGAGGCAACGAAGAAGAATTTAGGGTCAAAGGGGAAGGAACTCAGGGTAACATGGATTTGGACGGTCAGTTGACGCAGGAACAGTTTTATTCAGCGCCAGTAGGCTGTATAAGTAATGACTTCGATGTGAACGAGTTCGAACGAAAAGAGGAGGAGCAAGAGGAGGAGGACAGGATCAGTGATGCAGTCAGTAGTGACTCTGATGATTCAGATGATGACTAAGGTGGTACAGATGCCATGCCAACACCGGTTGCTCCCATGCCTCATGGCAGGCTAGTCACAGATTTGCCAGAGGATGATACCCCTATGATTCTTGGGGTTGGATTAGCGAAGCACAGCAGTACGTTCCACCACGACCTTACACACACACCTTACACAGCGATAGAGCTTATGCAACTGAGGCAGGGTAACATAATTTTTAGTGGTGTTTCTAACTATAGGGATATCAGCATGATAGATATGGTAGTTTGTGACACCAGTCTGCAACTGTGTAGGCAATCATTGTATGACCACAAGAATGAAATCCTTAGCAAGTGTATGATATTCAATACAATGTTAGAGATGAAGCTCTTCCTTTGAGACTATGTTGTATATCACCATAGGCCCTACACCGTCACTCATTCTGATAGGGAGTTGAGGTACCATGTGATATGAAAAATGGTTTCCCTTGCATGTGGAGGTTGAATGCAAGGAAGAGACAGAGTGATGGCAAGTGGAGGATAAGTAAAGTGGTCCAACCCCACACATGCGTGGATAATAAGGTGAAGGAAAATCATCGGCAGCTCACTGCATGTTACCTTGCCCATCGTATATTGGGGCTCGTTGATAACAATAACAATATTTCGGTGTCTTTCTTACAAGAGTCCATAGACCTTTTTGTTAAGTATGATTTGAAATATGGAAAGGCTTGACATGCTAAGCAAATTGCCCTGACGATTCGTTGGGGTAGCTGGGAGGAAGCATACAACAGGGTTCCCCAAATATTGTGTGCAATGCATTACTACAAACCTGGCTTGAAATGGTTTGTGGACACTCGAGGGATGTATTTCTTGGACCCAGTGTGGCATGCCCTGCACTGTGTGTTCTGTTCGTTCGCATAGATGGAACATGCATTCTGGTACTGTCAGCCAGTAGTACTTGTCGATGGCACTTTCCTCACTAGAAAGTACAGGGGCACCTTGATGATGGCAGCTGTTGTTGATGCAGAGGAACAGATAGTACCCATGGCTTTTCTTTAGCAGAGGGAGAGAACAATGAATCATGGTCGTGGTTCATGCGGCTTCTACGTGTACAAGTGCTTGGCCCATCTTGCACATTATGTTTGATCTCGGACTGGCACGCAGGGATTCTGAATGCTGCAGGTGAAGATATCGATGGGTTCCCACCTCTAGTGCATAGATGGTGCATGCGGCATTTTGCCACTAATTTCTAGCGACGCCAAAGAAAGAAGGAGGTTTATGACAAGGTAAAGGCTCTATGTTGTGTACATACAGAGCACCCATTCAAAGAGACAATGAGAGAACTAGACAAGATGTTGAACCAAGCGGGCAAGGCCTAGTTAGAGGAGCAGATGGAGCATAAGGCTAAGTGGGCATTAGCATATGACGAGGGAGGTTTTTGGTACGGCATCATGAACACCAACTCGTCGGAATCTTTGAACTGTGTGTTCACCGGAGCGTTGGCAATGTCGGGAATTGTTGAGTTCTCCTTTCAGAAGTGCAACAAATATTTGTCAAGAGGTGGGATCTTGTGCAGAGAAATCTAGCTGAGATTAGGCGATTTGGAAAGCCCTGACATGAACATTTAAAGAAGGATGAAGAATTGGCCAAGCAACATACCGCCGAGCCGTATGGACCTCACCGACACGTCTTCAGTGTACGTGGGAAGGGTGGTACAAGCATGGGTGGGGAACGATATGGTGGACGAAACTACCGAGTTGATCTAGAAAAAGTTGAGTGCAGTTGCAATGTCCCTCAAATCATGCATGCCCCTTGCTCTCACATGATCACGGCCTGCAGGATCCGCGGATATGACCACACCATTGTGCCACATATGTCACCCTTGTATCTCCATTCAAACACTCTTATTATTATTTGGGAGAAGTGCTTCGAGTCGTACCTTGACCCAACGCAGTGGCCTTCTTGTCATGTTCTTGAGTACGTGCTGCATCCAGACCTAAAGAAGGTAGGAAAGGGTAGGAGGAAGAAGAAGTGACTCAAGGGGGACATGGATGCTATGAGAGGATACGGTGTAGACATGTAGGAGGGGGACTTTAACGAAACCCGTGTTAGGAATCTTTGTTTGGTTTGCAAAGAACTGGGTCACAAGGCTAGAGGCATAGAAGACGAGGGCAGTACGTACATACATAGAATTATTTATTTGTTAGAAAAGTTTTATATGTCTATTAATGTTATTTTCATATGCCTATAGTTTAAATTTAAATTTTATTATTGCATTATTCGTATGTTTCCTATAACTCTTTGTTTGTCAATTGAAACAGGATGGCCCATCGCATGGGGAGCCCCACGGTGCACCCACAATACCCCATCCATGATGTAGGTACACCTGATACAAGGCCTTCTGCAAGACGTCCAAGATGGAACGCGTTCACTTAAACTTAGTTTGGAGCGCAGTTATATGTTGCACTTGCTAGCAAGATGTCCGTTGCTGATGACTTAGCCTTAGTTTCAAGTTACTCCAATTATGGTACTATTTGGAGTTCATGTGCGCGACCAATGTACCTTCTGTTCAAAGTTGTTGCGGTGGTTATTTTCCATGTTATCATGCTATTTTTCCATATTGTTGTGTTGATTTTCGCATGTGATTGTCCATGTTAGTGCACCATGTCAACGATAGGCATCTGAAAGCAGTCTGAAACCTTGCTCGTGCTTGAAACAGGTCATAGCTACAGACGGGCCATGGACGGCGGTACGGCAGGCTGCCATGGCATAGCTAGGGCATGCGGCACCCTAGACGCGTTGTGTGACGTGGCGCAGCAAACACTCTGTTATTTTTCCTTCTAGTTGCTGTATGTTGACTAGTGTTGGATGTTCATCCAATACGCATTGTGATGTAGCACGGCAAATTATGTAGATGCTATATTTGAGTGAACAATAATTCCATCGGCATATGACCATCACCGACAAAGATCAAATAAAACGAAACCCAACATCAATAAAGTTCTAGTCCTCTAAACCATGAGACCACCAAATTCTACCAATCAAAAGCATTGAACTACCACACCTCTACCAATCCTCTAACATACCCCTACTAATCCTTAGTCCAAAACATACTGAGTAAGCAACTTGTTGTTGGAGTACCAATCCTCTATCACAACCTCGTTGCTGTGGCTAGGCTCACCTACATTGCTCCAATCTACCTGTCACCTGTAGTAAGCGGCCTCCGCTTCATCTATGGCCTAAGACAACAACATGTTCTTCTCTGTCTTGGTCATGTGGCTAGGTTCATATACATTGCTCTGATCTACTTGTCGTCTCTGGTAAGCAGCCTCCACTTCATCGGTGGCTTCTGTGGCCTGAGTAAAAAAGGCGTCCTCATCCTCCTCCACCTGCAAGCCTGCCTCTGCAAGAGTGATGAGATCGCTCAGTCTGCCAGTGTCGTCCTCCTCATTTTCTGGCCGCAAACCCACCTCCGCTAGATCGATAAGATCATCCAACCTACCCTTGTTGTCGTCATCCTCCTCCCCCTCATCGTCCACCCCAATCGAAGAACGAGCAGTGCAACCAGCTCATGTTTGATGGTCATGTAACTTATTTTTCACGTAACTTGCACCGGCAACCTCTGCGGCATGGTCCTCGGTGCATCCAACCCCTTCATGTATAACATGCAACTAGTTAACAACGCGATTATATTACATTAAAAAGAAGGCAACGAAAATAACAAGGCTTCCAATTACTCACTGGGCACACAATGCAGCGACATGGTCATTCAGGACCTGCATCTGTGCTCTTTCCTCCTCCATTGCAGCTTTCCATGCCCTCTCCTCCTCTGACTCCTTTCTTTTGTCCGTTTTCCATTTGTCATGCCAAACACTAAACAGGGTATTTCTACTCAACGAACCCGGTGACATAATGTAACATCCTAGATGTTACGAAGTTAATGCAACCCTAAAACATGATCATCATCATGATATAATGAATTTCATGTTTAAATTTATACCATGTTATGTGTGCATATGTCATGTTTTACTTATTCTTTTGGGTAATGTGTGACTTGGTTCAATTGTGGCCTTGAATGATGATTGTGATCATTAGTTAATCACTAATTATGTTGGAATCAAATTAAGTTTGAAATTGAATTCTAAAACCCTAAAATTCTAAGTTCCTGTTTTACCCATTTTCTATAATTCAAAATCTAAGAAAAAGTTGAGGGTGTGACCAAAAGCAAGTTTGTAGATCTTCTCAAGTTGTATAAAGTTGGTATTCAAAGTTTTTGAAGTTTCAATATAAAATTTGAAGTAATTTTGAAATTACCAAAAATCTAGAATTTTCCCCCTTTTGATTTTAAACTCCCAATTCAAAAATTAAGTAGAATTTGAAAATGGTTTTAAAAGCAAAAGTGTAGATTTAAAAAGTTGAGCACAGTTTATTTTTTGAGATTTTCAACTTGTTATGTAAAATTAAAAGTAATTTTGAAAATATCAAATTAGGGTTTTATCCTGTTTTTAAATTCAAAATTGTATTTTAAAATTTTGGCAGAATTTGAAGATGATTCAAAAAGTAAAGTTGTATTATTCTTTATTTGGAATAATTTTTGTTTTGGAAATTTTTCAAGTTCATATCCAAATTTGAGAGTAATTTTGAAAACGAAGAAAATAGGGGGCATGCTACAGTAAGAGACGTGAACTCTTTCTCTTTCTCCTCCCTCGCTTTCACTGTCGCCGGCGCCGCCGTGGCGTGGCCGAGCACCTTCTTGTGCTCACGTGTGATTGACCACCTGGACGAGGTCGCGAACCTGCTGGCCACCTCCTCATCCTCTCCGTTGCATTATAAAACCGAGAGCCGGCCTTCTTCTTTTCTTTCTCTGCTCACCGCCGTTGTCTTCACTGTCACCGGTGAAGTTCGCCGTCGTTATTCCATCATCACCTGCTCCATCTCGTAGTTATGTCTGCCTTGTCTTTGCATTTTAGTTAAGCCAGATCGCGCTGTCTCTCGCGACCGGAGCTGCCCGAACACCGTCATCTTCTCCAGCGAAGTCCAGCGCGCCGCCGCGAGCACCTTGCCATCGCCCGCCCTCGTCGGTGAGCCTCATGCTTCGTTGTATTGTCTTTTAGCTTCACCTTGATGCCTTAAACATGATCGACTCGATCGTTTTGGCAAAGGAACCCCGGATGCACCGGAACACTGTCACCGTCGCCGTCCGCGCCGCCGCAGCCATCTTCACCACTGACCAAGCACCTCTGTCTTGTCCCTGACCTGAGAAATCATGAATTCGAACTAATCTAGGGGTGTTGGTACAAAGTCCCTGACCCATGTGAATAGTGGCATATAGTAGTAATGACCTGTTTGTGTTTCAGCACTAGAACTGGGCCGAGCTGAGCCAGATTCGGTCCAAGCTTTTCTTTTTTCTTTTTTATTTAATTTGTTCATTTTCAGATATGTGAATAGTATTACATTTTGTTTATTTCATAAAAATTAAATATAGCTCCTAAAATCATGAAAATTTTTTGTGTAGACTTTTCATCATGTGTGATTCACAGGAAAAATTTGAAACTTGAAATTTGAGTAATTTTTGTATGAGACAAAATTAGTTCATTTAATTAATAAATGGCTATTTCATGAATTTTAGTAATTAAAATAAATGTCTAAAATTCATAAAATTTGTTTTGCCCCTATTTCATGATTTAACTAACCTACATAAAAATTTTGGACTTAATTGAACATAGTTAATTTTATTCTTAATGTATGTTTAATTAAATTAATTAATTAATTAGATAATTAAGGCCTGATGACTTAAGGTTTATGTGACTTTGGATTGAGTGTTGTCCATGGGTCATTAACCATGATCATGATCCATGGCACTTTGTTAATTGCTTGAGCTCATGATTAAACTTAATAATTAAGAAGTGTTAATAATAATTAGAGTAATTAAAAATTGTCATTAGTGGTAAATGATGAATCTTTAGGAGTACTTAGTAGTGTTGAATTGCAACTTTATCATGAAGGAAAGTTGTACTCAAGTTGTTACTATTGTTATGCATCCACCATGCATCATGTCACGCATATCATGTTAAATGATGCATCATTTATTACGTGTAGTTGATACGAGAGTGAATTGGATCGTGTTAATCAAGTTCGGAAAAGGACCATCCATCAGTGGTGTTGATGTCAAGGTCGACTTCGGTGATTCTTCCATGAACTCTGACTTTCCCTGTAACACAGGCAAGCCCTGAACATACAACCACTCTCTGTTTTATAAATGCTTTACTACACCTTAAGTCTAGTGTAATGTGCATTAAGTTAGTAGGAGCTGATTGATATTGTTGATGCATGATTACCTTGATCTATATTTATATCCAGTGATATCCCATTAATATGTGTAGACCGATCTCTTATGCTTAGTAATGCTTAGACTTCGGTAGAAGTCGAATGATGGTTTCATCGTTCACGAGACATAGGTTTTTACTTTCTCTTCTGGCCTAATATCGGGTCATGAGAGCATATGAATCAGAATATGATATTAAATCAAGACCGGATGGAACATGGGATATGTTCTGGTGGTTAAGCCAATAGGGTTGCCTAATCGTGCTGGTTCCGTCTGTGTCGACCTAGGACCCATCCATTGTAGGCTTGCTTGGTTGAGACTTTGCAACTAGCTGCTGGTAAGCCTGATATCTTGGCTATTCTATTTCGTGAAAAGACAACCGCGCACTAGGTGTGAGAGATGGTAGAATTAGCATGAACCCACCCTACTAGAATTTGGTAGGGCGGTAGAGTACTATACTCTCGGGTAGCGCAGACCGGCTCACGATTTGGAGGATCTGAGTGAAGGTTGACATATGCAAGATTTGGTTCTACATATGTCGTGTGGTTAGGGATCCCCAGCTGGGTATAATCAGTTCGAATAGTTGTTGCTCCTCGGTTATGGAGACTCGATCAACTACCCTGCAATGTAGTTAATCAATGGAACATGGTGATTATGGAAAAGTGATGAAGAGATGGATATGAGATGTGTTGCTTAAAGAAGTGATTGATTTAGATTAGGAGCAAAGTGGATACTGGTAATAATTAATGGATCGCTAAAATTTTTAAAGTAAGGATCCAATTGTAGTAAGCTTTTCTGTAAAATTCCTCTTTTCTAGCCCCACTACTTTACCTTAAGCCATCATATCCTTGGAGTCTTTTTTTCGTTGGGTAAGTCTTGTGGAGTACAATTGAGTACTCAGGGTTTGTTAACCCCTGTTACAGGTGCTGACTGATGCAGCTAATCAGGTTATGTCGATGGACTCGACATGATCTGGTTGTCTTCTAGTTATACTCTGCTTCCACAATTAAGTTTACTCGAAAGAAACTTACTCATATTTTGTAAAATTAATATTACTATGCTTCTGCACTCTGATTTATATTTCTATAATAAATATTATAATGTTGTAGTTACTCCTTTGTTGATCCTGGTATGCGATGTCAAATGTGGTTTAATCGGGGCTCTCTGTGGACACCCAACAGACTACCAAATTATCTGGCTCTCATGTGCAGCAGTCAGAGGCCTTTAGGGCAATGACAGGTGCATGTGGGCTATATAATTTGGGAAGTTCTGCCACATGTAATCAGGCCCATATCCCCTCTCACGTGCAACAAGTTGCCTCCACTTCAACTGATCAAAGAATTTAGCTTTACCTTCATAGCATTCCCACTTGCTTTTTCCGGTGCTCTATTCAACATAGAAAATTAGATAAAATCTTATTGCAAAGGAAATACAAATACGATTTCAAGACAACAGTAACCAACCTCATCATAGTCAACCATATGGCCATAATGATGGCCAATGCCAAGTTCCGAAGGGACTAGCTGTAATTAGATTTAACACCACATTCGCACATGACAGGAGGTTCTCTATAAATTAACCTTTGTTTCTTCTTTTCCTTTTTCTTTTTCTTTGGCGGCTCAGGCCATTGATTCTTAGGACCATAGAGCCACTCCTTGAACCAACACTTTGGATATGCATACAAATAGAAGAAGTGATATTAGAACATGAATACCAATACCTCAACCTTTCAATAAATATACTATGCACTCACTTCATGCTTGTTTAGACACACAAACTCCAACATATTCTTAGGGTTTATCACAGCTCGATGTCCATAATCACACAGAGGAGGTTCCTCAAGCCATCTAACTACGGCTAAGTGCTTCTCCTCCTTCGTCATTTGAGAGGGGTTAGGGGGAGGTGAAACCCACCACTCGAAGTGCTCACGTGGATGTCTCCCCTCCACCAGTCATCAAAAATGAGGTACCTTGGGTCAAATTTGTCTGGACCATCGATCCACTGAAAGAAAAAGCACCTCTTATGGGCCACAACAAGATTTCAATGATATATTAGTAACCTACTAACACTAATGATGAAAAAAATAGAAGAACAAATTACATACATAAAACTACTACATGTGTAGAAGCAAAGCGTAGCTGTGTGTAACACCTTGGTGTTAAGCATGCATTATCTTGCACATCATGAGCATAACCATCTCATTTGCATCATCATTGTTACATGAAATGATAAATTTGAAATATGTGCTTACTTGATTTGAAATAGAGCTGTGTGATAGGTTGCTTGTTTGGAGTTGAGTGTTAAATGAAGTTTGTAGAGAAAATTATTTGGAGCAAAACTTATTTTGGGGTCATTTCTTGAAAAGGCTTGGAAGTGGGTCAAAAATATCAAAAACAGTTCATAAAAATGTTTTTCTTTTAATTTTAAATGGATTTTAAATCCCTATTTTTGAAATTCAAATTCTAGGCAGAATTAGGTTTTGATGTTTAAAAGTGAAATGTTCTACTTATCAAAAGGAACATTTCATCTTTTAAAAGTTTTTCAAAATTCGGATTATTTTGGAAAATATGGAGGAAATCAGGTTCTGCACGAATCTTGGCGCAGTGGGACCCACCTACCAGTCTCTTCTTCCTCCTCTCTTCTTCTTCCTCGCGACGCTGTCCGCGCTGACGCCATTCACGTGGCGTCCGTACGCCGAGCGACGCCGCTGCCCGCTGTGTGGCCTCCCCATCCGAGCGCTGCTCGCACGCGCCGCACGCCCGCACTCGGCCTGGCCCCACCACTCGCCCACTCGCCCACCGCTCGGCCCTGCTCCGCTCGCATGCGCGCCACGCGCTCGTCGAAGCCCGACGCCGCGCTCCGCCTATCCGAGCCCGAGCGTCTGCTTGAAGGCTTCACGACCGCGTCATTCTCTCCCCCGCTCTCTTCTCTTTCACCAGACGCCCCTCCTCACCTCGCCTTCCTCTTCCCGAGCTCAAGCGGACGCGGAGCACGCCATTTTCGCTGCCGCAAGCTCGCACCGCCACCGCGCCTCACAGCCTTAACACATTTTTCCCTTAACTCGCCAGCAGCTCCGCCTTGACATGGGACACGTCCTGTGCGCGTTCCCTGCCCTCGAGCCATAAGGTATAGGTCGAATCGGCTGATTCCCCTTTCGCCGGTCATGGCCGCCTCGATCGCCGTGTGGTCTGCCGTGGCCGGCAACCCCTCTCTCCCTCCATTAGCTTGCGCATCGTGTTCGCCTGCTCGAGTAGTGTAGGTTGGTGTATCTTATGGGACCGATTAGGGTTCGAGTCCGTCGGATTTGGCCGATCGCCGTCGCGGGTCGCGCCACCGCTCGTCGGCGTACCTCGCCGTCGTCGTTTTGGCCAGTATTTTGTCTCATTGACTAGCTAATCCAAGTCTCCTTGGTCTGCTGTAGCTGGTAGGCAAGCCCTTGTGTCCCGCCGTGACCGATTCCGGCGAGCTCACCGTCGAGCCTCGCCGCCGTCCGCCGTCGCGCATGGCCGACGGTCAAAACCGCGCTAATAACTTGCATCTTGTACACCAATGAGTCTGCGCTGCTGAGACGAGTCAAGTGATGACCGTAGTGTCGCCGGAAACCCTCGCCACCGGCGAGATCCCGTCGGCCGGCGACCGGTTCCTCGCTGTGTCCCGCTGACGTGTGGGTCCCGTGGTGACATCAGCATGACATCAGCACTGACGTCAGCATAGGTTCGGTCTGGGTGCACAGCGTCGTGTGCACTTAGTAGAGTCAAGTCGCTGGGTACATGTCGGGTACGCGTAGCATTTTCAGTTGAGTTAGTTTTCGAAAATGGATTTTTCAGAATTTGATAAAAGCTTTGATAAATCATAACTTACTCATTTTTAGTCCAAATAAGTTGGTTCAACTTGCAGTATTTTTCTTATGAAAAGATCTATGCATGAAAAATATGAAATGTAAAATTTGTGATACTTTTATGTATAGATTATTTATCCCTATTAATTACTTTTATCTTGGATAATGCATAAGTAATTCCTTGTTACTCAGAAAAATATGAAACCAAGTTTGTTAGTCTTCTTATATCATGCTCTATCTGTAAAAAATGTTGAAAGGCTATGTCATGTTCAAATATTGTTCTGTTTATTTATGATGCCTTTTTTCATTAGATGATAAATAATTCATAATAAATAATATATAAGTGATTTGTGCATGAAACATTTTGGAGAATGTTTTTATGTCAATCTAGAGCTAAGAATGTTCTGAGATCTGTTGTTTGACATAATTCTATGTACAAAGTATTTTATGTCCATTGAATTGTGCTGCCTTATCATTTTTATGTAGGATAAAGTACTTACTGTTTTAGCTTAAAAAATTTATGGTAGTCTACATTAGGTATGCTTAAGCTTCTATAATTTTTATAGATTTTTTTGAGTAATCTAAAGTCATGTTGCAGTTCTACCCTGATTTCTTTTTAATAATTAATAATGCTTTAAGTTATTATTTTATGTGTGTAATAATGCTTTTTCTGATGTTGGTGATGTGTATAATCTGTTATTAGTTGTGGTTCAGTAGAGGATAGTGTGTAAAACAGTGGTCGTTTACAATTGCTTTTAATGTATAAGTAAATTGTAATGCGATGCGTGTTTATGATTTTATTATAGAAGAGAATGCAGATGACATGTGCTTATCTTACATGTTTTAAAATCATGTCATTTATCTTCAACTGAGCATTCATTCACCATCAGCATGTACCTTTGTATTACTATGTATTCATGGTATTCATATGCACTATGCATCATACAGGATCGTCAGAGCTCGAAACGGTAGTTCCCGGAGTACAAGGAGAGGAAGGCCAGCAGGAAGCCTTGGTGCGGGAGATAGCAACAGAAGAGGATCCCAAGGTTGATCTTCCCGAGTGTCCTGACCATCAGCCAAGCTCCTTCCTAAAAGGCAAGTCCCGGAGCATTCTCCCTGTGGTTTGCAAAATATCTAACTTAAGTCCTTTACTTGTTTGATGCATTAAGTTATAGGCGTTGTTTTATACCGTTGCTGCATTACTTATATTTCTTGCCACTGCTTATACTTCAACCCTGTTAGGTTCAGGTGCGATTATTTGCTTAGCCCTGCTTTAACTAGATCGGTAGAAGTCGGGTGATTTCCTGTCATCCGCGAGTTATAGGTGGTGACTTGGAATGGTTGAATACATTGTTATCTTGGATAACCATGTGGAGATAATAAATCGAGACTGAGCGGGATTGGTGTTGAGACTGAACTGGAGGTTCGGTGTGGTTATCCCATCTGTGTCGAACTAGGACCCCGTCCGTTGTACGTCCTCAAGTCATATTGAATTTATGCCTCACATTTAGCTGGAAGGATAAGTCGTTCCGACCATGAAGCCTGGATTTGGTTTGGGCCGGGAGTCGACCTGCTGTACGCATCGTATTGTTGAAGATGGGGGACCACGGGTTACGCGGAGAGTAAGTCCGAGGTCAGGGTTGCCCTGAATAAGGCAGCCGAGCGGTTCCTGGATACGATAGTACCTGTTGATCCCGCGACTTTTCCTGAATTAAATTTTTAGTGATCTGTAGCTCACCTTAGCGAGTGAGTGTGGTTTGTGTGAGGAATACCCACCAGCTGGTTAGTAATCGATTATAATCGCCATCGTTCCTGGACAGTGAACACTTGACTTGAGCAGCGGCATCGTAGTAAGAACTTGAACAAGAGATGAGATGGTTGAGCTATTGAGATTGAAAGGCACTCAACCGGAATTGGTTACTTTTCTTGTTGAATAATTATTACCATGCTTGTTTAGTACAGATGCTAATTTAGCATGATAAGGTTAATCAGATTAAAATATAATGCTAGAAGGTTATGGTCAAACCTTTCTTTAATGCCAGCTTTTCCGCAAATAAATAAGTCAGATATTCCTCTTATATAGCCTTGCATACTCCTTGGAGTTAATTTATTTTTAGTTTATGACGGATAAGTCTAGCTGAGTACATTCTCATACTCAGGGCTTTATTTTCCCATGTTGTTGCAGATGGTGAGATGTTTTATGGCTATTGCCAGCACTGCTTCTATCCCGCGTTGGGTGATGACTAGACCTTGGGCATGGTCACTCTTCTCTACTTAATGCTTTTGTTGGATGTTGATCAAGAACCTGGCACCATATTTGAAATGAGTGTGTGTGGTATTTGAACTCAATCACTTCCGCTATTTTGAAATTTGAACTTGGTTTGTAATAACTTTATTCGTACTCCGATGGTGTAAAACTATGTGCGAACTATGTACGTTGTGAATGGTGAACGCTAAACTCATTACGATCTTGGTCGTGCTGGAAATGTTTGAAATCCTTCGAGATTTTGGAATGACTATCGGGTTTATTAGGTCTCAATCATATAGTTTGCTGTCTTAATGGCGAATTATGTGCTTGTGCTCTAATAAATTGATCGGTTCTGTCACACTGTGTTTGGATGTCTTGATTGAAACATGTCGGCTGGATGACCACATTCACAATTAGAGACAAGGAGGTCAGGAGGGACGGGGGCATCTTTGCTAGACCTGTTTGGGTATAATGCTTTAGGACGACCCCGTTTCCACCAATACTCCTGATACATGTTTTGCATCTAACAAAATGGTTATAATTTAACGTCAATCAAAACATCATAAATTAATGTAAAACAAAAAAGTACTAAAACATTATAAAGGTGAACCATTCCATTAAAACAAAAAATATAACCTATACTTACACACCTATTCTACCTAATAGTTTTAACTAACTAATTTGCCACCAAACAAAGAAAAGTAACTAATCTTTCCTCTAAACCCTAAGTACGAATTCTCCTTTATCAGACCCTAAACAGTGGCAGAGCCAGGATTTAAAACTTGTGTATTCCCACTTCCATGTATAAAAATAATTAAACCTATAGGCTTAAAATATAGCCAATAGCACTTCAAATCAGCAACTTTAGACCAATATTTGCTTTCTACAATCTAGACTTCTAATTGAAAGTCCGGTTTTTTACCTGTTTTGAGTTGAAATGTGCCAAAATACTATAGATTATAGCATTATACATTTTTATATATAAGTATATACACAAATCTACATAAAAGTGTACCAAAATAGTTGGGTATTCCCAGGAATACCGGGGGATACCCCTAGATCCGCCTATGACCCTAAGTACCTAATAGTTTTAGACTAACTAATTAGCCTCTAAACCCTAAGAGCATGAATACCTTGATGGGGTGAACGGCGGCCGCGTGGCCTCCTAGAAGCCAACCAGGAGGGACGAAGGGAGAGAGGGTGGGGGAGGCGGCTGGCAAGGGTGCGGCCTCCTCTAGAGGTGGCAAAGGAGTGGCTGACCACGGCAGGCACGGGTGACGGCGGCGAGGAGGGCGCTGGCGGGCAAGCACAAACGAATGGAAGAGGCTAGGAAAGAGGACAGGCCACGCGGTTATAAACCAGGCCTGCCGCGCCGTAGGCTGTGGCGTGGCACTGCCGCGCCGAGATCTGTGGCGCGGCAAGCCCGCCACGTCAGCCGGCCGTGGGCCTCCCCTGTGCCACATGGTCCTCTTGCCGCGCCGCCATGCATGGCGCGACAGAGTGATTTGGCTGCGCCATGACTCTAGGCGTGGCCAAAAGGGTTTTTTTTTTAAAAAAAATTCGGTGTCAGATTTAAAATTTGTTTAAAAAAGCATTAAAAATAAAAAAAATCTCCTTGTATGGCCCTATTTTTTTAAACTTAGCTCTATGGCCCCGAAACGAATTTTCAATGCCTCTATGGCCTTCCGTCCATTTTTGCCACTTGACGGTGTTAAGTCAAGGATAAAAAGACCGTTTAACCCCTGACAAAAAAAAGCAGAGTTTTGTTTGTTTGTGTAGGCGCGTGTCGTGCGTCACCTGCACATGGGGGAAGGAGGAAGGCAGGCAGGAGCCCGGAGGGGAGGTTGCTGTGCTTATTGGCGAGGAGATTTGCGGCTGCAGG
>CM041633.1:9807978-9861421 GCA_023333625.1 Bothriochloa decipiens
GAGGGGAGGTTGCTGTGCTTATTGGCGAGGAGATTTGCGGCTGCAGGTGAGGATCAGGCGAATGGCACGAACAATCATGCAATTGTCGTTGTACCTCCTACGTAAGGGTTGGCTACGTAAGCCAATCGCACGCATGATCATGGCCTCGTGTTCGTGC
Source organism: Bothriochloa decipiens (assembly GCA_023333625.1). NCBI lineage: Eukaryota > Viridiplantae > Streptophyta > Magnoliopsida > Poales > Poaceae > Bothriochloa > Bothriochloa decipiens. Next base: position 9,808,136 of record CM041633.1, read on the forward strand.
TGTTCTAACCGCGCGATCCGCGACAGGATTCTTTGACGAAATCATGGGTAGGCGTGCTGCCTAGTACGGTGGTACCATACTTGCTTAACAAATTTCTTGGGCTCAACCTTTAGGAGATTTGATTAAGATATAGCAGACAAAACATGCCACCCTGCTCTAGGCACTTTTGTTTTGCTAATTGCTACTGCTCCAGAGGGTGGGAGGGAGAGGGTAAGAACTAAGAAACAACAAAGGGTGTTGCATAAGAGTGAGGTAGAACTTACCTGGTGGAAGTGGAAATATCATTCCAATCTTGCTTAGAAAGCCAATCCAAGTTTTTTCCGGTAAGAGGACCTACATGATGCCACCGCTCTAATACTAGTAATGTCCAGTCCAAGTCACGAGTCATTGCAACATCATCTCTGGGAGGAATTAGATATTGATTTGAACATTGGAGACAGATTGCCTTGGACCTTAGCTTCCTAAGCATGTTACCAGGAATCTACCTAGTGCAGCGACTTGGTAGTCCTTTTGTTTTCAGTAGTTAGGCAGATATAGGTCATGCAAGTGACTTTGACAAAGTTTCTCTTTGTTACTATCCCTTTTCAAAGTCCACTATGCTTCTGCTTATTCGTAGCTGTTGAAAACTTGATTTTGTTTTTTCTGCTGTCTGGCTAGGCTCATCTTTTAGTTTCAGGTACACCTCAGTCTTCTGAAAGAGAAATCAGTTGATCACCCATTACTTGGATGAAAACGAACTATTGACCACAGTTGGCAGTTGATTTTACTTACATCTAGACAAGCACAATTTGCTCTTTAGACTTTAGGTACACAAAATATCAATTTTCTTGTACAGCCGCTTTGTCACACTTACATTTTGGAACTGAAATACTTGATGCTGGAATCTTTACCATTAGCTACCTCATACTGCATTATGTCATTGGTGGGGCCATGCTGTAATATTAATTTTGTACCTCCTAGAAAATTTGTGCCCACAGAAGGAAAAGGCTGACGTAACCATTAGTATCTTGATCAACTAACCACTGAAGCAGTAAAATAGAAAATAGCAGAGCCTTTAACATGTGCCGATCTAGACTTGCCTTTTGTTTGACCTAGAGGAATCTTGAGAACCATGTTTTTATCTTCAAAAGATACAGACACCAACTCAGCCTGACAGGCTGTCTGCATTATTTCAACTAGTTAACCAATAGTGTGCATCTTTTTTCATATAAACTGAAAGGAGATGTATCGGTGTGGTCATCTTTACTTCATTGGCCACTTGGTGATTCTCCATTGTGTAACTTATGCTGTATTAGGAAGTGTATATCGGCAATCAAAGGTGATACTTTAAGGAACCTTCAGCCATGCTGGTTATAAGGAGACCACACCGAGCTGATGCTCAGGATATACGAGACAACAGTTTGGTATGCTGCCGTTGTTTTCTGCTATTGCTAGAGATGCTTACAACAACTTAAGGCATTTGATTGGAGGAGTTCCTAATGATCTTTGTCCACTAAGTTATGTTATGTCACGTCACGTTGATGAAAATGCTGATAAGTTTAGCTCATATGCTCAAAAAGTCTTCTCTCACTTGTTGCAACTTTTTCTTTCATGCTCAGTGATGACAGTCAGATCCCACAATTACGACTAGTAGTCTAGGAGCAAAGTGAATTCGTTATAAACATTTATGTAAATGTCCAGTTCCATCAATGTCTCCTGAAATCATCACGAAGGTTTCACGTATATTATACTTAAATTTAAATGCTTTCTTCCTTTTCCAATTGCTGCTTGCTAGCTATGATTAGGATGATCTGAGGCATTCGACCTGCCGGCCTTAACTCATCTGATGTCATTGACAGGAGGCGTTCCATGAGCATTGTGCGCTACTAAGTGCCTGAAGCCATGATTGACTAAATGGACCATAAAGTTCTCTATCAATTTGAAGCAATTAATTAGATCCCTACATGATGAAACCTGGGACATATGTATATGATACTTAAATGCACTAAGCATATAACTCTGGCACCAGATCAGCTATTCTTTCTGGCAAAACCTGTGCACTGTTACATTTTTATATATTTGGTTTTGAAGGTAGTTGTGTGACTGTGTTCTATAACTGTTCCAATCTGCAATTCCATTGTAGAAGTAATCAATTTTCGTTTTTATTTCCTACTATTGTTAAATTGTGCTCTGAAATCCTTCAATGTTGATGAGGAGGAGAGTGCTAAATTGCTAAATGAATTCAAAGTACAGATTTTAATCTCTTATGATGTGCCGGTTCCTCCTCTTAGCTACCAAAAACATTTCTGGACTAATGCTTATTTGTGGGGGCGTGTGTGGAGTGGGGGTGGGGGGAGGATGGAATCATTAATGCTAAAGGTTCTCTGCAATACTTCATCAGTATTTGCAAGTTTGAAACTGAAGTCCTGAACTAATTAGTGAAAAGCTGTGCTTCATTATACTCTATCCCACAAGCTGCTGCCACTGCCGTTCTCTGGAATCAATCATATTCCTTGCCAGGGTGAAGGCCAGGATAAAAGGTTCAGATTAATAGGAAGATGCAGCTTGGAGCCAAGAAGTCTGTGTGGCCCATATTGTTTTCAGTAAGTTCCTCTTTGCAACAACTCTCCACTCTTTAGAATAAGCAGCATTGTTGGATTGTGCTCATTCAATTCCACTATGTTAGCACCATCTAGTAATTATTAATATGACGAGAGAAAATGACCTCAATGACTATATTAAGAATCTGCCAAATAATAACTACTTAATTATCATCCTACAATAACGGCGCTGTATGATTGCCTGATTGGCAAGAAATAAAGAATTTAGTCTGGAAGCAAGTTGGTGTCATGAGCTCATTGGTCACTGACTCACTGCTAGTTATTGAACACGTTGTATGATATATGTAAACTGTCTTTCAGCTGGTCATATCAAATATAAATTGTAAGTCTGTATACATATTTTTATATAAGACACATCATAGATGAAGTTTAAGCGTCACATTTTTTCTGGATCAGATTATATATCTGGATCAGATTATATTGTCAGAACACATATGGTGCACAATGTTGAAGTTCGAAGCATATGCTCTGCATCTAGGGTTGCATTTTATTGCTTTTTTAATTATAATTGCTGCTTGACTACATTCTTATCACAGCAAATAGCAACACAGCATATATAGAATTTCTTATTCGTATATGGACTACATGACAAAATGCTGACACTTAGCAAGAAGCACTACAGGAATATGGCCCCAGTGCCTTCTGAGTTTCTTCTGCTTCTTTTTGACAGGCCACCAAAAATGACACAACACAGTTTATTTTTCGGGAGTATGTATACCCTGACGTTGGTAGAGGCACACAAAGAGCCAAACACCTTTGGTCCGATCCATGTTGCACTACGGCTACCAGATGAAGACAGTTTAGCTTGCATTAGCACGAGGGTCCGCACGCTTTTCTCTTCCAACCTTGTCTCCCCACTTTGCCTCCTCTTTCTGTATATAAGTGAACTTAAATCACATCAACCAATCCAACTCTTATGGTAGACAACAAGCCAATGGAGACCACTTCATATCCTTGTTCTCCGCTCCTCTTCTTTCCTGCACATGAAGACAGTAGCTATTCACTATTGTCTCCTCAACTCAACCTCCATGAGAATGCCACCATACCTGCTATTGATTCTAGTGATTCCCATGACCAACATGCCTTTGAGGTTGATGTGTCCACACATTGTCCTGAGTGGTTTCTGTGCCAAGAGAGTGGTAACCTGGCAGCTATCCAAGATGAGCTCATGGAGGAGAACAGTTTAAGCGATCTCCTTCTCACTGGTGCAGATGCAGTTGAGGCTGGGGATTCAGGCCTTGCCTTGGAAGTGCTTTCAAAACTTAATGGCCTCCTGGCTGGCACTTGTGAGAATGCTGCAACCAGCTCTTTCGGTCGCCTGGCCTACCACTTTGCCCAAGGCTTGCAATCCCGGATATCTGGTGCATGCTCTCCATGCTACCCACCGGATCCAGTGCCATCTGGTATCATGTCAGCACACCAGATGATCCAAGAGCTGTCGCCATATGTCAAGTTTGCACACTTCACCGCCAATCAAGCCATACTAGATGCCACCATAGGCGACACGGATATTCATGTCGTCGACTTCAACCTTGGTGAGGGCATACAGTGGCCATGGCTCATGTCAGACCTTGCTTGCCTTGGCAGCAAGTCATTCCACCTTACAGCAATCATAACTGTTGCTGTTTACAGTGATGACACTCATCAGGCAGCTGCACGGCGGCTTTCAGAGTTTGCCGAGTCCTTAAACCTTCCCTTCCAGTACAACTCTCTGTGTGTACGGCATGAGGAGGACCTGGACGGCTTCTCCAGAAACTGTGAAGGCCCAGTGGTTGTCTCATGTGACACAACGAATCTGTGTTACAGATCAGGTAGCAAGTTACAGATGCTGCTACTTGGCTGTGTGAGGAAATTGCAACCCAAGTCAGTGGTGGTCATAGAAGAGGAGCTGGTCAGAATTGGGAAAGAGGCCTGTTTGTCGCAGGCCTCCTTTGTGGAGTTCTTCTTTGAGGCATTGCACCATTTCACGACGGTGTTTTGAGTCCCTGTCGAGCTGTTTCAGCACTAGTAACAACAGGGCGTGCCTGAGGCTCGTGGAGAAGGATATGGTGGGGCCAAAGATACAGAACTTCGTGGGGCAGTACGGGTCCGTGACACCGGAGGCCGCTGGTGCTCCAAAGGCTTTGGAAGGGTTTGCATCTTGTGAGCTGAGTGCTTGCAATATTGCTCAGGCTAGGATGCTGGTTGGGCTGTTCAACAGGAGCTTTGGAATCGCGCATCAGAGAGGCAGGCTTCAGCTGTGCTGGAAGTCCAGACCTTTGATCTCTGTGTCTGTTGGGACTCCTGTATGAAAGAAAGGAAATGAGTTTGTGATTGTTTCATTAGGAGCAATTTTTCTTGTAGGAGTTTGCATTGGAGATCTTTTTTGTTGGAAGATTATTTGTAGAAAGGAAATGAGTTTCTTCTTACTTTTTACCAGGCTGGTGTCAACTTCTTTCCTACTTCAGGCTTCATGATGATTTTTATTAAGCCGTAGCTTCCCCACCCGCCTTAAAAAATGCCGTGCTCTTGCCGTGACGGCCACGGCCCTCGCTTCCTGAATCTCGCCCGAACAGCGCCTCCCTTTTCACAACTGGCCATCTTCCTCAGCCATGACGACCGCGCCGCCCGTCCCCTCCGCCTCCACGTGCCTGCCACGACGAGGCCGAGATCGACCAGGCTGCTGCTGCGCGCGAGGACGTGCTTCGACGGTTACCAGCTGCAGCTGGTGAGCAGGGACGGGCCCTGCCGCTCCTCCCTTAGTCGGCCTTACCATCGCGCAGGGACAAGCTCCTCTTGAAGGCGGGCTGGTGCCCGGCGGTGACACTGGCTCGGTCAGCCTCTGCCTCCACGAGATCCGCTGCCTTCCCCTTCCCTCTGTGTACTCGTTGACGTGTGGGTCCGGTAAACACCACCTCTGTTTTTTCCTTTTTTTTTTTTTGATAGCAGCTTCTTTACGCGTGGGCACTTGGGCAGCTAGAAAATTCAGCTAGCTTTTACAAGAGCTCGTAGTCATTTTGATCACCTCAGCTCACAAGTCCTGACTCTCTTTGCAGACCCATTTGGTTACATCTTCCCAAGGAGGGTTCATCATGGAGGCACGTACTGATTTCAGCAGTTGCAGGTGAACTTGTCAGCCGGTTCATCTCGTTCGTGACACAACTTCTGCGACCGTACACTAGATGAGGATGGCCACAGAAGACTGGAGCAGGTCCTGCTGAGGATTCATACTATCGTTGAGGAAGCAGAGGGGCGGTGCATCACAAATCGAGGAATGCTGCTACAGCTGAAGATGCTCATGGAGGGCATGTACGAAGGGCACTACATGCTTGACAGGTTCAAGATTCAGTATGCCGAAGAAGGCAAAGTCGAAGGCGAGGTGAGATCATTTGCCATGTCTACTCTTACTGCTGCCAAGCGCCTTCGTTCTGGTTCTGCTAGCTTTTGGTCGTACCGGGGGCACCACAAGCCTGAAAGTTGTTCTTGACAGTTTAGAGGCAAAGATTCAGGGTATGAGGGATTTCATCATGCTACTTGGTAGCTGCTCACGCCTGCCTCGTCAGTCATACTGTACATATCTGTTCATGGATAAATGCATGTTTGGTCGCCATGCCGAGAAAGAGCATGTCGTCAATTTCGTGATGTGAGATGTTACTCATGATGACTGCTGCCCAAATCTCGGCATCCTTCCTATCATCGGTCCGCACCGAGTTGGGAAGAAAACCCTTATGCAACATGCTTGCAAGGATGAGAGGGTACGCGATTTCTTCTCCAAGATTTTGCTCTCCAAAGCGGATGATCTAGAGAACAAAGAATTCGCATCAAGTTTAGAGGCTGCCTCAGGGAAGAAGTGCATGTTTGTTGTTGAGTTCAGTTGGAATGTGGATGAGGCAGCACGGGCAAACCTCAAATCCTCTTTTCAGAACGTGGCGCGGGTCATGGAAGTAAAGCTCTTCTGATAGGAAGAACTCATGAATTGAAGTTGCTAAGTTCGGGACAGCAAATGCCATCTGGATGAAGAGTTTGTCTCAAGAAGAGTACTGGTACTGCTTCAAGGTGCTCGCTTTCGGAAGCATGGATCCTGATGACCATCCAAAACTTGCATCTCTGGGCATGCAGCTGTCTACTGAATTAAAAGGCTCATTCCTGGGTGCAAACATACTTGATAGAAGCAGTTTCTTGTTTAGTGAAGCTCATAAGTGTAGATTGTTGCTGTTGAGGACCTCTGTTGATCAAAGTTTTTGATTGAGTTTCTAATCAATCTCCTTGATCTTGATGTAGTATATATGGTGTATACTTGCCAGTGCTGCTACTATATAAATCAAAAGTTGGTCTTAGCCTTTATGTACACACATGGATACATCTTTTTTCCAAAAAATATAGGCTGGAACTAATATGTACAGCAAAAGGTTTGTCTATTTTCAAACTGAGTAGTCAGTAGCTTTGACATCGGCGCACTTCTCCGAGATTGTTCTTCAAAGTGGATGATCTGGAGAACGGAGAATTCGTGGTGAGTTTAAAGGCTGCCTCAGGGAAGAAGTGCTTGTTTGTTGTTGAGTTCAGTTGGAATGTGGATGAGGCAGCCTGGCCAAACTTCAAATCCTGTTTTCGGAAGGTGGCGGGTCATGGAAGTAAAGTTGTTCTGATAGGAAGAACTCATGAAGTTGCTAAGTTGGGGACGGCACTGCCCATCTGGATGAAGAGTTTGTCTCAAGAAGAGTACTGGTACTACTTAAAGGCGCTCGCTTTTGGAAGCATGGATCCTGATGAGCATCCGAAACTTGCATCTCTGGGCAAGCAGCTGGTACTGAATTAAAAGGCTCATTCCTGGGTGCAAACATACTTGGTGAGATGTTAAGATCCAATCCTAACGCTCAGTTCTGGCATGCCATCTTGTCAAGCGTAAGAGGGCTAGTACAGGAAGACATGTTTTCCCTTGGGGTACACCCTGAAGATCTTGAGAGAAATGTTCCTGTTGGTTTCACTAATGTTTCCTTTGTGGGTGCTCAAAGTCAGGGATGCCTGGTGTATGATCTCAGGGAGGCTGGCCTAGGACAAGAACAGCTGCCATTGCCGACGTCACGAGAAGTACTGACGGGTGTCGAGGTTCCTGCTGAGGACAAGTTTGATGTGCTGGTATGGAAATCTCGCATCCTACCTTACTGCACCTACATGGCTACATAGCTACCTACGAGAGACAGAAGCTGCCCCAGCGCGGAATTGGCAAGAAGAATCGCCTGGCTCTAGGAGAAACATCATCGTCGTAGTTGTTCACTGCCAAACAGATTTCTCAGAAAGGTGCGTGTTGCATCCTCAGGCATTTTAGTGCTGGAGGCTGTCTGCTGCCGTAGAACTTTATCGTCTATTACCAAAAGGTTCAGGGTTTAAACCTCAGCCTCTGCACATCTGTGCAGGAATGACTGTTGGCTATTTTCTCTTTTCCAGACCCTGCAGTGCGGGAGCCTATGGCACTGAGTACGCTCTTTTTTTTTAGGTTGTCTGCTGCTGCTGTATGATCTGAAGGGAAGCCCAAGCATGTCTCCATAGCGAGCTGTCCAGATTAACATCAAAATGAACAATAGGTGGATGCATGGTTGACGGGTTGGAACTGGTGGCCATCTAGCGCGTATCTAGAATCACCTGGTAGTTAACCAGCTATCAGCATGATCTTATTTGGAAAAGAAACATATTGATGTAATGTAACTGTAGTGGCCTCTTAGGCTGCTCCTGTCGTTAGCATTTTGGATGCCTAAAATACAGTCCAATCAATGCCTTGAAATAAGAACATGTGGCTGTATGTAACCTGTCCCTTCCTTTCTGTCGTCTATACATACACTTCTTTAGGCCTTTTGCACAAATACTGCAAAACCGGCCTCGCTGTAACTTGGGCCAGGATTGGAAAGTTGTGGGCTCCCAATGTCCGCACCATGGAATGGGCCCAACCGGTCTATGCTTACGACGAAGAACAGTAGAACCTATTGTTAACAGAATAATGAACATGAACATCATGACCCGTATGAACTCATCTTTTTATATTTGAGAAGGTGAAAAGCACTAGAAGATTAAAAGTGGGTGGTGATGCAGCGATGGCTGTGACGTCAGACCCGCGTTTAAATTTGTGCTACAGAAGATTGCTAGTGTTTGAACATGTCAGTAACTATTGGGAAAAATTAAATTAAAGATGCCATGATTACCAAGAAAGTGGTGACCAGTGGATGACTTCTTTAAATATACTAGTTGAGTGCTCGTGCATCATCGCTATGGGAATCAAAATATTTTTAAGATAATATGTCGTGAATTCTTTTACCGCACTATTTTCCATTGAATCACAAATATGTAGCTTATACTAACTGCTGCTCACCTCCTGAAATGTCCTATAAAAAATGATTTATCATGACTAATATATACTAAATATACAGATCTCGATTATCATTATAAAATTACATGTATCCTCCTCCCAGCAATATGCCCAAACTACAGGACCACAACAATGTGGGAATAGATCAAGATCACAACGTGATATGAAGATATGAACTACTGTAGCAACTCCGACAGACAGTTCATTGCAGGAAGAGGCTACAGCTGGCCCAAGCCTGAAATCGCATGGCAGGGTTTGGGATTACTGCAATCGAACCATGGCGCATGCATGTTCAGTTGTCAGCCAATATTGCAGACAAGTAAATGTTTTTTTTTAACAACGATGATATACACAGACATGACTCTCAGTTGCCTTTGTATTGGGTACATTTTATATTCCTTGTCAGCAGTAATAAAATACAAAGTGAATCTGAATGGCTAAGTACGTAGCTAACTTGAAATAAAAGAACATTTTGTGTAAGCATATCATCATATGAGCCACTTAGAATAGGAGCCTCATGTATAGGCCAGATGGAAAACAAAACATGTATATATAATGATTCTGCATTCGGATAATATGGTTTAACAGCTATCAACAAAACCAAAAGCTTCCCAATGCTGTGATGTTTACCTGAAAAGTGCTGGTGCAAACTGCGGTCCTGAACTCAGCTTCTCCGTTGCTGTGATGTTTACCTGAAAAAAATTGTTGTTCCCTAAGTTCAGGACACAAAAAGGAATTTGGTAACCCTTTGCTTCATAGAACATCAACGATCAAACCATAGTGATCATAACACAAAAGAACGTATTGTAATTGTATGTATCGTCAATTCTCTAAATTTTAATGTGGAGTTTGGAGAATTATCTCTGAGAATTTGGAGTTCAGACAATTATAGCCTACCCATCTGATCATTTCAGTAAAATTACAAATGATTTAGCAGGCATCTGATTGAATTGATAGACAATCTAATTTTGGCTACATGAGGTATGGACAGTAAAGAAACTAACTACTCAAACAAGATCACATTGACATTCAGTTTGCATAGTCAAGTCATAGCTTGCATAGTGACATTTCCAGAGAAGTCATAGCTTGCACAGTGATAATCAATTTTCAGAAAAATATATACAACCTATATGATTCAAGTTTAGAAAAAAATATATAGAAGCTACCAATTGCAGATAAAATTGTGAGTTCAAGAACTAATATATAAGTCGTATCAAATACACATGTGTTCCTCATGATTACTTATTATAAAGGTAAAACTTGGAAATTGAGTGTGACTAGAAGGCGGAAAGCATATCTAAATCTCAGTTTTGAACACAGATCAATCTAAATTGGTGGATCAACAAATGATCTAGTCATTTCTATTTCTAAAAAATAAAAAGGCAGAGAAATGGATTGTACTGATGCAACTGCAAACTTGTGACACTAACCAGAAGCTAGAAAGCACTAAATCTCAGTTTTGAACACATATATTTCAAACTAATAAATTGGGGAATCGGCAAACGATCTGATCACCCAATCCCCGTCAAAGTGAAGCACTATGACTAAGGCTAACAAACTGTAGCTGCAAATAATATGCACGATTTCAGCACTTCCTCCCTGCAACTACAGCTTGCAAGGTGATTGCGAATACCATCCTGCTGAATCTCAGTCAAACACAAAACATTTGCTTTTTCACGTTGTTGATGCAAAATTCTATCTGCAAACACACCGGGCTAATACCCAAAATCGATATCCGAAGCGTGCCAGTCGATTTGACCTGTTAATCGACAAGGATGATAAATTTGAATAAAATCCGAACGAGACGACAGCGATACGCCCGGACGTCAAAGCTCAAAAGGTATTCGATAACTGTTGAACAGATCAGACGAGGCGACAGCGATACGCCTAGACGTCAAAGCCTGAATCGTACTCGGTAGACGCGGAACTTGCAAGGTCGCCAAGATCAAGTTGATGCAGCCCGTCGATTCTTGAAAGAACTCGTTGAAAAAGAAAAGGTACTTGACGAAGTCGTCGAAAAGTAAAGTACTGGTAAAGGTAAAATAAAAAGTAGATTTGTTTATTGATGCTTGGATATCCATTACAATGCCCTTCGATATATATTTATACTCTGCTAATCAAAGAGTCCTAATTTAATACGTAAAGCTCAAATATAGAAGAAATAAACTAATTCCTTATACGAACTCTATTTCTTGAAAAGGAAATAAAACTTGTATAGGAGCTGGACTTATACTATAACACGAAAATTGTAAGCACCGTATCGCCGATCCTCTGTCCGCTTCCGTTATGATGAAGTTATCTCTTCATCGGCATATCCCTAGCATCGGCAATAACCTTCTAGCATTCCTGCCTATCTCATCAGCAACAGCTCTTCCGTCTCATCGGCAATGATCCTTAATAGCTTTTCAACCCAATCGGCAATAATCCAGATCAACATGCTCTTCATCGGCAACCATCTATCGGCAGGTCAGAAGCAATGCTGAAGAACAACCAACCTTTTGCTGATTTAGTTTGGTCTCCCGATCCTTATTGACACGTGCCAAAAAACGGTGTCAACACACATATCGCCCCCCCATAAACATTGGCGGACCCAGCACTAGGGCCACTAGGCCGTGGCCCTAGTCGCGGCCCAAGTAAATAGGGAACAATTCTTCAATTCTTTTGGCCCATCCGACATCAGAAGAACAAAGCAGCCCAAGCCGAGGGATGGAATCGGGCAGCGCTCGCTCGTCTGGAGTCGCGCTGCCTCGCTCGCGTCTCCATCGCGTCGCTTCACGCCTCCGCGCCGTCGCCTGCCGGCCACCACCAGGGGCATCGCCCGTCGCCCCCTCCGCCCTCCAGCCTCCACTCCGCGCTCCGCGCTCCCCCTCGCCCCCTCCGGCCTCTGCTCTACGCTCCACCCCTCGCCGACCACCCGCACGCCGCTCGCCAGCCACTGCCCAGTGTCCCTGCAGTGGATGCCCAGGCGCCTTGGCCCCGCTCGGCTTCAGACTTCCCGTCGCTGGAAGTTGCCCGCCAGGCAGCCAGGGGCCGCTGTCCGCTAGGCACTGGCCAAGCCAAAGCAGCCAAGCACAAAGCAGGAGCACACGAACAGCGGAATAGGAAGACAAGAACCAAGCACTAGAGCAGCCAGTGGCGGAGCTTGAAGCGAAACAAAGAGGGGGCCAATTTGCCAATTGAACCCAAATGTATATAGGTGGTGAAGAAAATAGGTTTAGTCCTTATAATTAGGCCATTTAACAAAAATAAGTGCTCTCATATATGTATACATATATATGCAGTTATACACTAAAATACATTTAACACTCATAACTAACATGCGCATGTAGTTAGATGTGCTCACAGACTCAGCGTCTTGCATTCACACGCAGTGATAGATGTAGAGAAATTGCAAGGCAAGGGGGGCTAGCGCCCAGCTTGGCCACAAGGTAGCTTCGCCTGTGAGAGCAGCTGCATCCTTGGTATGCATCTGGTTTCCCAATTTCAACCCTTTGCAGTTTGTAAATTTTTTATTCCAAATTTCAGTTACATTCTAAAATTACAGTATGCCAGAAATTTAGCATCATATTAACCTTTATATGTTGTCCAATTTGTTACTGAGGAGAAGTGGATGATGTGAATACCGCTTGAACTTCTTGTAACAACCCTAGAAATCCGGTCACCAAAAATACGGGCTTTCAAAAATTTTTCTAAAGTTTACCAGTGTATGGTGGATGTCATGTAGGAACCCGCCAATAGATGCACAAATAGCACCCGACGTTAGCCCGAGCATTGCATTTAAATAACCAGAGTTTGATTCGCCTCTTATTCGATTTTATGTGATGTTAATAAAATCGAATAACCTTTAATGTATGTATATATAAATGCCTGCTATCGACCCCCCCGCGCTGGCCCAGCCTAGCCGCGCGCTCGACTGCCGACGCACGAGCTCGCTCGCGCGCGCACGCGCGTGCACGCCGGCCTGCCTGCCCGAGCTCGAGGCCCAGCCGGCCTGCTGCGCTGCTGCCAGCCCACTCGAGGCCCCGACTGGCCTGCCTCGAGCATCGGCCCAGTCACACTCGCGCGTTGCTCCACGCGCTGCCGCGCCCCGACGCCCGCTCGCGTGCTGCCGCGGCCCAGCTAACCAGGACGGCCCAACATGGGCCTGTCTCCGCCGCTCGCCGCCCCGTCTCGCTGACACACGAGCCCCACCTGTCAGCTTCCACCTTTTTCCACTTCTGGTCGACCGCGCGTCGCGTCCGTCGCACCATTTTTGTGCACCGCGCGCCTCCGCCATCCACCCGAGTACGGCCGCGTCCCGCGCCGTCCATCTAACCGCCTGCTTGCAACGCGCTTCACCGAACCCTAACCCTAATCGTGGCCGTGCACAGCCGCCCGATGGGCATCTTCTGCCTCCGCCGTCCATGGCCGGCCGCCGTGCCTATTTAAAGAGGAGCACCCTGGCCTCTAGGGTTTCCCCATCGCCCCGCCGTCTTTGTGGAGACCCACCGCCAGATCAGTCGAGCGAGAGAGAGAGAAGAAGGGAGGAGCAGGAAGGAGGCCGAGCTAGAGCGCTGCTGCCGCCGCCGCCGTCCGCGCGCTGAGGAGGACCTGGGAGCGCCGCATAACCGCCTCGACGCCCCGGCTTCGCCTTCCCTGCACCGAGCCGCCACCAAGCCCGCGTCACCTGCCTCGACCGTCGCTACGCGGGTAAGCATCCCCGCCCTCGCCCTGCTCGGCCATGGCCGTTACCAGTACACCATCGACGTTCTTGCTCCCCTTACCCCTGTTTCTTTCCTTACCGCGACCGATAGCTTCGCCGTAGTCTAGAGCACGTTTTTGGCAACCTCTAGGAGCCGGCACGGGCCACAGTTGGAGCCACGCACTTTTGCAGCTCCGGCCTCCTCGGACTCTGGTCGCTGGAGCGTCCGCCGTGGCCGCCGAGCCACACACGCCCCGCCGTGCCTCGACTAGCCCCGGTAGCTAGCTCATGGAGATCCCAGCTTCTCCAATCGAAGGGCAAGAAGGAAGATGGAGACCAACGCCCGGCTTCGCCGGCAAATTTGGCCTCGCCGTTGCTACACGCCGCTGCCGCGCCTCGCCGACCGCTACAGGCCTGAGGGTCGATTTCCTCAAGTTGGAGCACCTAACCGACCAGCCACGTAGCTCAGCTAATGACCCGATGTTCGTCGAGGGTCCACCCGACGAAGTCGAGGGTCCGCCCGACGAGTCGAGGGTCCGCCCGACGAGTCGAGGGTCCGTCCGACATTCGTCGAGGGTCCCCCGATGAAGTCGAGGTTCCGTCCGACGACATCGAGGGTCTGTCCGACATTCGTCGAGGGTCCCCCGATGAAGTCGAGGTTCCGTCCGACGACGTCGAGGGTCCGTCCGACATTCGTCGAGGGTCCACCCGACGAGTCGAGCGTCCGCCCGACGAGTCGAGGGCTTGGCTCTAATCGAGGACCTGGCCCGAGTCGAGGTTCCGGCTCGAGGCCAGAGGTTCAAGTCTCGAGGGTCTCACTGTTCTCGAGGGCTCCCATTCGTGCGAACAAAGTTCCGTCTTCGAGGTCATGCCCGTTCGCCGAGCGAAGTTTTGTTCTCGAGGCCAGTCCGTTCGCCAGGCGAGGTTTCGTTCTCGAGGCCAGTCCGTTCGCCAGGCGAGGTTTCGTTCTCGAGGCCAGTCCGTTCGCCCGAGCGAGCTTCGTCCTCGAGGGGTCGACCGGACCGCCCCCCTCGAGTGCACAGTGGCCGACCCAACCTGGCCCAGAACCAGCCCCGTCCAGAACCCTCCGAGGCCCGGTCGAGATCTGTCAGCGTTGACCGTTGACCTGACCCCACCTGTCAGTGACCAGATCCGTGGTCCCCACCTGTCAGCCACTAACTGGGACCCGTCGACCCGTCGATACTGACGTCAGCATAACGTCAGCATGACGTCATCTAGCCCCAGACCCGCGTCAGTGCTGACGTCAGCTCAGCCCCGGCTGCACTGTTCCTACGCGCCACGTGGCCCAATCAGGAGTTGCCACGTGTCAGCTCCAGGTTAATCTGCCCTTTTTCTTTTTCCGAAAATAGAATAAACTTCAGAAATTCATAACTTCTTCATACGAACTCCGAAAAATATGAACCAAGTGTCCAAATTTTCATAAAAATAAGCTCTACGTCATAGGCTTGTGTATGAGTGCATTTGGAGTTATTGAATTTTATTGCTTCTTTGTGTTGACTCTATAGGAGCCGCTAACGCGGCTATTATGTCTCGTTTCAGAGGAGGATCAGCTTGAGGAGGACGACTACGAGTACGAGGAGGAGCTCGGTGACGACTTCACAGGTGCCACACCCCACCCAACCTTGTAGATCCTATTACGCATGGCATAATATCTAGTTGCTAGTGCTTTAATTATGAATATCACCTGATGATAGGTTGCATGGTAGAACTGCCTGATGAGCCTTTACCTTGTCGTAACCTTACTCCTGCACACCTGCTGATAGGCTAGACGCTTGCTTATTTCACTTATGATGCTTTACTTCTACTACGCTTATATCTGTGTGATGATGATGCATGGTGGAGAGTATGGTCATATGGTTAAGGCACGTGATGCCACTTTACTCGGGGAGAGTGCTGCGTGCGTCTTGGGTGTGTGGTGAGGATTGAGTCGATTGGACAGGATTCTACGACGAGCCATGTGGGCGAGTCTTGCCAGGGAATGTGTTCTGGGCATTCCCGTGTGAGGTGCTTGTGGCGGGCACATTGTGATGCATAAGGAGATCCCGGGGGTGAGAACCTTCGTGGAGCGAAGCCCTGGGAAGGAGGTGCTATTGTAGCACGGACTGTTGTAGTCCCAAAAAAGAAGATAATCATGTCTGATCCCCCCTAGGACCTGATATCTCTTGAGGACCGGAACCTTGGGACTTACGTGCTCACCACTCGCTCTTGAATGGGCGGGAGACGGATGTCTGACTAGCTAGGACGGTGCCACTACTACTAGGTTGTTAGCAGAAAGTGTCGGGAGGTACGGGCGTGGAGACCCACACCCTCCTTAGACAGCATAGTGACCACGGGGGCCCGGTACTATGTCTCACAGTCTCAGTGTGCCGGTGGTACCTATCCGGGATGTCCCAGTACTGAGTGGTAGGGTGGCACCGCACCGGTTAGAAAGCAGCCAGAATCAGCTTAGGCGGGGCACCGCCGATGATAGTGATCTTGTGGTTATGAGAGTACATGCTCTGCAGAGTTTATGAATCTATATATAGTCCGCGAGCCACTGGTATGGCTCTTTCCTAAGACCCACGCTTCTCGGGAGTAGTGAGAGGAGTCCTTCTATTTCTCCCCCTGGTGTTACCCTTCCGGCTGTGAGCCGCTGAGACAGGCTCCGAGAGGGAGTTGGACCTGTCAACTGAGTGCGAGAGGGTGAGATGTGTGTGATGGTGATGGAATGGGTTTGGATGTGTGGATGAGATGGATTAAATTTGATGAACTATATTATATAATATTGGTCACTGTTTACATAGGAAACTACAGCCACATATTAGGTCGATTTAATTATATCCTTTGCATCCCACCAAATACTACATAGCAAAAGCAAAGCATAGGGTGGGAGATGTGGCCAGTACAAACCGTACTGAAAATTATTTGGCAGGTGAGCCCTACTACGACTATGACGACGAAGAGGAGTAGATGTCTCGTTCCTACGCTCAGGCTTCTTTTTGGAGATTTTATTGTACTTCCGCCTTTCGCAGCTGTTCCAGACGCTGCAGCTACTCTGATGATTCTGCCAGTGTGGCGATGAATTATTTATGTAATTCCCCCTAATTGTAATCTTTTGTACGATGTATGGATCCTGTATCGACTACTGCGGGATAATGAGATGGTTTGATGCTTCAAACTATTATATTATCCGCCATTCTGTGTATTTTCCCTTCGTGGAAAATTGAGGATGTTTCAGTTGGTACCAGAGCCATGCTTGACCCTAGGACGAGACCCATAGGATTGGACGATAGAATTAGGAAAAATCTTGAAATCTCTCGGTTATACACCGACCAATGCATACGCTTTTATGCATGGCTTACCTCTCTCTGCAACTTTTCTAACTTCTTTCTCGTGTCACCTGCAGATGGACCCCAACTTGCCGCTTGGTCCGTTACCACCAATGGATATCGTTGAGTTCAGACTCGATGGAACAGAGCATGGAGGCTATGCTCACGTGCTTCACGAGGTTCTCACCGAGCTAGGTGTTCCCGTGGAGAATGTCGAGTATCTTTGCCGTGGCAAGCCCACCCTTGGAGGAGGCATCGAGGACTACAAGGCAGTCCACATCAACGTGCCTGCAAGCATAAACCTGCCCGAAGTTACCGCCTTCACTGACTTCGCCTTCGACAACGACACCGACATGTGTGTTCAGACCGTTTCGCGCCAGGCACTCCATACTGTGCTGCGCAACGGAGCTGACTATCTGAAGGAAAGTTGCTTTCATCTGCTTCCTCGTGCCCTCGATGATCAGCAGGGTACTTGAGGAGAGGTCATCTACATCGAGCAGAATACCAGAGTCGACCGCAACCCCTGCCACCGCGCCTCTATGATGTACATGCAGTGCCAGAAAATGTACATTGCTGAGTTGGAGCGGAAGGGACGCCGTGATTGTCGCTACCTGA
Source organism: Bothriochloa decipiens (assembly GCA_023333625.1). Lineage (NCBI taxonomy): Eukaryota > Viridiplantae > Streptophyta > Magnoliopsida > Poales > Poaceae > Bothriochloa > Bothriochloa decipiens. The sequence goes on from CM041633.1 coordinate 9,825,698, forward strand.
TGGAGGTTGACGAGAGGATCCGTAAGTCAGAGGATAAGAAAGTGGCATGGAAGCAAAAGATTGCAGATCTAGAGCATGAGATAGCACGCAAAGAGCATACTCACCAAGATCAGATTACTAGTTTGATGAGCGAGTTGGATAAGCTTCAAATACACAACAGTCGTCTCAACAAGAATATCTGGGAGCTTGAGGCCACTATGGCTGAGAAGAAAGAAGACATTGCAAAGAGATTCCAGGAAAAGAGTCAAGATGCTGCCTACAGGGACAAGCTCCGTGAGCAGTGCAAGGCTCAACGTGAGAAGCTGCTACAGGAGTGCACCCTTGCTAGCTACAACCAGGGACACTTGATCAACTATGTCCATAAGACGGCATACCTCATGGATAAGCTCAAGCGCACTATGGAAGCTTGGAAGAGGTCAGATCGTAAGAGGGTCAGAGAGTACGAGGAGTTGCAGGATGAGCTTCCCTTACGTGCCCGTAAGAGGGTCAGGGTTGAGACATTTGAGCTAGGGCAATCTCGCCTCAACTTGAGTGGATGCCCCACCACTGGACTTAGTGGACAGGCAGTGTCCACCCCTCAGCTCGAGGAGGCCCGTCGCTACGTCTCCCGCCTTCAGATGACTGACGAGCAGATCCAGGCTTCTGGCATCGGTATACCTCCTATAGCTTATAGTTTGGACCAGCCTCTAGAGATGGTCTAGAGTAATACCAGGTCAGGAGGTGATGAGCCCTATATGGCCAAGTGACCAGACTCACCATGATGTTGAGTAGTTGTCCACCCTTTTTGCTAGACTACCTGCGTGTAGTACATTTCTCGTGAGTCTCCAAGTGTCGAACGTGAATTTCTCTGCGTGTAGTTGTCCACCCTTTTTGCTAGACTACCTGCCTTTGTGACGTCGAACGTGAATTTCTCTGGCTCTTTCTGACCAAAAGGACAAGATATAGGCTTCTTTCCCTTTACCCACTCAGCTAGGCCGATAGTTGGTTCTTCATCTGAGTCTGATTCCTCTGCCTCTTCTACAAAGGACACCTTCTTGTTTCAGCTCTTCCTATGTTCTGGAGCTTGTGCACTTTGATCAGAGATCCTCTACACAATATGGCTTAAGCTTTCAAACTCCTGAGAATCGTATTTGTCCCTGAGATGTGGCAACAGACCCTAGAAAGCCAAACCAGCTAACTGATGATCATCAAGCACTAGGCTGTAGCACCTATTCTTCATGTCTCATACCCTTTGCATAAAACCTTCTACCGATTCATCGCTTCGCTGTCTCAACTTCATCAAATCGGTAAGCTTCTTTTCATGGACACCAGCAAAGAAGTACTTATGGAATTGTCTTTCTAGATTAGCCCAAGTAAGAATAGAGTTTGGTGGTAATGAGATAAACCAATGAATGCCGATCCAGACAAAGAGGACGAGAATAAACGGATCCTCAGCTCATCCATGTTCACTGCTTCCCCGCACTAGATGATGAATTGGTTGATATGCTCCATCGTCGACGTATCATTTTGCCCAGAAAACTTGGTGAAATCTGGCACCTTGTACCGATTCAGGAAAGGAATTGAATCATAAGCTGAAGGGTACGGAGTCCGATAAGAGTAAGTATTAATCTTGGGCTGAATCCCAAATTGCTCTTTCATCACTTCTGCGATCTTATCGGTTAAGAGTGCATCCTGATCTTGCCGATGCACTGGCTGAATCTCCACTGGAGGTTTTGGCTGATATGCTTCTATATACCCCTGTGGCACTTGGCTTGGAGGAATCAGCATATTCATATCATCAATCTGTGGAGTAAAGTTCATCAGCTGTTTTGCCGATGTTTGATCTTGGACAGCTGCCTGTGGACTATATTGCTGAGTCCCCATTGCCTGATAACTTGGCTGAATAGCAGATTGCTGAATTGATGCTTGCCCTGACCAATTGAGATTATAACTCATCGGCACCTGACTTGCCGATGGCTGATGGCTTACGGACAATTGATGCTTTTGTATGGGTGGATGATAGCTAGCATAATTGCCCTAAATTGCAGATAACCCAGATTGAGATATGAATGGCACTATGGACTGTTCTGCAGTGGAAGCTCTCTGTTGAACTGGTGGAGGATTAGTCAATGGATTCGTATATCTGTTGCGAAGGCGCGTAGAATCCCATTGACAATGGCTGTATAGCAGGAGGTGCAGTGGAATAATGTGACACTTGAGCCATCGGCCGAATTGGAGTAGCTGATGTCATTGGACCCTTCCCTGCTACATCATGCACTTGAGGCAGTCCAGAGTTGGCAGTAGATGGACCTGGAGGCATCCCGTATCCCCACCAATTAGCAGCAGTTTGACTGTGTTGACCTGAAGGACCTGATATTGCCGATGCCGATAGATCTGTTCTCAACTGAGTACTAGGCCTCTCTTGAGCCGTTAGATCTGATCCTATCAGCGTGGCTTCAATGATAGATGGTCCTGATATAACTGGAGGAGTAGGCGCTTCCATACTCTCAACGGCTGGAGTTGCCGATGGAGTATTGATAGATGCCGATCCTGGCTGATGATATGCCGGCCCAACATAACCTGGTGCTTGTCCTTCTCTTAATGTTTGCACAACAGCATTGTAAATAGTGTTGGATAGCACGGTGGAGTGGTTGATCAAAGCTTGATTTAATGCAGAATTAACCATCTCCTATAATTTACCAGGGTTGGAGTCAAAGGTTACCTGCCGAGGCAACGGCAGATCTTGCTTCTGGATGACTTCTTCGCCCCTATTCTTGCTGAAAGACTTCAAGCAGAGCTGCCTGTAATCCTCCATAGCTTTTTCCATGGCTAACTTCTGATCCTCCTTGAGATCTGACTCTAATATCTCGATGATGTTTTCTAGATTGATATCAGCAGGATTCTTCATGACAGATCTATTAACTTGGTCCCACCAAGCGTGCCAAAAGATGTGTTGATGCAAAATTCTATCTGCAAACACACCAGGCTAATATCCAAAATCGATATCCGAAGTGTGCCAGTCGATTTGACCTGTTAATCGACAAGGATGATAAATTTGAATAAAATCCGAACGAGACGACAACGATACGCCCGGACGTCAAAGCTCAGAAGGTATTCGATAACTGTTGAACAGATCAGACGAGATGACAGCGATACGCCCGAACGTCAAAGCCTGAATCGTGCTCGGTAAACGCGGAACTTGCAAGGTCACCGGAGATCAAGTTGATGCAGCCCGTCGATTCTTGAAAGAACTCATTGATAAAGAAAAGGTACTTGACAAAATCGTCAAAAAGTAAAGTACTAGTAAAGGTAAAATAAAAAGTAGATTTGTTTATTGATGCTTGGATATCCATTACAATGCCCTTCGGCATATATTTATACTCTGCTAATCAAAGAGTCCTAATTTAATACGTAAAGCTCAAATATAGAAGAAATAAACTAATTCCTTATATGAACTCTATTTCTTGAAAAAGAAATAAAACTTGTATAGGAGTTGGACTTATACTATAACACGAAAATTGTAAGCTCCGTATCGCCGATCCTCTGTCCGCTTCCGTTATGATGAAGTTATCTCTTCATCGGCACATCCCTGGCATCGGCAACAACCTTCTAGCCTTCCTGCCTATCTCATCGGCAACAGCTCTTCCGTCTCATCGGCAATGATCCTTAACAGCTTTTCAACCCAATCAGCAATAATCCAGATCAACATGCTCTTCATCGGCAACCATCTATCGGCAGGTCAGAAGCAATGCTGAAGAACAACCAACCTTTTGCCGATTTAGTTTGGTCTCCTGATCCTTATTGACACGTGCCAAAAAAGGTGTCAACACACATATCGCCCCCCATAAACATTGGCGGACCCAGCACTAGGGCCACTAGGGCTGTGGCCCTAGTCGCGGCCCAAGTAAATAGGGAATAATTCTTCAATTCTTTTGGCCCATCAGACATCAGAAGAACAAAGCAGCCCAAACCGAGGGATGGAATCGGGCAGCGCTCGCTCGTCTGGAGTCACGCCGCCTCGCTCGCGTCTCCATCGCGTCGCTTCGCGCCTCCGCGCCGTCGCCTGCCGGCCACCGCCAGGAGCATCGCCCGTCGCCCCCTCCGCCGTCCAGCCTCCACTCCGTGCTCCCCCTCGCCCCCTCCGGCCTCTGCTCTACGCTCCACCCCTCGCCGACCACCCGCACCGCTCGCCAGCCACTGCCCAGTGTCCCTGCAGTGGATGCCCAGGCGCCTTGGCCCCGCTCAGCTTCAGACTTCCCCTCGCTGGAAGTTGCCCGCCAGGCAGCCAGGGGCCGCTGTCCGCTGGGCACTGGCCAAGCCAAAGCAGCCAAGCACAAAGCAAGAGCACACGAACAGCGGAACAGGAAGACAAGAACCAAGCACTAGAGCAGCCAGTGGCTGAGCTTGAAGCGAAACAAAGAGGGGGCCAATTTGCCAATTGAACCCAAATGTATATAGGTGGTGGAGAAAATAGGTTTAGTCCTTATAATTAGGCCATTTAACAAAAATAAGTGCTCTCATATATGTATACATATATATGCAGTTATACACTAAAATACATTTAACACTCAGAACTAACATGCGCATGCAGTTAGATGTGCTCACAGACTCAGTGTCTTGCATTCACACGCAGTCATAGATGTAGATAAATTGCAAGGCAAGGGGGGCTAGCGCCCAGCTTGGCCACAAGGTAGCTTCGCCTGTGAGAGCAGCTGCAGCCTTGGTTTGCATCTGGTTTCCCAATTTCAACCCTTTGCAGTTTGTAAATTTTTTATTCCAAATTTCAGTTCCATTCTAAAATTACAGTATGCCAGAAATTTAGCATCATATTAACCTTTATATGTTGTCCAAGTTGTTACTGAGGAGAAGTGGACGATGTGAATACAGCGAAGCACCAAAATTTGGCTCTAGTCGTAGCTAAATCCTGGGTCCGGGTCCGCCACTGCCCATAAACAATGACAAACACTAATACCCAGCCAGCCGAACTGCCAGAGCAGTAAGCGGCAGGAAGGAGCACAACAGACTACCAGCGCATTCCTGCGAGGATGGAGGGAATGTCTAAATTGTTGCATTCTTCTTGTTGGAAACATGGGAGATCAATATTTTACAGGATATACAACTCAAAACCAAAGATCCGACCTTTAAATCAAAGCTACTATAGATTGAACTAAGGAAATATAAGTAGTGTGATGTCCTTGTGGTCAGCAAATTAGTAGACTAACTATTAAATGCAACGCTTTTTCTTGCTACTAATTAGGTAGCTTACCCAGATCTTTTGAGGCTTCTTGTTGCAGATCATATTCACAGCAGAGTAGTAGGGCATCACACTACTATATATATTTCCTTATCAACTGAACATGAATTACCAAGATCCCACAGGCAATACGCATATCACAGTCACATTATTTTAGAAAAATGCTTGTGTCTCAATGCTAAATGCAGAGTGGACGGGTCAAAATGAAGGATCTTGGCATCTTGCTGTTCACACTTCTTAGCGTCATGACCAAAATATTGGCAACGGCGCCAGAAGTGCCTCGTGTGGGTATTTCTTATTTCTATTGGATTATTCTGCAAGCGTATAGAATATACCGATGTAGCATTTCACCGAGAATGAGTATTCCAAGGTATCGTTATTTGTTTTATCCCAAGGGAAAGTAGTGCTAGAAATGTTTAATAAAAGGGAGGAGATATCCTTATGTCTACTATAACCTAGTATCAACTAGTGGAGAAGGGGGTAAGATTGAATGATAGGAAGGGTAGGTAAATAAGGAAAACCTAATATAAGATAACTGGTAGAGTGTTAGCTAGGTGGGAGGAGAACGAGTGAGTATAGGACTCCTATGTATCTAACTTTACTCCTGTGGACTTAATTCTAATAGATAACTGACGTAGCTAGACTGGTTTCTACAACTTGTGTGCGAGGGATATGCGAGAGAGTAGGAGACAGAACCCCTACTCAAGCGGATATACTCTTATGGGCGCCTGCCTTTTAAGAACTAGTTTGTACGTGAGGAGAAACCTAATGCCGAGCAGGACCTGTCACTTCCCGCCAGTGCGCCCCTACTGCCCGCCCAAACCAGCGACAATCAAAGGTAAGACTAAGTATGAGAACTACGCTCATACTTACTCTTACAACTCTAGCTAACGCGCAGATAGCTAAAGCTCCTATGCAAGATAGGACGATGATGCACACACAAGGAGTTGGTACAGAAAACCACTCCAACTAAGACAACTATACTACTAAGACAAGCACACAACAAGACTATAGTAACTATAGACTTGCACTAAGTAAATACTTAAGTAAATACTGAGCAAAGTAAAGAAAGAATAATATATTACTAAAAGAAAAGTCTTACAAAAGAGAAAAGGCACAAGAGCTATACCAGACTCCCCAGAAGACGACTCCGGAGACCCCGAGCTTCGCTCGACTCGACTCTAACTTCCACTCCAGACTAACTACTACTCCTCTAACTTGATCTCTCTTAGAGATATGAGATATGAAAGATTTGAGAGATTAAGAGATGATTTCCAAGGGTGGTGGCAGCCTCCTTTTATAGGGGAAGGTGGAGTAGGGGCTACTCCACCGCCACATAAGCGATCCGCGTGACCCTCCTTCTTAGCCCTTGGATGAAATCGACCTTGGGAACCGACTTGGATGGACGGCTGTAGCAAAACCAACATGTGAGAAGCTTGCTTAAGTCGGTGGGGAGCAAACTAACCTGGCTGAGCCCAGGGGGGGTCGGCCAACCCCCCTATGAGGAGTGGGCCCAACCAGGGTCTTCTAGAAGCTGGCCCTACCTGTCACAGGGAGTGACTCCACCAATTGCTCATATTTTGTCACGTTGCTTGCTTCCTTGTGGGGCCATGGATCTATGTGCAACGATCTTTTACCGTTGGATGAAAACACAAGTTGATCTGAGGGTTGAAATGTACTCCAGGGGTGTTGGCTTGGATCATGGTCGAAGCTCAGCCAAAGGTGGGGCCACAGGGGGGTCGGCCGACCCCTTATGTGGGCCCCTTGGCTCTGTTTTGTGTATTCCTGAAATCACAAGCTAAGAGTACAAGTAGAACTAGTTATTGATAAAATATGCTCGTGATTCTTATTCTTCCTTGAAACCGAGGCATGTTGACGGTGTTTTGAGTGTAAATTTATATTGTATATTCACCATCAACACTTGCAAACCTTGAATTCTCCAAACGCGCGGAATCGCTTGAGAATCTACTCCACTGGAAGAGAGAAAACCTGGAGAGCAGATTCAGGCATATGAATTATGTCAGCTATGCCGGAGCAACAGGATTCAGTGTCCAGAAAATCTGGTTCGACAAACCAATAAAGCATGTCTCCAAATCAAGGTGAAGGGTATAGTTTTTTTTTTCCAAACATGTCTCCAAATCTCTGCATAGGTTTTTTCCAAGCAAGGATTTTCTTAAAAAAGTGTTTGCACTGAATCAAAGATATTTCTTTGATTCAGAAGCCAAGGCATACCATTTATTTTCGAAGGCACATGTATTCCCTTGCCCTTCTAGTCTCCACCAATCTCAAAATGCTTGCAACTCTGTGACACAGGGAGCCAGGAAAGATTTAGACATACTTGATTCAACAACATGTGTAAAGTTCATAGTAACATATTCACAAATCACATAGCAAATTTGGATTTGCCAATATTACAAGCTATCAGTAGTTCCATGCAGACGGACTCATAGTTTGTCAGATTTTACATGAAACAGTAACAGTCGCTGTCTCAGGCATATCTGAACAAGGCTACACAGTATGAGTTATGTACCAGAATAGCTGGGTTAGCCTTGTGTCTATCTGTTAATCGAGGACTAACATACCTATTGCCCAAAATACAGGCAATTGAGAGTCATGCAGCCAAAGAATAGCCGAAACTGGAAACATGCTGAAAGTTGTAAGCAGAAGGCCAAGAACTTGATTAGCGTAGGAGAAATGAGATAGTACCTTAATCGGGTGCTGTGAGTAGTGGATGCAACTTTGGCACTGCACCTTCTGCACAATCTTGGTGGTGTTTTGGCCTGAAAATCGCAACATTTGTCATATCCCAAACTGTGCACTAAACAGCATTGCATTTAATTCACAGTTATTTTCAGTTAGCGAGCTTAAAATTGTTTGGCTGAAAGGGATGTGGTTTTGTATTCTCATAAGTCTCAAGCATTTGAGCTCAGAATCAACTATGTTTATTGTTCTGGATTTATTATAGGCTGCTATATTTTAGAAATTAGATTTACTAACTTTGGTCGAACGGAACCATTGTTGGGTATGGTGAGGTTTATTTCCTGCTTTGCTTTAGCTAACCTACAATAACTATAGTCTTGTCCCCATTCTAGTTTCATGCAACGCCATTTTATTTTTTTCATTTTTTTTATAATTCTGTAGCGTGATATGGCAAAACTTCGGAACCATTTGATGGTATTTGCTTTATGCTACATGATGGAAAAGATAGATTTAGAATTTATCAAAAGTTTGGGCTGTGGACTGCAGTTGTCGGCCTGCTAAAGCCTTACTGGAGAGAGGACATCAAGCACTGAAAACATAAGACAAGGAAAGCATGACTGCCACAACCGATTGAACTGTTACTCCGTCAGCACCAAAGTTATGGCCAGGATATTTATAAGCTACTGCTATTGACCGAACCAACAACTATCACACAATTTAAGTTCAGTAAAATAAGCTGAAGAATGACAAGCAGACTGCTAGAGATTTGCAGAGATTAAAAAGAGCTACAAACTAGCAATGAATGAATTTATAGGCATGTGGTGATTGCTTTACTGTACCAAAAATATGACATCTCACAAGATTTAATTCATGTTCACTGCAACTCTGAAATGGATGCTGCAAACCTAAAAACGAACTGACCTAAGTGCTGATATGAAGAATTGAGCTGTTGTTGTACTACTGCTCACCAACCACGGCTTTTCTGCTGCTTATTACCAGAGGCAGAGATGGACATGAGCCGCTGCTGTTATTGGTCTGAAGTTACACTGAACAGATGATAATTGAAGAACAAACGCAGTCACAAAAGAACACATAGATCCACAAGTCCTTTTCTGCAATAAGGCAATGTAACAATGTACTGTAAATAAAAACATTGCATCTGCAACACAAACAAGAACATTCATTCCTTCTTATTTGAGTGGTAGTGCATCCTTCTACTTAAGAAACTGAACTAAATGTTCCATATTTTAGCAAACAGTTGTCCAGATCCAAGTAGAAGATAGCAATAACCCAGATGCAACTGTTCTACTACTACTGAACTGAATACCCCCTCTCTATCTCTGTTTACAGAATAACCCAGAAAGCATATTTTCTGAATATATTGTACCATTTCAGAATATAAATAGTCAAGATCATGTGCAAATGTGCTCGGTACTCATGCTTTCGAACAACCATACATGCTTATCTCCTGGTAAATCCAGGTAGAAAGGCAAAAGGCAATGAATACTGTTAGACTTAATCTGTTGCACCCCACGTTCTCACCCTGCAGTCGGTCGAGGGGCAGGTTTGGTCAAGGGGGCAAGATGCTGACAACCCCCATTCACCATGCCCTTAGGGCATTAGGAGTATGGCAATAGGCCATCCTAGGAGTAGGAGGAGGCAGCCACGTCCATGGCTGTTCCCTGCACAGTGTTAGTTGTAAATCAACTGTACAAGCCATGACCTGGCTCTTGTATATAAGCAATGCAAAGGGGAAAACCCAAGGTAGTTCAGCGGCCAAACCATTCTAAGAGGCTCAGGTTTCAGGAACTGTAACCATGAGTAGAGTGCGTATGTGTTTGCTGTGTTCAGTGAGTTCGTGTACCACCATTCACTTGGGTACTCAGCTTTAGCTAACGCTGAAGCAGAGCAGTGTGTGCGTGTGTTCTCAAGCTCAGCTCATCTTTTTCCTTGAAGCAGGGGAGAGGTTGAGGGGGGGTCGAGTAGGAGCTACTCGCCTCGAACTTGGTCAACAGCCAATGCTGCTGGCCCATTGGTGCTAGGTTCTAGTGCCAACATATGGTATCAGAGCTGTACACCTTTGCTAGATCCAACGACCGGCAATGGCGGACGTGGTGCTGCAAGGTGCCGGTGGTAGCGGCGGAGGACAGCTCCAGCCGATGGCGCAGCCACAGCAGGTGGAGGTGTGCATGGTGAGGGAGTTCGGCGGAAGCAACTCCTGGCCCATACTCACCCACACCAACTACGGGGAGTGGGCTGTACAGATGAAGTGTAAGTTCCATGGATGGAGGTGGTGGGAGGCTGTGGAGGTCGGCAACGCCAGCGAGGATGCGGAGGTAGGCGTCATGGAGGCGCTCATGGCCTCCACCCCTGGCGAGTACCATGAGGCGCTCGGCCAGAAGAAGACGGCGAAGTAGGCGTGGGAGATGCTGGATTCGCTTCGTGTAGGCTCGGATCGAGTCAAGCAGGTCAAGGTTTAGTAGCTGCGCCGGGAGCTCAACGACATCCGGTTCAAGTCCGAGGAGTTGGTGGAGGACTTCGTGCTCCGTCTTCAATCGCTGGCAAGCCAGCTGGCCACCTATGGCAAAAAGGTGGATGACAAGGATCTCGTCAGCAAGCTGCTCTGCGTGGTACCTCCCAAGTACTCGCAGCTCGCCATGTCCATCAAGACAATGTTGGACATCTCCACTTTTTCCCTCGAGGATGTGGCAGGGAGGCTACGGGTTGTGGAGAGCCGCGAGGCAGCGTTGCCGAAGCGAAAGGACAGCAGCAAGTTGCTGCTGACCGAGGAGGAGTGGACTGCGCGTATGAAGCAGCGGCGATCCGGGGAAGGCTCCTCTGGCCGTGGTGGTAACCGTGGCGACAAGCGGCGCGGCAAGGCGCCGCAAAGAAAGAAGCACAACACTGACCCGAACACATGTCGGCGTTGCGGGCAGGTGGGGCACTGGGCGCGGGAGTGCCCAGAGAAGTGCCCGGAGAAGAAGCCAGAGAAGGAGGAGGCCCACCTGGCTCAGAATGACAGCGACGAAAAGCATGCGCTGTTGATGGGGGTGTACTGTGCGCTGGAGAATGGCGAAGCAGAGAAGGCAGGGGCGGAGCAGGGGACTACGCCGTAGGCTGTCCATCTTGATGAGCCATGCGCATGGGCCCATCTTGGCGCAGTCAACGTGCTGGAGCAGGTGGTGGTGTCCCGGGAAGTCATCTTCGACGAGGCAGCATGGGACAGCCCAGGGGCGGGGGAAGAGCCCGCGGCTGCAGAGGCGGAGGAGCTGCCAAGGTCAGCCATGGAAGGCTCGCCTGCTCACTCCTCTGTTTTGGTGGCGGCGAGGCCGAGGGAGCACCGGCGACCGGGCAAGCTGAGGTGGTGGAGTTCGCGGCAGGGGAAGCAGAGGACTCTACGGTGGCTGGGGTGGAGGAGCCGCCCAGTCCACCCGGGGGAGGGACTCCCACCCTTGACCGTGCTCCGCCTCTTCCGACTTCTCCTTGAGAAGAAGCCCCAACTTCGAGGGGCTCGACCGAGGAACGTGTGGTTGCGACCGAGAGTCACGGGGCCTCAGGGGAGGGTGGACTCGAGCGTCACAGTTCCTCGTCCGTAGCCCCGGGCGGCTTGGAAGGATGCAGGGCGTCGTCCGACTCCAAAGGCCAGGGTGGCCTCGACCACGGAGGCGCGAACGGCCTCAACCATGGAGGTGCGTACGGCCTCGAGCACGGAGGCGCAGGCGGCCTCAATCACAGAGGCGCGGGCGACCTCGATCATGGAGGCGCGGGCGGCGTCGAGCGCAGAAGCGCTGGCTGCCCCGAGTGTGGAGGCGCGGGAGGCCCCGACCACGGAGGCACGGGCAGACTCGACCGCGAGGCAGAAGGCCTCGACTGTGAGTCGGGCGGCCGCGACCTCCACAGCGGGCCGGGAGACCTCGAGCACAGGCCAGCGAGCCTCGACTACGGGGCAGGAGGAGGTATTGATTCCAGGACGGAAGGCCTCGACCCTGTGGCCGAAGGCTCAACCCTGGGACAGAGGGCCTCGAACATAGTTGGAGGGGCCTCGAGTGATGGAACTTCGCCGTTGCGAACGACCCAGCCTCGAGGAACTCCGGCGGAGGAGCTGGCCATGTTCGCAGTTGCGGAGCACGACACGGCGTGGCGAAAGGCGATGCTGCAGGAGCACGTCTTGTACACCCGACGACAAGGGAAGGAACCGGACATCATCGGGGTGTACGACGACACTGGCGCGCGGGCGGTGGACATCGCCTCATTCAAGCCCGAGATGGCAGCTCGTTTTGAGATGAGCAATCTCGGTGCGCTCTCCTGCTACCTCGACATTGAGGTGGAGCAGGAGAGGGACTTCATCACGCTGGGGCAGCAGAGGCTGCTGGATCGAGCTGGCATGGCGAACTATAAGTCCATGCCGACGATGATGGAGGAGCAAATCAAGCTATCCATCAGACAGCGGGTCATGGAGGATCCGTGGCAGGACCATCAGACGGCGGTGAAGAGGCTGCTACGCTACATCAAGGGGACACCTGATCAGGTGGTCGTCTTCCCTGAGCAAGTTGGGCAGCGGCTGACGGCGTTCAGCGAGGCGCCGTTATAGAAGTCCAGTGAAGGTGAGCAACGGCTCATGGCGTTCAGTGACACGCACATGGCGGGCGACATAGATGGGCGGTGGAGTACCTTGGGCGTACTCGGCGGCGCCAATCGCCTGGTAGTCGCTGAAACAGAAGACGGTGGCGCTGTCGACCTTCGAGGCGGAGTACATCACGGCAGCCACCGCTGCATGCCAAGTCTCTCGGGTGTCTCAGGAACTGAGGCAGAAGATTGGCATGGTTGAGGTTAAGGGTTAACAGCAGGATTAGGGAAAGAATGTTAGACTTAATCTGCTGCATCCCACATTCTCACCTTGCAGTCGGTCGAGGGGCAGGTTTGGTCATGGGGGCAGGATGCTGATAGCCCCCGTTCACCATGCACTTAGGGCTTTAGGAGTATGGCAATAGGCCATCCTAGGAGTAGGAGGAGGCAGCCACGTCCATGGTTGTTCCCTGCACAGTGAGTTGTAAATCAACTGTACAAGCCATGACCTAGCTCTTGTATATAAGCAATGCAAAGGGGAAAATCCAAGGTAGTTTAGTGGCCAAACCATTCTGGAAGGCTCAGGTTTCAGGAACTGTAACTATGAGTAGAGTGCGTGTGTGTTTGCTGTGCTCAGTGAGTTCGTGTACCACCATTCACTTGGGTACTCAGCTTTGGCCAACGCTGAAGAAGAGCAGTGTGTGCATGTGTTCTCGAGCTCAGCTCATCTTGTTCCATGAAGCAGGGGAGAGGTCGAGGGGGGTCGAGTAGGAGCTACTCGCCTCGAACTTGGTCAGCAGCCAACGCTGCTGGCCCCATTAGTGCTAGGTTCTAGTACAAACAAATACTAGTAACTTTTATCAAAGCTCGAATGAAACCATACTACCTTGACCTATTTGTTTCGCCACCAGATAATATATATGTTGGCATATAAGAACGTTCAAGAACTACAGCAAATTAATTACCTTGCAAGCATCTCCACAAACAGATGTTGGGCGTCGTCCATGTACACAGTGCCCGCAACAACTGGTGTGCTGTCTGTGTCCGATCGTCATGGTCATGCCGTGACCCCCGCCCCAGGATGGCTGGCTTTGGATGCGTCGCGCCTGCCGGCCGCCGGAGAATCAGATCAGAGCCGGAACAGGAAGCACTTTGGAGTCTTGGTGTTGCATACTTACAATACAACCATGGAGATGTGCGCCTGAATGCTGAAGGCAGTGCCTGCAATGATGCTGCGGGCTGGACGGCCGGAGGAGCGGCCGAGGGAGTTTGACACTCTAGTTCATCTCTTGACCTTAGTAGCAATGAAATCAAACTAGTTTTAGATAAAGAGCAACTGATTATTTAACATATCTTTGTGGATAACAAAAATTAGCACCAACACCAGGCATATCTGTTTAGAAAACTGCAGATATGATAGATGTTAATTTTTTGTCGAAAGAAGATAGTATCTGGTTCATCACCACCATATTTAGTAATCAACATCAACTAGTAGTACTCACTGGGACACATTGTTATTTTGTCACAACATCAACTACTAGACATTGGAAAAAGCTAAACATGTTTACAAGTGTTGCATATAGTTATTTTGAACCCAGCAGCACATCTCACACTGACGGACAGTGAGGCTGCATTCCCTCAAATTTAATCTTGGACTGGATTGACTACCTCTTAGGAATCACGATCATTCTACTACTCCTACAGATGCAATCATAGCACCAGCTATGTTTTTCAAATGCCAGGTGACCAGTTTCTAGCACATACGAGACACTATTACTACTAGTAATATGCTACTATCCAGCAGTTGATTCTAAAAGGGCATTCATAGTAAGAGTGCGTGGTGCTCACCTCCTGTACATGACGCCCTGCTTGCCCCGGTCGCGCAGGCACCCCCGCAACAGCCATGCCGAATGCGCACAGCCTGTCTGGGGACTCGTACACGAGCAGGTGCGCCCTCCAAGACCTAGGGTTTCGTGTGCCGGGAGGATGAGTCGAGCCATGACTACGAGAGGCCGGCGGCGCGGATCCTCCTCTGGGCGGCGCAGATCCTCCTCCGAGCGGCACGCTGATGGCGTCCTCCTCCGCATCCCTGCAGCAGCAACCTCGTCCCCCATCCCCAACGCTCACTAGATCTAGCCTCCATGGAGCTCTCGTGACTGGTGGAGGGGAGGCGCGGTAGCAGCAGAGGAGAGGTGACGACGGCAGTGGAAGGGATGGGAGAGTGAGTGGGAGGAGAGGATAGGGGCGGTGGCCGGCTCAGGACGCTGCAGATTTGGTCGGCGCCGCCGTGGAGTTGCCCCTCCGTATCGGGGAGAAAGGAGAGAGGGGAGAGAGGGGTGGGGGTGAAGTGACAGGCTTGGTGGCCGGGGTGGGTGCGGACCTGCCCATTTAGTTTCACCAGATTTGATGTCGTGCTCATCTATCAGCGACGCGCTTCGTCTAGACAAGTCACTGACAACCTCCTCCTTATTTGAGACGCGTCTGACTTGTTATTGGTGATGCATTTTTCTTTAGTGGCAGTGTGCAACTCTTACTCAGTGACGTGTTATGTTTACCCGCGTCACAAATATCATATTGGTGACGCGTTTTAGTTTTGAGTCACTAATTAAGGCGTCACGGATAAGCAATTCTGGCATAGTGAAACCAAGATCATGAACACGAGCTGGTCAGTAGGCACACATGACTATTAACATTACAGCACAATTACAGATATGAGGTGATACTCTGACTTGTTGACTCCATGTTTTTTGTGGTCTGTAATGATGATCAGTTTGTTCTTCAAGGCGCAGCTCTGCTAGGAGCTTAGGGTGAGAGCAGGTACAATAATGAGCTTATAGCCAAGCTAATGCTGATGTGGAGGAGAGAAGAGAGGAGAGAGATGAGAGCTTGGCTCCCATGCAAGCACCAATAGGCACGGAAGCATAGGTATTAGTGGGCCCAAGTAGCAAGTATTGTGAGGAGTAGGAGAGATATTTTTTAAAGACAAAATAGAAGACACTTATTGTATAACTTGGCTCTTATACCTTGTCTTTTCTTTGAGGGGCTCGGCGTTGGGGTGGCGGCTCGCGTTGGGGTTGGGCTGCCGCGGCGTTGGAATGCGACAGTACGGGGCATCGGGGCTGGGCCGGAGCGGCTTTGGAACACGAAGGCGCGGAGAGGTGGCGGCTTTGGGCGGAGCGGCGGCGTGATGCGGTTAGGGGCAGCGGCGGGGGGAGGTAGTGGGGGGAGTATTCCACGCGATGGCTAGTACAGGGGCAGGCAGGGGCGGCACAACGACGGTGCGTCGACGAGCGCCTGGCATCAAGCAACAGCCTCGATGAACGGGAGGAGGGGGAGTTCCGACGCGCGCGTGATGGGGACAGTGCAGGACCCAAGGAGGCAGCGGCGGGCGACGGTGCGTGTGATCGTGGGGAGTGTGGACACGAAGTTTGACCCGAGTGTGTTCGATCTGAGGGCGACTAAAACCGTAGGGGTCGGAGGATGTTGGGGTCGGAGGAAAATCCGAGGAAAACCGTCTTGCAGGTGTTTAGTAGGGCTAAGCGGTGTTTAGCGATGCGAAAACAATGCCATTTGGGTCTTTTTAGTTGTAGATAGAGATATATTATTCCCTTTGTTTAAAATTATAGGCTACTTTAATTAGTTTTGTACTAAGTCAACACTTCTCTAATTTTGATCATTTTATATGATGCATCTAAAAAAGCTATTTCATGAAGATCTAAATGAAACTATTTTGATGTTTTAGCTGTTGGTGTATTCTTTTATGAACTTGGTTAAATTAGAGAAATCTGACTAAAGACAAAGTTAATGTATCATAGGTAATTTGAAACGAAAGGAGTAGTCTTGTAGCATTTGAATTCATTTTCTTTTCGTGTTAAAAAAAAGAAACAGACGGCTTATGTTTGATGTTAGGATAGAAATATAGCTCGTTAGTTGAAATTTCACTTCCATTTTCTTGTTGGCCTGTACTTTCAGGATTAACAAAGAGGTGTTGTCATAGACGAACAATACGGTCGCCTCTATAAAGTCTTTTTGGCCACATCTGAACTCTGTTTCACCGTAGTAACCTTACGATCCAATCAACTCATATCTGCAAAATTCATCTTGACAATGAAGTACATGGCCTTGCGCACAAAAAAACACAACGAAGTACATTGTCAAATGGTCATCTCTTCGAGAAAGGGAACGGCCTCTCCTGGTAGCACCTTGTGTCCTAGGTTTTGACTCCTCGTGGCAGCGAATATTCAGGATTTAACGACGTTTTGTTTTTAGTGGTAGACGACATTCTCATCAACAGCAAGATGCCTATGGTGACTTCATCAATTCCGAGAATTTACAGACCCAGTCTTTAAAGATGCTCATAGTGGTAAAAGTTGAGTGCATACATTCATAGAGTTGAGTGTATGTATGTTGTGAGTGTCTATGTTATAATGTGTAATTCTAACAAGGAAAACATGGTCATCTCTTCATCACCGTACCTCTACCCTACCAATCAGTTTATTTTAATTACCATATGTAATGTGCCGGGAAAGCATAAATTAGTGTACGGTTACCTAGATCACCGTTAACAAATGGTCACCTAGATCACCGTTAAATTAGTGAAGGCTGGCAAGCAGAAATGCTAATCATTCCTTTCATTATTAACATATATACATGGAATAGAGCGTATATATACCAGTGGAAATGTACTTGCAACATGCACATGTCTATGAAAAATTCATAGAAAGGCTTTGAATTGGTCTTTTATTGATCACAAGTTGGACTTTTAATCTCCCTTGTATTTCTAGTCCATGGGGGGCTGCAGCCCACCTAGCACCTTGGATCCGCCCCTAGATATGATCCTAGTGGCCATCCTCTTCTCTATTGTTTCCATCACTTTGCAAAATGTGCCAACTCTAGAGTGTCTCAAACACATGTGCATGTGAACTCGCATTTTCACAAATATTTTAAGAGCTTTTACCATACTCGCTAGGTTCTAATGCACATGCAAGGAGATGGGTCAGTTCACCTAGTGGCAATTAGCTTAGATATCCGTTTTGAACATGGAGTTCCTCTCTTTACAGGACACACGATGCACACTGATTTAAGATTCATCATTTCACGACCAAGATAGGCATACCCGAGAAGCCACGTAAGGACACCTACAGACATAATAATCATATCACACAAGGAAAAATTCTAAAAAAATTTAAAAAACAAAAAAGGCAGCTTGTAACGCTCGCATCACGAACATAGCTAGCATCACATGTCATATATATTGTTGTGGTTACATTTATTCTGTTTTTCATGAGACGCCAGGACAAGCGATATTGGAACCATATAATCCCATACCCAGAACTCCAATTAAGAAAAAAATGGAACCGCCTGCAGTATACAAAATAAACTTGGTAGCTGAATACAGACGCCTCTTTCCCCCCCACATGGATAAAAGTAAGTAAACAGGAATTAATTCTAACTCCCACATGGATTTTCATATTTATCATTCTGCCACCCTTGAGATAAATACTTTCACAGATATATCTCACAAAATAAAAAATGATAATAACGGTAAATTTACACACAGCACATTCACACTTGAAGCACTCTGGCCCACGGTAGCATCCATGTCACCATGTGTCCGTCCAACTCACTGTCATGGAACGCGTCCAGTATCCAATTCCATATGTGTTCTACACAACTTGTGCAATTATCAATTCCCAAAAAAGAAACAACTTTTTATCCCAAAGATGTACCCTACACGATGGCAATTCCTAGGTGGAAAAATAAATGTGGCACAGGACAGGAGGAGAGCCCCTGTGGTATCCAAAGCTATTTCATCACTCCTCGAAACAGAGCTACATGGATCAGGTGGCAGAAAGTGGCCACCGGTGCGGCGAGGCCTGAAATCGGGAGCATCGCAACTCACATAAGCATATCACGCAACTGAAACTTTTCAAAGAATTTTTTGAAAAATAAGAAATACATCTCATAACACTTGCAACACAAGATATTTCTGGCATCGTGTGTCATATGCTGTTGTGATTACACTTGTTTTGTCTTCCATAAGACGTCAGGACACGCGAATCAACACAGTCCATGAGGGCTTCAAACTTATTATTCTACCACCCTTGAGATAAATATTTTCGCATATGTATCACAGAAAACAAAATTTTGACAATAGCAGCCAATTGACGCACACAACATATTCAGACTAGATAGGCATACCCGACAAAGCCACATGAGGACAATTACAAACGTAATAAGCATCTAAAAGAATTAAAAAAATAAGAAAGACGCGAATATAGCTAGCATCATGTGTCATTCTTGAGAGAGAATATAGCTAAGGGAGAGGAGAGAGATGCACAGTGTACACGCGACAACGCGAGAGAAAGAGAGGGAGCATGGCGTACAGGAGAGGGAGGTGAGATATTTCTCTATTAGGGTGGAGATGATGTCATGTAGGGCCTGCCTGTCATTGTCAACGAGGAAGCACAAACGAATCGATGGTCGAGATGACTCAACATGGTCACTGATTCAGCTGTCCAACGACTCCAAGCTAGCGATCTGCGGCATTGACTGATCCAACCGCGTGCCACACGAGGCTCGATAGAGGACGACGTGGACGCTCGGGACAACAGGCAGTGCAGATAGCGAGGCGGGATGGGCGGTGGCCGATAGGATCCCTATGGCCAGTTGTGTGGCGTCCAAAGCTAGTAGCCATTAGTATCACACCACGTGATGGTTTAAAAGAATAGGACAACACCAGTGGTTTCTCGAATGGGAGTGGGCCCAGCGCTACAACTTGCGCTACATCTCTTTGCACTCACGTGCGCCTGATATCAGGAGGCGGATGTCTAATGTGACCGCCTTTGTTAATAACTTAACCAAGGCGGGCAGATAATTAAACATCTAAAAATTATTAAAAATTAAGAAAGATGCGAAAATATCTAGCATCGTGTGTCATTGTAGACAGGCAATGGCGCTAAGAGAGAGGAGAGAGATGCACGGTGTACGCGCGAGAGAAACAGAGGGAGTGTGGCATACGCGAGAGGGATGTGAGACATTTCTCCGTTAGGGCGGAGATGATGTCACATAGGGCCCGCCTATCATTCTCAATGAGGAAGCACAAACGAATCGATGGTCGAGATGACTCAACATGGTCACCGATTCAGGCGTCCAGGGACTCCACGTCAACGATCTGTGGCATCGGCTGATCCAACCGCGTGCCACACGAGGCTCGGTGGAGGACGGCGCGAACACTCGGCACAATAGGCGGTGCAGATAGCGAGGCGGGATGGGCGGTGTGGATAGGATCCCTATGGCCAATTGTGTGGCGTCCAAAGCGTATGGCCATTAGTATCGCGGCACGTGACAGTGGTTTAAGAGATCATGGACGGTTTTGAAACGAGAGTGGGCCCGACACTACAACTCACCACACATCTCTTTGCACTCGCGTGCGTCTGATTTCTAGAGGCGGATGTCAATCGTGACCGTCTTTGTTAATAACTTAACCGAGGCGGGCAGATAATGAAACAGTTTCATTTGTTTCTTCCATCATGAGACGACTAGACATGCGATGCACACATTATCGACGGGGCTTCATATTTATCATTCTACCACCCTTAAGATGACTATTTTCATAGTTTTGTTTAAGAAACATAAATATTTTCATAGATATATCACGCAAAATAAAAATTTGATTAAAACGGCCAATCGACACAAAACACATTCACACCAGATGTACTCAGCCCATAGTGCCTTCCGTGTGCCCATCCAACTTCACCGCCATGGAACGCATCTGGTATCCAAATCCACGTGCTACAGAACTCGTGCAATTATCAATAACTTAATTCCCCAAAAACCCATCTTTTCCTCTCAAAGAAGGAAAAATAAATGCGGCGGCGTGGGACAGGGGAGAGAGTACCCCGCGGTTTCCGAGGCTATTTTGGTCACCTGCCGAAACAGAGTTAAAAACAGCAGCGCATGATACATTAACTGGAAAGCGGCCACCGGCGCGGCGAGTCCCGAGACCCGGAGGCCGCTAGTCGCAGTTCGCAGCAGCGCAGGCACAGGCGCTGGCGCAGGCCAGGAACCACACAAGAACGAACCAACCCGCAGCCACGGCGCCCGATGCTGAGCGCAGCCAAATCCAGCCAGCCATAGCATAATCGGCAAGAATTCTTGTACCGTCTCCCCGTCTTCCTCTCTCTCTCTCCCCTCCCTCGTTCCGGATCCGCCGCCGCAGCCTTTGCGGCGCCCGTCGCTGTCGCTTCGCCTCTCGCTCGCTTGCCGGGCACGGCACGCCCGCCGCCGCCTCCTCCGCCGCCTGTGCAGGGCCGCCGTGAGCAGGGAGTGCTCTGCTGCCGTGGGCGGCTGCCCGGTGCCCGGCGATGGACCGGCCGGGCGAGCGCCTCGGCCGCGCGCTGGACGCGTTCGGGGGCGACGTGTGGGCGCTGGTCGACGCCGCGTTGGACGCGGCCGCGCGGGACCGACCCGACGAGCTGCGCGCGCGCCGCGACGGCATCGTCGAGCGCCTCTACTCCACCGCCGCCGGCGGCGGTGGCGGCCGCTGTAGCAGCTGCGCCGCCCGTCCGCCGCCGCCTAGTGCCGCTTTGGCGGCGGCGGGGCTGGACGAGGATGAGGACGGCGAGGCGGCGGCGGCTCCTGCTCCGGCTTCTCCGGTGGCGGAGGCGGAAGCTGACGCGCAGGCCGGTCCCGGTGGCGCAGAGAAGCAAGCAGAGGACATCGGCTCCGGCGCCGGCACGCCTGCCGGGCTCGAGGGCAGGATCGTGGCCATCAGGGATTTGTTGGAGGACATCAATCAGGTCTCCAAAAAAGCCACTTTTACCACCACGCAACGCGAATTTGATCCAAATGCGCGGCCTTTTTCACGCAAACTGTGCACGCTTGTGGTGTTTTGTCACAGCCCGAGGAGGACCAGGTGCGCTTACTGCAGAGCCTGGCAGACATGGATGTCACCTACAACGCGCTCCAGGTCAAGTTCTCTTTCGCCATTCTGTTCTTTCATCGCTTCTGTTATTTGAGATTGAGCAGCAGCTACTACGATGGAAAGGGTAAAGTTTTGAAGCTTCTGTTCGTGTTCGTGTTCGTGCAGGCGACTGACATCGGGCGGCAAGTGAATGGTCTGCGCAAGCACAATTCCGCTGAGGTCAGGCGACTGGTAAAGCAGCTGATCAGGTGACGAACATGGACACCAACACTGTTAAAGTAGGCAGATGATTTTTTTTCTGTTTTCAATATGCTGCCTAATTATCCTCTTTTGTTGAACATGGTGTTGCTTGCAACTTGAAGGAAGTGGAAGGAGATAGTGGACGAATGGGTGCGCCTGCACAATTCCGGCGGTGACGGCAGCGCCCCGGTTACGAGTATGTCACCGTGCAGAGTTTTTCAGTCTCTTTGGCTCAGGATTTTCTTCAGATATTTTTTTTTGAGATTTATCCTGAGTGTTCTTGATAATCCTGATGGCTGGAATCGGTTGCTTTGATGACAGCAGCTCATGGTGACTCCCCAGATAAAATCCAAGGCAGGAGCCACCAAAGTCCTCGGGTAACTTTTCTTGCTTACAGATTGCTCTGAATGAGAAGCCTTTTTTTAGTGATTCCCCTGTCTGTAGAAAGCTTCTTTCCAGTATGAAGCATCGTGCCTGGAATATTCGCTGCTCTGTTATTCCCCTGTTAGTTTGCTTACGATCACAGCTCTTAAAAACTGCGATTATCCATGCTTTGCTCATGCTGATGAGTAAACTACTAGCAGTAACAGATAACTGGTTGTGCAATGGCAGTGGCTATAATCTATTGTGACCCTCTGTACTTTATTAGAGGCCGTACGTTTATCTTTTCTTATTGATCGTTGACTATGTAGCAAAGACACCTTTATTGTTCGAACCTTACAGGTTTCAGCGTTTCAGTATTCTCCCAGCCCACAGAGCCAAAGTGCCACAGATCATCATCTTCCTCTGACATCATTCCGTTTTCGTCCTTTCAGTTATGCAGTAAAATGTACTTATGGAGCTATGTATGGTCTTTGTTTCTGGAATTTTAGATGGTTCAGCTTCAGAGAGGGCTAGCAATGGGTTTGAGCCAACAATGGATGCAAAGCGTAGGGCCAGCCATGTACCAGCACATAATAATTCCAGGCAGATGAACAACAACCATAATTCTACTACTACTACTACCCCATCATCTGCTCCAGCTGTAAGGATTTAACCAGATTTTTCTCCTTAATTCCTAGGTCCCCGTTGCTTTCAAGCCGACAGTTGTGCACTGCATTTTGTTTAAAGTAGATGTGGCCCTACCAGTGAAGCATCTTTTGACTAACTTTGCCTCACATGTCACTACTCATTGTACAATATTGCTACTCGAAAAAAGGAAAAAAAAAAAGATTCTGTTCCACTAAGTGAACAAAACAGTTGGAGTTGTCAGTTCCTTAGTAAATTGTTTACCTCGAAAGGAGTCTTGTTATTTTCTTGGATTGATAGGTTTGAGAATAATTTTCAATTCGTGCAGAAAGTGAAAATTTTGGAGCAAAGGCAGAGTGTTTTGGACCTTGACAAGCTTGACTCTGCAAGGAAGAGGCTCCAGGAGAATTATCAAGAAGCACAAAATGGTAAATTACTGACTTTATTATACCTCATCTTGAAATACAGACAGACAACATGATGATATGAAGGAAATTATTGTCTGTCACTTTGTTCCTGTCTTGATCGCTGCTGATTGGTCTGGTCATGGTGCTTTCTTTAGCAAGTGATTGAAACGACAAGATATCATCATATCTGAAATCAATCTGTACAAGAGGTCCTGATGAAACAAATTTGTTAACCTTTCTCTCTTTTCTCACGATTCCTTTTTTTGACAGCCAAAAAGCAGAGGACAATCCAAGTGATGGACATCAACGACATACCGAAGCCGAAGAACAAAAACGCCTTCATCCGCAAGAGTGCTACCGGTGGGTTCCCCGCAAGGCACCGATAACCTAGCCTCCATCGTTTGGACATTTGCGCCACTCGCAAACTTGTTCCCTAGAACCGCAACGGGAAAGAAAAAGAAGCAAACGGTTTCTTGTTCTTTTTCCCCTGTGTTTTGATTGCCTAGGCTTACCTTCAGAGTAATATGGTCAGGTACATAAGAGTGAACTCATATGGTGTTTCTCGAGGAGAAAAAGAAAGAGATTAGGCTCTGTTTTTGGCTATACTTCGGCTGCTTGATATTGCTGTTGGTCAGTGGTGGATATATATGCGCATGTCATGTGTGCGGTAGATGCATCCCAGTTCCCAGGTCAGCAGATTCAGCGCATGGGAAAGGGCACCCTTCAGTGCCATGTCCTATATTCTTGTCGCGCTTTGACGGGTTTACCCCTCCTGCACCAAAAGTTCACCTGTGGGTAAGTAGAATTCCCGATCAGTATTACTTTTGTTCTCTATTTATCAATCTGGTGAGAGAGGCGAAAATGGGGCAATCCCGTGCTCCCGCCAATGAGCGTGACCTCCGCCTCCGACGGCCCTCAGGGTTCGGATGCGTGGGAATCGGAGGCTCTTCGTCCGGCGGTGTAGAATAGGTCCTAGGGTTTCTAGGTCTAGGTTTCCGGCGGCGGCGGCGACGGCGACGCCATGGAATAAGGTACCCAGCTCTTCCCCGTCTCGTCAGCGCTCCTCTCCGGCGTCATCGAGGAGCTTAGGGTTTTAGGAGTCCGTGTGCGTGGCCGTCTCGGCGTCTTGATGGGGCAACGGTGGCGGCGGCGCGCGTCGAAGTTCGTCAGCGCCTCCGGTGGATCGGGTGTCCCTGTGAAGCGGCGGCTCTAGCGACGTATCTAGGCTTAGGTACGGAGATGGCTGTGGGTTTGGTGGTTCGCAGGCAAGCGGATCGAGCTCCGTTCGGCGTCTGTCCATTGCGAGCTTCGATTCGAGGTCGATGGAGCTCAGGGCGTGGACCTGACCTATGGCTGCTCAGTAAAATCTTCAGCTCTTTCGAGTGTATGAGCGTCTACGGCGGTCTACCTCAAAGCCGCCATGCGGTGGAGCTTCTTTCGACCTTGGATTCAACGGCGGCGACTGGAATCGGCGCCCGGCGACGACGAGCTCTGGAGGATTCCGTGAGAAGGAGGTCCAAGGACCTGGTTGTATTTTCTTTTTTTTTTTAGATCCTTTTATCAAGTAGGGTTGGACAGCTGTCTTAGGTAGCATTCTACGGTGTACTCGTATTTGTATTATTCTGTTATCCATGTTAACATAGGTATACTTAAAAAAAAATCCCGATCAGTATGCAACAAAGCAAACACATGATCGGATGCCATTATTGCTGCGTGTGGCTTTGGCGCTGTGTGGTGCTCGTGGGTTCCCTGCCGTAGCACCTTGGCTTCTCTGAAACAGGTTTGTCACTATATATTCCTGGGATGTCGACAAACGCAGCAAGTTAAGGCGAGGTCTGTGGACCCGGGCGTCTTCAACGATATAAGCTAACATTAGTTCTAAGCTGGCAAATGTGAAAGAGACACTACAGTAATTATATATTAGCTACCATTAGCTCTAAGCTGGCAAATGTGGAAGAAAGACATAGTAATTATATTTATACCATATCGTGTGAGAGAGCCATCGTTGTAATGTGCGAAACTAGCTATTTCACGCTAAAATCTTTTCTTCTGCATTATTAAATACAGTAAAAATGATTTAACGAACTCTATGCTTGATCATTGGGATGCTCTTAAGAAAAACGAAGAAAAGGAAAAGAGAAAAACAAAAGGTTTAAAGAAAGTAGATTATTAGTTTATTTCCACATCGATGAGATCCAGCGCCATTCATACATACAGTATTAATATAGTACTATATATAGGACTGGGTTCCAAGAGGACCTATAATAGACAAAGCTCACAGCCCAAACTCATGACCATGGCCTAGGTCGTCTGACACGGCTGCAGCTACAATACCGTGTAGCACATTTGATGGTAAAAGCCGCTTTTGATGGTGTCCATGGCACACTTTGATGGTAAAAGTCTCTTTTGATGGTGGGGCGCATGCTTGGCTCGCCCAAGTCCAATGAGCCTCCTAAATGTTCTCTCCATCCTGATGAAACAAAAGATGTTCTAGCCATGGATGCACTATATTTATTAAGATCCTGAAACCCGGGCTAAGTCCATGGAGCATCTTAAGGGCTCGTTCCGTTAGGCTCGCTCTAGGTAGGAATAATTGCTGATGAGAGACTGGATATATAAATTCAACAAGTACGTACTCTTTTTTTTTTTTTTTTTTTTGCGACAAACAAGTACGTACTCCTGGTAGGAATAATTGTTTCAGGAGATGATTCCCGTATAAAAATATATTCTAGCCATGGAATGCACCATTTAAGAGCCTGAAACTTTCCTAGAGGTTTAAAACGAGGAGAAATCTGCTGGACGATATTTACAAAATACCGCTATAAATAACAAATTTTAGGCTTTTTTTTTAGAAAAACAATCGTCAATTTCTAGATTAAGGAAAATATTATGGACTAATTGCCGGAATTGACGAAGTGGCCCAATAAGCAAAAAAAAGAAAGGCCCACTTAGGGTTAAATGACGCTAGGTGCTTCTGCGGCTACTGGGCCTTTGTCGGTAGCTGCGCCTGGCAGCCCGGTTTCCCAGCCGTAGCAGCAGGCGCGCGGCACGTGAGCGTGAGCTTCACGATCAGTCTCGACACGTGCCGCCACAAGGAAAGGAACACATGTGGCGCTTAGACAAGCAAACAGCATAGCAGGGACAGATCGTTAGAGGAATGATGGCAGCCATGACGATCTTACGACAACAGCCACCCACCGGTAGCTTAAAGTTGTGACTTGTGAGTGATTTTTTTTCTATTTACCTTTGACTTTACGTATACTTATCACGTACATAACATGCCGGTAGAAAATTAACCTCGAGGAAGCATGGATGGCGGATGCTATTGTAAACCCTAAGTTCTAATTGTGCCATCATATAATCAAGTTTTACTATATCTAGATGCATAGAAAAAGTCAAAGTGACTTATAGTTTAAAGAATGGAGTAAATATCAATTTTTTTTTTGGTATTGCGCTACTATAGGCTATAATTAGTAAGTTTTTGAAGTGGTTTCTTAATACTTTTTCCACAAAAAATCTATTTTTGGATAAATACAAATTTTATATGAAAGTTGTAGAAGTCGTTGGAGGTTGTTTGGGGGGAGGTGATATTTGTTCTCAAATCTATTTTTATTTATATATTTTTTGATTCGTTTCATATTTTTATCTTTTAAACCAAGTTGGTTTTCAAAATGATGTTTTGTATTTGGGGTGCTTTTTTCGTTAAGTACAACATGTATAACAATTTTTTATCTTTTATTGTATGAAAAATATGTTTTGCTAGCTTTTGTTAACTAGTAAATATGCACGTGCGACACGCACGTGCTATGAAAACTTTTTGATACATTATGAATATGAACAATTCTATGCATAAACATATATCTATATATTGTTTCAAATATATGGGAACATAAAAATTGTGTAAAGCAATTATTTAAAATGGAGCAATATCAATAAAAACTTTTAAAAAATGATTCTTAACGTAATACGATTAAATAATTTGAGGTAGGCCTCAATGATATCCTTCATCTCGTCATTGTAGTTGACCATGATCATCAGCGTCGTTTCCCTAGGGCCAGCCACGACTTGGAACACCTTATGGTTTCCTATCACTCGCAATGATGGTTCAGACCTCACCAGCATCAAGGTGGGGAAATTAGTTAGTAGGGGAATCAAATGAGAGAGAAAAACACAATATGAGAATCGGTTAATTCCTAGAATTTAACTTTGAGAACTTAATGACCTGCAGTCTAAAATCACAACCCTACCAAAAGGTGACAACGACAAGCAACCCATCTAAACAGATTTGTAGTAGCTACACCAAAGGAAACAATCGTAACTTCTGATTGCAAATCTGATAAAATATTTAGTGGAATTATATTAAATTTAGTAAATTTTAGGGTATGCATGGTTTGTAGATTTGTACTTCCATTTTTTTTTCTATTTTTTAGTCGAGTGGAAGGTGTAGAACAGAGGATCAATGTACCTCACTGAAAGAAACAAAGATTGATCATGACAGATGGAGTTTATTAAAATCCCAATTCATGATCTACATGGACCAAACCCATGCATAGTTAAAGCTTAATGGCGGCTAATATTCTGTCGAAACATGCATTTGGATCCATGGCTCAGTATGTACAAAAACCTAGTGAATTTACCAAGTATTTCTACTAGACACACATTTGATTTGTTCCATTCCATGCTCCCAACACCCTGCCACGTCATAGTAGAAATGTACAACAGTACAAGAGTGAGACTGGAATGAACAGCACTTCACTCCACCGAACGTGCAACTTTGATAAAGGTTTCAAACATCTAAGGAACAGACAAAGGTAGCCTTGATTAATACATTCCGGCAGTCTTTATTTATTCTGAGGAAGTCCCACTAGTACATTAATTTCCACCAGTAGATGCCTTCAATTTGGTTCCATGTTGAGCTGAAAAACCTACTACTTGCATCGTTAACAAGGGCCTGTTTGCATTAGATCTCTCCAATTTTTAAGAATCTGATTTTTGAAAACTACATGGGATCTAAACAAGCCAGTTAAGCCACTTCTTTATGTTAGTTTTGTTATATTCTTAGAAAAAGCTGTTTATTGCTAGCTTTTGCTATTTTCTTGTGACCCAAAAAGCAATAAATGACAGTATGCGAACAACGGCTCACCCGCTGAGCGCACAGCCTGGCCAAGGATGACGGGAGATAGAACATAACTATTCTAGGGTGGTTTTTGCAAAAATGTATCCTAATCAGCATATTCTTAAGGAGTATAGACCTATGGTGCATAACTTTACAAGTTCAGGGAGCTAGATTTCAGATTTGAAAGTCCATGGACGTAAGTGGCACGAGACCACAAGTTTAAGGGCCGTCAATGTATTTTACTCTTCAAAACTATATGAGATCTAAATAAGCCAGTTTTGCCGCTTCTTTATGTTAGTTTTTGCTATATTCTTAGAAAAAACTGTTGATAACTAGCTTTTGCTATTTTCTTGTGAGCCAAAAAGCAATAAATGAAATCAGATTATTAAAAACTAGGGGATTCCAATTTCCAATTACCCCAATGGTTTTTTTTAAAGAATTTGAAACTGATCCAATTAGGGTCTAAAACTGAATCCCCATGCAGGACAAAAACTGAATCCCCATGCAGGTAATTAAGAGTGACTTGAACACCATAAAGAAACAGTACAATAATTCATACCACTCCGGTGTCAGCCTCAGGGTACAAAATACATTTTTTCCACACTCTCGACATCACAAACCGTACAACAAAACGGAGATAAGAATCATAAGATATGATTATTTGAACTACCGAAAAGCAAGACGCACAGCACCACTAAAACAGTCCTTTCGCGGGAGTGTTGTAAAAAAAAAAAAGCTTTCGCCGGAGAATTATAAATAAAGACAAGACAAACATGCCTCCTGGATTCGATTCCGACAGGCGCGGCTTTAATGTGTTTGTTATTTATTAAAGAAGACCATATCATGCTCATGCACGCACGCACGCACGCAACAGCTTCCGATGGAATCGTGAGAACCATACCGTACATACTCTGATCGACGACGGGACATGGATGTCAGATGGCGCCTGCGGCGGATTCGAGTTGTACAACATGCGATGGAGCAACTCGGGCGACCGCGACGCTTACCGCCGTGGATTCAGTGGCCGTGTCAGGTGCCAGTCGGCGGCGGCGGCGCCTTCCTCGCCGATGCCTTTCCTGTCGGAGGGGAAGACAACGAAGAGGAAGCTGGCGACGGACGCGACCGCCAGCGGCAGGAGGGCCAAGAACTCCCTCCACTGGGTGGACTCCTCCGGGACCAGGCAGCCCTGCACGCCGGCGTCGCAGAAGGCCACCGTCACGAACACGGCGGCGCCGACGATGGCGTGCAGGAAGTCGCGCGGCCTCATCCTCTTTTCTCTGCGCAGCTTCTCCCAATCGGTTCTTCCCCACAAGTGCCCGGGGATGTGGTTGAAGAAGCAGAAGCCTCTCGGGGTGGCGATCCCGTAGTGGGCGTGGCCGTCCGGGTCGGTGATGCTGTCGGTGAAGCTGATGAGTCCCCAGGTGAAGAAGCCGATGAGTCCCCAGGTGAAGACGTAGTTGACGCGGTGGCCGGTGCAGTCGCCGCCGTTGGTGAAGGACGGCGCCATCGTCATGAACGCCAGCGTGGTGCCGGTTGGCAGGAGCTTCGACAGGGTCGATGCCGCCGCCAGCAGAGACGTCGTGGTGGCCTTACCCTTCTCCAACGCTTTCATTTTAGCGTGGTCCTCTTTGTCCTCGTACGTCCGCGTCCGCCGGTGTGGATCCCGATCCCCCCCAGGCGCCGTCCTCGCCGACGCCCTTCCTGGTGGTGGGGTAGATGATGAACACGAAGGTGGCGAGGAACCCGACCGCCAGCGGCAGGTGGTTGAAGAAATCCTTCCACGGCCGCGACTCCTTCTTGACGAGGCACCGCTGCACGCAGGCGTCGCAGAAGGCTAAGGCCAGGAACACGGCGGCGCTGACGAAGGAATGCAGGACGTCCTGCTGCCTCAGCTTCAGCCTCTTCAGCTCCTTCCTGTCGACCACCGGCTTGGATCCACTGACGAGCTGGCGGTCGTCATTAAAGAGCCTCAGGCGTTCGCCGGTGGTGACCCCGTAGTGGGTGTTGCCGTCCGTGCCCTGGACGCTGTCGGTGAAGTTGAGCGCTGCGGTGAGCAGCGTGAGGAAGACGATGAGCCCGCAGGTGAAGGCGAAGTTGACGTCGTGGTCGACGCACTCCCCGCCCCTGGTGAAGGACGGCGCCATCGTCTGGAACGCTAGCGTCGTCCCCGTCGGCAGCAGCTTCGACAGCCCCGCCGCCGTGCCCACCGACTTGCTGAAGATCGGCCGTTTCTTCGTGCTCGTGGGGTCATTGGCACCGGAGCTGGAAGAGCCCCCCCCAATTGGCTAGCACAAGCGCCCATGGTAGACTACTCGACGTATGTTAGCTGCTGCGACGACTGCATTCTTGCATTGCATGCCCCTTTTATACACAGCACCGCGCCCTGTGTGGCAGCCTGGCTGCAGGCTGACAGCAGACAGGAAGACCAAGAACCAGATGCTCAAAGGTCGACAAGACCAAAGTACCTAGGAGCGGGGCGACAACATATATGCGACATGCTCAATATTTCTGTATACGTCGCTTGGGTATTAGGTCAAGCACCGGGATCAAAGGCCACTCCAAACTTTTTACGTCGTTTGGGTATGAGGCCAAGTACCGGCGGCGAGGCTCCACACACGAGCCCGTCGCCTGGTGTTAGCGACACACAAGCCCTCAAGGTTATACATGGGCATGCAGCCCATGGCACAACGACGGTCCGGCACGAGGCCCATATTTTTGGCCTGGCCCATGCACGGCTCGGGCTGGTATTGTGCGGGCCTGGGCTGGTGCACTAGGCCGCGCCTAGCCCGCACCATAGGGACGCGGGCTGACACAACACAATCTGCAGTTTAGTGGCAGGCCTTCTAAGAGTCCACGGGGCCACCTCTCACTAGCCTTGGCACCCCCAACCCCGCGAGAGGCAGTATAGTGACAACTGACAACGCTTTCCCTCCCCCTTTCCTCCTGCCACTCTGCGTAGCCGCTCACAACCACCTCCTCCTCGCCACCCTTCGCAACCGTAGCCCAAACGCCATTGATTTGCCGGACTCAATTAACCACTCCACCGCAGACAGATTGTGCCAACTTCAAGCGCACGGCGGGTGGCTGGCCTCGAGCGTCGGCAGTCGCAGCCCCACCGCTGACTGTGACCCGTTCACTCGATCCCGTGGCCTCAGTGTCTCAATGCAGCTTGCTAGCCATGGCGATCCAGCCTTGAGTGCCTTCCTTCCTCCTTCGTGTCCGACATGGCGGCCTTGAGCTCCGTCCCTCTTCCTTCGCGACACAAATGCCTCGCTCCCAAAGTCTTCGTGCCGATCACCCGAAAAAAGTTTGTTTCTAAACATGTGTCAAATTCAAATTTCCAGTTGGAAACAATGAGGAGAGACATAAAAAAAAAATAATTGATTTTAAATTAATTACACTCGTGTATATATATCGATTCCCATATGGCCATAGATCGATGGACTGCACCATAACATTTGACAAAATCAAGTTTGCACATCATTGATCCTATTTTTTTATAAGTAGTATCCTGATGCAATTGTTAGATACAAAGTGCAATTGTCAAATCCTATTGTACAACAAGATCTTGTCGTCAAAAGAATACACACTTTACAACACAATCAGCTCGGCGACGTCGGTGAGTGCAGGCCATGGATACAGCCAGCGTGCACGTCTATGCTATCCCACGCAAAGAAGAGCCCTTTGAGGCGCATGAACACCTCGCACGCGACAAGGCTCCGCTCCCCAGCCTGCCAGGGCTCCATCGCCGTCGCCGCGCGCGCACCGAGCAGCGACGCCATGTGCATGAGAGGGCTCTTCAAGCCCACACCCCCCGCCACGTACCTCCCGTCGAACACCCTGTCGCCGAGGTAGGCTCTCAGCGACGCCAGGAATTCCTCCTTGGTGTCCGGCAGCCGCTCGCCGCCGGTGAGCACCTTGAGGAGGAAAGCCAAGTGGTAGAGCCCGCCGTACGCGACCCACGTGACGGGCGTGCCTCGGCGTGGTGTCTCGACGGACACCACGCCGGTCTTGAACAGCTCGTCCCTCAGGCTCACGAAGCCGGAGCCGGAGACGGAGACCTGCCACACGGACCGCACGGCGGCAGCGCCCGGGCAGGGCGGCAGTAATGGGAGCTTCCCGTTGGCGTCGCACAGCGTGATGCCGAGCTGGGAGTACGGGGTCGGGGTGTCCACGTCGACTTCCGCCAGCCCGTAGCGCAACGCCGCGGGGATGTCGTCGATGCGCACGCCGGGCGGCAGGTTGCTGCCCTCCTCGTCGCCGCCAAAGCCGTGGTGCTCCGCGTGCACAGTCACGTATGGGTGCGTCTCCAGGAGGTCGCGGATCATGGAGAGCTCCATGAATCGGTTTTCGGCGATAACCTGCCGACGAACACTTGGCCCTGCCGCCGACGACGCCACTGTTGCGGCTGATGATGCGCTGAGGGCGTGGCGGCGTTGTCGTCACCGGTGGTGCCCCGTTGTGGCTGCGTGCTGTGGCGGGACGTGGTCTGGTCGCCGTCAGACGACGATTATGATTGTGGGGGAGGGCGCGGCAGGGCAGATTGATCGAGTTCGGCGGCCGTTAGTGTATTGGGAAGGGTCTGTCTACGAGTTACTCGGGTGATTTTCACCTTGTGGTCACTCGGGTGACAGAAGAACTAAAATCACTCGATTTTAGCCTACAACACAAATCGAGTGAGTCTAGCGGTTCCGTCACTCGATTTCCATATCTACATGATTAAAATCCAATAAACCAAAAATAAAAGATGTCTAAACCATAGCAAAAAAAATACAAATTTAGGCAGATCTATTCTATGGAAGACAAATTAGAAGAAGACTACATAAAAAATAGAGAAAAAATACAGATTTAATCAGATGTTAGAAGATGAAAGGATAAAAACACAGAAAAAAGACATTGACAGATCAGCAAATTAGAAAAGAAATCAAAGCAGAAAAACATACAAGTGTAATCCAAATGGCCATTCTCATTTAGAAAGGACCAATTTACACCAATTTAACATAGGATTTACACCCAAATTGGAATAGTAAAATGTGCTACAGTAAGGTGTAATCTACAGCTAGGAGCAGGAGGAAATGGTTGGAGTCGACGAGGATTGGGCCGTGGGCGCCGTACTCCCTGCTCAGGTCACTGTCGAGGCGCCGATGACGCGAAGGAGAGGGGAGGAGGAGAAGAGGGGTTGCGGTTACCTGCCCCGGTCGGGCCTCTCTGCGCTCGCGTTGCTCCGGCCATGCAGGACGGCGTTGGTCCTCATGTAACCCACCTCAGAGGATCCGCCATGGCCGGGGCCGGAACCGCCATGGGCGGCGAGCTCGTGCACGGGTGGACGCGCGGGCGTGGATGGGACTCGGACGAAGGAGCTCGCTGGGGTGCGAACGGGGCTCGCCGCCCCGGGCAAGGGGCGGTGGGGCTCGCCTGGAGGAGGTTGCCACGGGCTCGCCTGGACGGGGTCGCCGGGGGCTCGCCGGCGCTATGGAGAGGGAGGACCGTCAGTAAGAAAGAGGAGCGTCTGGGAGAGAACGTCCGCTAACGGGCCTGGAAAGCCGGGGAGGGGAAGAGTTGGAGTCGTGTGTGTGGGCCTACACGTCAGAGGTACATGAAAAAATCGAGTGAAACTAGCGCCAAAATCACTCGGGTGATTTCTAGATTTACCGATTGGGAAAAGTTGCTTCGTGTCGTCGTGCCCACGATGTGTATATATATAGGACTTATTAAATGGAGAAGATTTACCCAATCCGCAGACAGCAGGGACTACATTTTCCATAAATCTACTCATCCAGATCCTACACATTGCGTCACAAACTTTACTGCCCCCCCCCCCACCCCAACCACACACACACACACAGGCACACTTAAAGCAACACAAAAGTGACAAAATCCCATCCGGCCAACTCTTTTAAATGTGTATCAAAATCCAACAGGTCAAATCTCCTGTTCACAAAAAAAAAACAGCTCAAATGCAACATATATGTGTATCTCTTTTGTAATCCTTGTACAAACCCAAAACCGTGTAGGTCAGTCTGCTTGCCTTCGAATTCCCTTGACGTCACCATACTAAAACACAATATAGCATAGATCTTCGCCAACAGCTGTCGTCATCGCTAGAGGTTGCTTTGCTGCTCACCTCCTTTACCGATTTTAGTGTTAGTTTTTGTTTTATCTAGGATTTAATTTTTAGATTGTTTTATCTAGGATTTAATTTTTAGATGGCATCAATAAGGTGTGGTGGCAATGTCATATTGAAATCAGATCTCCCTAGCCTCTCCTTACCTTGACGATGTCTGATCTATTACTAGCATAGGCTAGTGTGACTATAGTTTGTTGATATGTTGGCTCTCATCAAATCTCGGTGGTTGGTGTTTGTTAGTTATTAAGTAGTTGGTTGATTTTTTATGTGGTGATTTTGACCTCTTATTTTTGTCTATTGTACAATATAAGATTCGTTTCTCCAACACTTTTCTAGTGGTCAAAGTTTGTAATCCAAGGTTCTTTAGGAATCCTCTAGCCGATGTTTTTCCAAATGGTCCTAGATTTCATTGCCAACATCAAGTGTGTTTTATGTTCTTCAAAGCCTTATACATAGATAGCTAAGGTGTCCTTTTTCTTTGTTACTTTTATTTTAATCTCCAACTAGAGGATACTTTTTAAGTTTACAAAAAATCATCTTGCCACCAGGGGTGGGCCAATTACTATTCAATGGGATTCAGTTGAATACCCAATTTTTTGGCAAAACAAATTCATACATATAGTGTATATATAGGTCTGTATGTGTTTTGAGGGGAATATACAGGTCTGTATATGAAACAGTGAACTGCATACATATACAGTCAAATCAGCCCAATTTCAACTCGTTTTGCCTTCACATCAAAGGTTAAGTGATGCCCTGTGGCCCATTTTCTTTGCCGGAGGCCCAAGGACTTCCTGAGTTAGTGTGGAGAAAGATGTTGCATAGTGCTTTGTCTGTTATTTGTTCAAAATTTGCTGGTGGAGATATGTTTACAAATTAAGGGTTTCAAAATTTGCATTTGGT
Organism: Bothriochloa decipiens; assembly: GCA_023333625.1. Classification (NCBI taxonomy): domain Eukaryota; kingdom Viridiplantae; phylum Streptophyta; class Magnoliopsida; order Poales; family Poaceae; genus Bothriochloa; species Bothriochloa decipiens. Next base: position 9,860,924 of record CM041633.1, read on the forward strand.
TGCGAATTTTGTTTTGGTATGTATGTGTTCTGAATACCCAGCCCTGAATTCCTAGGCCCGCCACTGCTTGCCACAAAAACCATGGTCCATCACACTGGTGACAATTCTTCGTCATCTTTCTTCCCCAATCCAGCCTCTTCAGCTACTCTTGCACCAATGGCCACCATGATTCTTGTAGTTGGTGACCTTTTTGCTCCTTCATCTATAGTATCAACGAAATGTGTTGAGGGTAGGGGCAGCTGCGCCTACCCTCCACAATGTAAAAAGGCCACTCTTAATTAGTTTAAGGATGTGCATATAATTTTGTGAAACAAAGGGGCAAGTGAGGAAGATTGCCTCCTACCTCCCTTATAAATAGAACCTAGTGGGTAAGGGCAAGGGGACTCTCTAGATTCTCCCCTAACCATAATCTTTGGGTACTCACTGAAACGACCTTGATTTCCGCGAAGGGAAATCCACAGTGTCGGAGTGTAATATGACCATTTAAATCACATTACC
>CM041633.1:9861431-9874489 GCA_023333625.1 Bothriochloa decipiens
AGGGTTTTGTCGAAAAATTTTGTAGTTCGAATTTTTGGGTTGTTACACTCACTCTTTCATTCGTGTGTGGGTTTAGTTCCCGAACTTCCCCTTATCCTAGCGAAGGAACCTTCATCCTGGTTGGTGCTTAATTCTCTATTGACAAAATAGAATCCGACTCCAACTCTCCTAAATGTAAATATGTTGTAGTCCGTGTACAAACCCAAATTATATACATGTCATTTTGTTTGTCTTTGAATTCACCTTGACACTCTAACACTATCTAATTACAAAAAATAGACTATAGCATTGGTAACCCTACACATACAGCAACCATCATTTGCTTCTACTGCTGCCTGGTCACTTTGTCTCATCCTATTATCAGTCTCAGTAGTAGCAGAGAAATAGGGTTCTATCCCCTTTGTAGATTTTCACCTTCTTGTTATTGTTTCCTGCTACTAATCTCACCTTCTTGATAATACATGCAGATGTGGCGTCATTGTCAGCAAGAAAAATAGTTTAGAAACAATAAACCATTATTAGAAATTGATATTACAGTGATATTTGCAATCATGCTAGAAATAGACATTAGTTTAAGTTTCTTACCCCAAGATGTCAGCTTGGCGGTGATCTCATCCAAGGAAGCGATATAGGTCACACAATCTAAATTCTCTCCATTTAGCATCCCAAGGACTCTACTAGCTATGTCCATCACTCGTATGGTGCGCCTAAACTCCTAGCTTCATAAATGATGTTCACTGGTCATTATCATAGATATCTTCCTGGCCTTTTTGATTATGTGACATGTATCTCTTCACGGTAGTCCTATGCCTATGAAACAACCAACTCACCATTCCTACCAAACCCTAAATAGCTAGGCGGTAGGTTCTCTGCCATCTCCAGAACCAACATGACAACTTGTTATGAAACCATCAAGCAAAGCAGTGAAATGGATAAAAAATTTAATCCACTACAATTGAGTTGGGTTGCCTATACTTAGTGGAGCATCTTAAACCATTATGGAGGCAGATCAAGATACTCAAATATTATGAAGGAGATTAAACAGGTGGATGATTCCCTAATGTGAGTAGAGTAGGTTATGAATTAGCTCAATTAGCAAGATGTACGTTGCATAGTGTGGTCTGGAGAGAAAACTTTTCTTTTTGTATTAGTGAGCTTCTGAAAACAATCTATTGATGAATGCATGCACTCTTGTCTTGATGATGTCTAATCTAGGACCTACAAATGTCCATTGTAAGTATGGTCTATCTATTGTGTTGCATCCGTTAAATCTTAGTAGGTGGTGTTTGTGAAAGGAACCCATTGGTTTTGGATGTGGCAATTTTGACTCTTCTTGTCATCTCTTTTATAACAAGGTCTAGTTTCACCAACACTATTGGTCTAGTGGTCAAGGATCGTGAAGTCTGCGTTGTTTGAGGTCCCACTAGTCGATATTATTTTAAAGGATACTAGATGTCGTGACCAACAACGAGTGATTTTACAGTTATCATCAAAGCCTTACTCCCTCTGTCCGACAATAGAGGTCGCTACGGGATGCGTGCAGACCAAACTTTCTCAACTTTGATTAGTAAAATATATATGCAACATTTGTATCCCCAAATAAATTTACTATAGAAGTATATTTGACAATCTATCTAATAATACTAATTATGTATCATAAATATTAATATTCTTTAATACATAATCAATGAAAGTTCACAGAAATTGACTCTGCAAAGCGAGAATAACATCTATTTTTGAGATGGAGTATGTAGATATATGGTGTTTGAAGATGCTCTATGTTGTGCGAATTTCAATGTAACGAAGGAAGAAGATGACCAGATTAATCTTTAAAGGTCATTTTTCTCAAATTGTCTATATTTTATAATTATGATAATCTCTAATTGTTCTCCGTGAGGAGAAGCTCGCCCGCAACCTCTCCCTCGGCCCCATCAAGCTCACCGAGCACATCAAGGAGGCGCAGAAGGAGAAAGCAGCCGCCGCCAACAATTCCCCCGCCGGCGAGGCCGCTTCCGGGGCCGACGACGCCGTGCCCGAGGAGGCCGCGGAGCCCGACCTCGCCGCGCTGTCGGCGGAGATCGACGCGTTTCTTGCCGCCCCCAGGGATGGCGGCGACGCGCCGCCGCCGGCCGTGTCCGAGGTGACCCTGGACAAGTTCTCCAGCGCCGTCGAGCAGGAGATCGCGCAGTCGGAGGGCACCGACGACAAGTGGGCGCCCAACGAGGCCGGTGACGCGCCGCCGTTCCTCGCCGCGATCAAGCGCCTAGCCGCGCTCGCGTCCGCGCTCACCGCGGACCAGGGCGCTGCCGGCGCCACGTACACCATCGGCGTGCACCGCGTCACCGGCGTGCTGCACCGCGCTATGACGTTCCTGGAGGACGAGTTCCACGGCACGCTGGAGGACCCGCGCGTCGCCAAGGTGGCGCCGCAGGCCGCCGACACGGGCAGCGCGACGGGCCGGTCCATGAAGCGGCCGCCGTCGTTCGGGCACGGCGCGGAGCTGCTGGACCGGTGCGTCGTCCCGGCCCCCGCCGGCGGCGACGCGTCGCCGCCGTTCCCTCCGGAGACCGTGGCGCGGCTCCGCGCCATGGCGGACGCCATGTTCGCGGCGGGTTACGAGACGGAGTGCACGCAAGTGTTTTTGGTGGCGCGGCGGAACGCGCTGGACGCGTCGCTGCAGAGCCTCGGGTACGACAAGGCCAGCATCGACGACGTGGTGAAGATGCCCTGGGAGGCGCTCGAGTCGGAGATCGCCACGTGGATCAAGGCGTTCCAGCACACCGTCGAGGTGGCCCTCCCCGGCGAGCGCGACCTGTGAGCGCGTGTGTTCGCCAGCGGGCCGCGGCGGCGCCAGCTCGGGCGCGACATGTTCGCGGACCTCGTGCATGGCGCCATGCTTCACGGAGGCCGTGGTGCTGACGAAGCGCGCCGCCGAGAAGCTTTTCAAGGTGCTCGACATGTACGAGGCCTTCCGTGACGCCGTGCCCCGGGTGGACGCGTTCCTCATCCCGCTGGCCGAGGACGGCGACGGCGAGGGCGCCGGGGCAGCCCCAGCTGACGAGGACGACTCCGACGGCGGCGGCAGCGCGTCCACCGCCCTGGCTGACCAGAAGCACGAGCTGTCCAGTGTGCGCACCCGGCTGGGCGAGTCGGCGGTGGCCATCTTCTGCGACCTGGAGAGCTCGATCCGCGCGGACGCCGGGAAGCAGCCGGTGCCCGGCGGCGCGGTGCACCCGCTGACGCGGTACCTGATGAACTACCTCAAATACGCGTGCGAGTACAAGAAGACGCTGGAGCAGGTGTTTCAAGAGTACCGTCGCCCCGACGAAGACGACGCCGCGGAGCACGCCAGCGGCGGCGACCCGTTCGCGGCGCAGCTGATGGAGGTGATGGAGCTGCTGCACGGCAACCTGGAGGCCAAGTCGCGGCTGTACAAGGACCCGTCGCTGAGCAGCATCTTCCTGATGAACAACGGGCGGTACATGCTGCAGAAGATCCGAGGATCGGCTCTTCGACGGCAACGCCGTGTCCATGCCCAGGAGAAGGACGTGAGAATTAACTAACAAGGATCCGGCGGCCCCCCCGTGCCGTGCGTCACTAATTTGCTTTTTATAAGCCAAAATTGTGTGTTACAGTGTCTTATTTTTCTTTTTTTTCTTATTAATTTCGATCGTACGTTCTTGAGAGTTGCTCTTGTGCATTGCTCTTGCTCAATCACGGCAGATAGTTGTGTAATCATCGATTAATTTAATCGATACATGTACCTGTTTGTATATAAATTATTACGTCCTCTTGTGAAAACTATTTAACACATTTATTTTGTTCCTCCCAGTCTAGAGATTTAGGTTCGAACCTGCATCCTCTTGACCTTTATTTAAGAGTGGAGGTGTAGTCTAGCTCGTTCCCGTCAAGTTTTTTTATGTTCGGTCGTTGATGCAAATCTTTGGCTAGTAAATTTCTTCTAGAATATACGACTAATATTTTTTTCGAAATTAATATATATGTATTTTTTATAACTGCTCCTAAATCTATTTATTTTTATGTAGACATAGATGATTTCTCGTGCACAGTTGTTGAATCTGTGCTGATTTTTTTAGCGTTTTGATTTGACTTTTGAGGTTTGACACTGTTGACATCGTTTTTTTGACACGTGCCAATATAAGCCGAAAACTGTGCCGATCGGCAAGGGAGTGGTTATTCTCCAGTATTGCTTCTGAGTTGCCGATGGATGATTGCCGATAAAGGACATGTTGATCTCGTACATTGCCGATAAAGCCAGAGGGCTGTTGTCGATGGAGAGAGAGGCATGGTTGCCGATGGAAAGCAGAGCTGAAGGACGTGAAAAACAGATCTGAGTCATTATCAATAGGTTTTGCCGATGGAATCTACAGAGATGAGGAGCGTGCCGATAGAGGTCTCATCGTAAAGCAATGGATAAGGAAACTGGCAATATTTATGCCATTATTTTAATAGTTTATTTTTGAGTCTGACCTTAGTACGAGTCGTTATTTTTTATTCCTTAGAGATAAGACTTGTTTAGGTAATACTTTGTCGTGTCTGTTTAGAACTCATAGTACCAGGGTATAAATATGTACCGAGAGACAATGTAAAAAGATACACAATAAAATACAACAAATCTATTACTTTTATCTACTTTTTAAGCAATCTACTTTTTGACGACTTCGTCACCAGTACCTTTTCCTTTTCAACGAGTTCTTTCAAGAATCGGCGGGCAGCATCAACTTGATCTCCGGCGACCTTGTAGGTTCCGCGTCTACCGAGCACGATTCAGGCTTTGACGTCCGGGCGTATCGCTGTCGTCTCGTCTGATCTGTTCAACAGTTATCGAATATCATCTGAGCTTTGACGTCCGGGCGTATCGCTGTCGTCTCGTTCGGATCTTATTCAAATTTATCATCCTTGTCGATTAACAGGTCAAATCGACTGGCACGCCTTGATATCGAACTAGGGTATTAGCCTGGTGTGTTTGCAGATCCAACGTCTTTTTGCATCAACACATCTTTTGGCACGCCCAGTGGGACAAAATCAACAGATTTATCATGAAGAATCCTACTGATATCACTCCAGAAAACATCATCGAGATATCAGAATCAGATCTCAAGGAGGATCAAAGGCAAGCCATGAAAAAAGCTATGGAGGATTACAGGCAGCTCTGCTTGAAGTCTTTCAGCATGAATAGGGGAGGAGAAGTCATCCAGAAGCAAGATCTGCCGTTGCCTCGGCAGGTAACCTTTGACTCTAACCCTGGTAAATTACAGGAGATGGTTAATTCTGCATTAAATCAAGCTTTGATCAACTACTCCACCGTGCTGTCCAATACTGTCTACAATGCTGTTGTGCAAACGTTAAGGGACGGACAAGCACCAAGGTATGTCGGGCCGGCATATCATCAGCCGGGATCGGCATCTACCAGTACTCCATCGGCAACTCCAGCCGTTGAGAGTATGGAAGCGCCTACTCTTTCAGCTATATCAGGACCATTCGTCATCGAAGCCACACCGATAGGATCAGATCTAATATCTCAGGAGAGGCCTAGTACTCAGTTGAGCACAGATTTATCGGCATCGACAATGTCAGGTCCTTCAGGTCAACATAGTCAAACTGCTGCTAATTGGTGGGGATACGGTATGCCTCCAGGTCCATCTACTGCCAACTCTGGATGGCCTCAAGTGCATGATGTAGCAGGGAAGGGTCCAATGACATCGGCTACTCCAATTCGGCCGGTGGCTCAAGCACCGCATTATTCTACTGTACCTCCTGCTATACAACCATTGTCAATGGGATTCTACGCACCTCCGCAACAGATATCTTGTGCGAATCCATTGACTAATCCTCCACCAGTTCAACAGAGAGCTTCCACTGCAGAGCAGCCCGTAGTACCATTCATATCTCAGTCTGGGTTACCTGCAATTCAGGGCAATTATGCTGGCTATCATCCGTCTATACAAGAGCATCAATTGTCTACAAGCTATCAGCCATCGGCAAGCCAGGTGCCGATGAGTTACAGTCTCAATTGGTCAGGGCAAGCGCCAATTCAACAACCTACTATTCAACCAAGCTACCAAGCAATAGGGACTCAACGGTATAGTCCACAGACAACTTTCCAGGAACAAGCATCGGCAAAACAGCCGATGAACTTTACTCTGCAGATTGGTGCCGTGAATATGCCGATTTATCCAAGCCAAGTGCCACAGGGGTATGTAGAAGCATGTCAGCCAACGCCTCCAGTAGAGATCCAGCCAGTGCATCGACAAGATCAGGATGCACTCTTGACCGATAAGATTGCAGAAGTGATAAAAGAATAATTTGGGATTCAGCCCAAGATCGATACTTACTCTTATCGGACTCCATATCCTTCATCTTACGACTCAATTCCTTTCCCGAATCGGTACAAGGTGCCAGATTTCACTAAGTTTTCTGGGCAAGATGATACGTCAACAATGGAGCACATCAACCGATTCATTATCCAGTGCGGGGAAGCAGCGAACAGGGATGAGCTGAGGATCCATTTATTCTCGTCCTCTTTGTCTGGATCAGCATTCGCGTGGTTTATATCATTACCACCGAACTCTATTCTTACTTGGACCAATCTAGAAAGGTAATTTCATAAATACTTCTTTGCTGGTGTCCATGAAAAGAAGCTTACCGATTTAATGAAATTAAGACAGTGAAGCGATGAATCGGTAGAGAATTTTGTGCAAAGGGTACGAGACATGAAGAACAAGTGCTACAGCCTAGTGCTTGATGACCGTCAGTTAGCTGGTTTGGCTTTCCAGGGTTTGTTGCCGCATCTCAGGGACAAATACGATGCTCAGGAGTTTAAAAGTTTAAGTCATATTGTGCAGAGGGTTTCTGATCAAAGAGCTCAAGCTCCAGAACATAGAAAGAGCTGGAACAAGAAGGTGTCCTTTGTAGAGGCAGAGGAGTCAGATTCAGATGAAGAACCAACTATCGGCCTGGCTGAATGGGTAAAAGGTAAAAAACCTTTATCGTGTCCTTTTGGTCAGAAAGAGCCAGAGAAATTCACGTTTGACGTCACAAAGGCCGATAGAATATTTGATCTGCTACTTCAAGAGGGCCAAATCAAGCTATCACCCAATCATGTTATTCCATCGGCAGATGAACTGAAGAAAATTAGGTACTGCAAATGGCATAATGCAACTTCACACAGTACCAATGACTGCAAGGTTTTCAGGCAGCAGTTGCAATCGGCAATTGAATCTGGGAGGATCAAGTTTGACAATTCAAAAACTCAGAGGCCGATGAAGATTGATCAGCATCCTTTCCCAGCAAACATAGTGGAGGCCGTAAACAAGACCAAAGTGCTGACATCGGTAAGCAGGAAAGCATCGGTGGATCCTAGAAATCAAGCAACTACCAATGACTTGAAGGGAAAAGAGATAGTTGAAGAAAGCAGTAGATCAAGAAGGCCTCCTAGACCAGCTCCGTACAGAATTCCAAGTAACCGCTATCGGCATCGGCAAGAAGAGTTGCATTGGGGAGCGTGGCATCGGCACAAAGACCATTGAAGATGCCCCTTCTTCATCTATTGTTGGGAAGAAGGCATTAAATTGCCTACTGTTGATAGTTGCCCCGAGTGCAATGGTTATGATCGAATCAATCAGGCAGAAAGAAGGCTGCGCTATGGTGATCGGAGCAGATACATCGGTAAGCCGATCAGAGAAGGGGTATCGGTACATGATCGGCTGGGGGGCAGGACCAGTGTACATGAAAGATTGGGCAAGCATGCTGACTGTTTTCTGATGAATCAAAAGGAGCTCAAGGAGATGACCAATGCAGGAGTCCATGATGAAACAGTACTCTGCAGGGATCCCAATACAAATTGCCCAGGTTCAAGTGCAAAAATTTATCAACCCGAGACGAAGCTTCCTCAATGGTGCCCTAAAGGTCTAATAAGGACTCAAAAGAGGAAAATGCAACGTGAGCACAAAGAGGAAAGTTCCCGTGGAGCAGAAACTCAAGAATGACAGCTGAAGCGCAAAAGTGAAGATCCATCGGCAGATATCAACATGGTTTTCCTATTGCCGATGAGATTCTTAGCACTTGCCAATAAAATATATGTATATAGATAAAGTGCTTGTTCAAAAAGAATGTATCGGCACTACATTAATGTGAAGTTTTACAAATTACCGATTCATCACATTACCGATGAAAAGGGAGGTTTACAAGTTCAACAATGAGTGGATAGTTGTATCGCACGCAGGCGAATTTGGTCAGCTTCCTCCAGTATCTTTGCATCTTCATCGGCATTGCCTTCAACTGGCTTGATCTTCTTCTTGAGCGCCAGCGTCTTGAGGACTTGGTTGTCCCTTTCTTGCTGAAGAGTCTTGACAGCTTCGGGCATTTGGGCCTTCTCATGATTTGCTGCATCCAAGGCCCCTTCAATCTGTCTTAGCTCTGCTAGCAGGGTTTCTCTTCTTGCCGATAGTTGAGCAATCTTGTCCTCTAGATCTGCACAAGAGGTTTCTAACTTACCAATGTCTTTGTGCTTCTCATCGGCAAGTTGCTTATGCTTCATCATGTCCTCCTGGAGTTTTACCTGAGTGGCTCTATCGGCAATCCGCTGGGCAGCCCTTTGATACTGCAACTGCCGGCTCTCCAGATGAGCAGCCTGGAAAAGTGCTTCCTCAACATCGGTAGGAATATGACCTCGAATTCCTTTAAAAGTTGCTCTTACAGAGTCAGAATCTTGGATCAGTAGAGAGGTCTCCTGTTGCAGCAGTGATAACAGCATCTCCAGCTTTGACTTGGTCTCAGGTGATAGAACTCCAAGGACTGGAGCAGAGCTTTCTTCAGAATCTTCATCATCGGGAACAATCCCACTGATAGAGAAGGAGAATAGACTAACAGGGGAATCTTGCTCCTAAAAAGGAAAGGATGATGTTAGCAGAAGAGCCCAAAGTGTTAAAGGTTATCTAAGGGAGTTAACGCACCTGTTTCAAGGCAATCTCTCGCCTTTGGCTCGGAGAAACAACCTCAGGTACAATTACCGATGACGTTCCTTGTGTTGGTACCTCGATTGGTTGTTGCTGCGATACCGATGCCGATGAAGATCCTTGTATGGGTACAATGGCCGATGGAAGAGCAGGTGCCGATGGAGAGGTCCGCACAGATATGTCAGGCGATATCGGGCGAGGCGAGGACGCCGACGGAGATGGTGTAAGTCTTGCCCGCTTGGATTGTGATTCTTCGCCCGATGAAGCCTTACGCTTGTGCTGTAAGATATCGGCATCGGACGGCTTGGGGGCATCGGCAATGGATGGCTGAGGAATCGGTACACTTGGGACGATTGCCGATGCAATCACTCGGTGCTGCAAGAGAGACAGATGAGTAAAAGTGCCGATCCCATAATTAAGGTTTGAATAAAGAATACCTCTGGAGAATCATCAAGGACAACAAGGTGGGGCGACGAAGGCGCTGCAGGAGGAGACGAAGGGCGAATTGCCGATGAAGATTCTAAAGGTGTAGAACTCGCGCCATGAAATGTGAAATCGGTAAATCACAGTAATCGGCATCTACAAAAGAAAGTAAGGTGGTTACCTGAGATGTCTGTGCCAAAAATGTGACCGATTTGGTGTTTTTCTTGGTACGACCACGGCCCACTGGAGCATCTAGCGAGGGAGCTCTATGGCCGATGATGGATACCGGGGAAATCGGCTGCAGCCGTATGACCTTGCCACTCTTACTCAATGTTGGAACTGGGTCATCAACCTGTTGAAAAAAAGGGTTAGTTGCCGATGGATTAAAGGGGAGTTGAAAGAAGTACAGAGGGTCAGACTTACTGCATTGGCAGGGATGGCGTGATCGGGATCAATGAGGTTCCAGTAAAAATGAGGAGAGGCAAAGAATAGCTGCTCTTTCCATTCTTGCCACCATAATTTGAAGGACTCGGTGACAAAAGAAGCCGGTACCCAATCAGTTAGATCGACATTTGAGGTATCGGCATCGGGAAGGAGAGTAACAATCTTGTGCCAATCCACACGGCTCGTAATAGTCTCTCTCGGTTTAATCACATCGGCAAAACATAGGTTGATGGGCAGTTGTCCAAAAGCTAGTTGTCTTGCTGCTGCCGATGGATAATAGAACTCGTATGTGGGATTAATGTTCTTCCCGCTTCCAAAAATGTTGACCGGGATAGCACGAGGAGTGATTATTGCCCTAAGAATGTCGGCATCCTGGTTCAGGGCCTCATCGGTAAGGTTAAAGGAAAGCGGGAATCTTGCTGCTTCATCAACATACGGGACCTAGGCCCGAAGCTCAGAGGGGATGCCGATGTAGAGTCTGTGGAAGAGATTACCGATCTGGACTCTGTTTGCCTCTGCCCCTGGTAATACTGCCAATGCTTCTCCAAAGTTGATAGGGGGCGCGTTGCCGATTCTTCTTCCCCAAGTTGATAATCTTCAGGGAGACTTCGAGGGAATTGCTGGGCGAACAGATCAATGTGGAAATATTTGTGCATATGGGCATTCAACCACATATTGATGAACCACCAAGGGCCCCCCAGGTTGCCGATGGATTTGCCTTGCAGCAACCTTTGTGATACTTGGTGGAGGAGATGGTAAACCGAGCCAAGAAGGTATCGGCCTAGTGGGAGTCTGAGGCCACTAGCCAACAGCTCTGCTGCAGGAAGGTGCATGTTGGTCGGTCCAACTGTTCTGCCATAGAAAATAAATTTCTCAAGCCACATATTCAAAAAAGCCGAATGCTCCCTATGACTGACTGAACCAGATTTCTTATACTCGCTGATATAGCCAGTCCAGCCGCCAATGTTCCTGGTGGTCAGCCGATGCTTAGGTTTTCGCTGGAACAGTGAGTTGTCATCGGTAGAGGAGATGTCTAAGCCAGTGAGCATGTACACATCGGCAAGGGTGGGAGAAGCTGGCCTATGTTTAAAGATAAAGGCATTCAGGGTATCCGACCAGAAATAGGAGGCGGCAATTAACAAAGACTCATTCCTCTCCATATCGGCAATAGATATTCTAATGCATTGTTCTAATTTGCGTTCCGCCCAATATAGCTCCATTGGCCTAGCGACCCTCAAATACCAATCTGTCCATCCCTTGGTGGTTTTTGGCCAGGAACGGAAGGTATCAGTCCAGAATCCCAAGTCAAAATTCTAAGCTCTGAAGGGGATTCGATTGGTTTCTGCGTTTATGATGTCGGTTGGGTCTGGATTTCCCATTGGGCCTAGGCAGATAAAGTGATTCTGATGCGTTGGAATAAGAAGATTATTGCAAATTTCCTGAGATTAAAGATTGGGAACAAGGAAGAGTCATGAACTGCGCAGAGAAGGAGAAACGAAATGTCAGAGGACAGGCAAAAGAAAAAGACTAACCTTGGGGACGTCAAAACGAATAGCCATGGCCACGACGGAGATGGAGAAGGCAAAGAATGCTAATGGAGGCTAAGGATCACCATCAAGAGTGCCGATGATCGAGTTCGTCGAAGGATCGCCTGTTGATGTCGCCGCTGGAGAGAGAAAAGCTAGGGTTTGAATCGCAGATGAAAAATGGGCCGCGGCGGAGAAAGCATTATATGGGCCTGTTGGTACAGGATCTCCACTACCACGCGCGCAACTCTCGAGGAGAAGTTCAAGCGGTTTGGGCAATTATGACCTGGAGGAAATTTTGGCGCATAAAGTATTTTATACTCCGAAATTGGGGGGCATGTGTTGACACCGTTTTTTGACACGTGCCAATATAAGCCGAAAATTGTGCCGATCGGCAAGGGAGTGGTTATTCTCCAGTATTGCTTCTGAGTTGCCGATGGATGATTGCCGATAAAGGACATGTTGATCTCGTACATTGCCGATAAAGCCAGAGGGCTGTTGCCGATGGAGAGAGAGGCATGGTTGCCGATGGAAAGCAGAGCTGAAGGACGTGGAAAGCAGATCTGAGTCATTATCGATAGGTTTTGCCGATGGAATCTACAGAGATGAGGAGCGTGCCGATAGAGGTTTCATCGTAAAGCAATGGATAAGGAAACTGGCAATATTTATGCTATTATTTTAATAGTTTATTTTTGAGTCCAACCTTGGTACGAGTCGTTATTTTTTATTCCTTAGAGATAAGACTTGTTTAGGTAATACTTTGTCGTGTCTGTTTAGGACTCATAGTACCAGGGTATAAATATGTACCAAGAGACAATATAAAAGGATACACAATAAAATACAATAAATCTATTATTTTTATCTACTTTTCAAGCAATTTACTTTTCGACGACTTCGTCACCAGTACCTTTTCCTTTTCAACGAGTTCTTTCAAGAATCGGCGGGCTGCATCAACTTGATCTCTGGCGACCTTGCAGGTTCCGCGTCTACCGAGCACGATTCAGGCTTTGACGTCCGGGCGTATCGCTGTCGTCTCGTCTGATCTGTTCAACAGTTATCGAATATCATCTGAGCTTTGACGTCCGGGCGTATCGCTGTCGTTTCGTTCGGATCTTATTCAAATTTTCATCCTTGTCGATTAACAGGTCAAATCGACTGGCACGCCTTGATATCGAACTAGGGTATTAGCCTGGTATGTTTGCAGATCCAACGCCTTTTTGCATCAACAGACACCAATGCCATGTGATGGATGGAGCAACAGGCAGTAGTTGCATAGCTGCAAGTCGGCAAACAGCCCATGTAAGGCCCATGCTGCGAGGTATGGTCGTATGGACGGCCGCTGGCTGTTTCTTTTGAAATGTTGGACCTCATTTTAGAACGGGCAGAGAACTACTTATATGCTTCCAGAACAGACCTAGATTTCAATAGGCTTGGGCTGAGCTTCTTCTTTACATGCTTCTGCAAATGTATGTTGGCTGAGCTTCTTCTTTATTCTTTTTTGAGTAATTGCATCACAAATAAACTATCGAATGTTTCATAGATGGGTACTCCAACTAGAAAAATATAACTTCTGGATACTGAAACTATCTGTCTCATGCACCAAAATACAAAACATGCCACATATGCACTAGAAGCTGATATGGCAAGCAAACTGACCCTGCCAGCATGCACATGTTATGGAAAATAA